>ML682004.1:29431749-29727417 GCA_007922195.1 Podocnemis expansa | reverse complement strand
GGGGGCTAGCGGGAGCGGGGGGTGGTAATGCCGCGAGCAGGGGGGGGCGTGCTCCGGGAGCAGGGGGTGGTAATGCCGTGAGCGGGGGGGGGCGTGCTCCGGGAGCAGGGGGTGACGCCGCGAGCAGGGGGGGGCGTGCTCCGGGAGCAGGGGGTGACGCCGCGAGCAGGGGGGGCGTGCTCCGGGAGTGGGGGGGGGGCAGTGCAGTGAGCAACTGGAATTGCTCAGCTGCCCTCTCCCCTTAGAGGGAACATTGCTGCGGTCCACCAGAAACGTCTTCGCGGTCCGGATTGTGGACCGCGGGCCACTGTTTGAGTACCCCTGCTTTACCCCATACCTGCTTTTTACCTTGGCTTCTCAATAGTAATTTCCTACAGCTCCTACATTGGCTCACTCCTGTGCAGGCTCTTTGCTCCCTTCTGGGCTCTACAGAGGTCTTTGCTGCTCTTGTACAAAAGGATGCCTCTCCTATGGACTTTTACCCTAGAGACTTGGCTCCTGTCTGCCTCTCAGTAGGCTGAGCATGTCTATGCCTTTCCCCCAGTTTCCCTCTTTCAACTCTCTTGGGCTCCTTACTTTAAACAAGTCAACCAGTGCCTCCAACTGGATAAGATAACAGAATTAGCTGACATCCCTCCACATGCAAACAGGTGAGCCAACTGAGCTCTCAGGCTCCCACTAACCCTTTCTTTGTCAATGTGAGGTATACACACTCTGGATTAAGCTAATTAAAACGTGAATTAAGATAATTTGAAATAAGGCATTTTTATTCTGCAATAAGCATGTCTACACTAAGAGATAATCAAGAATAGCCATTCCACTTTAACTTCCTTGTGCAGACAAATTTATAAAACCAGAAATTGTATGATTGTACACTTGCCATAAAAAGCAAGAGTTCCTTCAAAAGACAATTGATACCAAAGAATATTTTCACAAGGTGACTTATTTTTTAACCCATGCTTCAGATACATTAAGCTCAACATTCCACTTCTCATTGCTCTTTCAGAATGTGTCTCAGAGTAAGTCTATATTGACGGCAGCAAAATTGCTGTCAGCGAAATCTTGCGGGTGTGATTCAGCGGTCAGCATAAACCCACTGAATCACTCCAGAAATCGCTGTAGCAACTCCGACCCTGGAACTGGGAGTTGCTGTAAGCCAAGCACAAGGCATTTCTGGTCGGCTTACCCTAGTACGCAGTGGTGGCTTAGCAAGTCGTTGGCAAATACACAAGTTATTTTAAGTGCCTTGCATATCTCCTGTCAATTGCCACTGAAAAGTTCAGTTAAGTATAGACTAGGGCTCAGACAATAGTAAGGACAGTTTATTGTTCCCTTCCACATCAGTCAGCATAACTCCCTGAAGTTCACAGAACTGCTTCTTGGTGCAGTCTGAGAAAATCACACACCATTTGGATAATAACACAATCTTCAAAAAGGACAGTGGTGGTAAATTTTGGGGAAAACACACACATCTAAAAGATCCAACACTTTTCACACCTATTTTCTTCTTTGCTTTTTAGTGGCGAAGGATATGAGGTAATTCCCCTGGACAGATGAGATCCTCTGGGGCTCTTTTCTAAGGTGTATTTTGTAAGGAAAAAAAAAAACAGGGGGGTGGGATGACTGAGGCCACAATAAAATGCTAAATGTATTATTAGAAATAGTGTCATGAGCTAAAAACATATGACTCATTATTTTAACAAGCACCCATAATGATCCTATAGCACAGCATACTGCACAACATACCAGGTGGCTGACATTTTTTCACCAGACAGCACTACAGGACAAACATTTTCAGTAAGCATTTCGGCAATCCCCAAAACTTTTATATTATCTCTGAAATATTTTCAAGAATCCCATTTCTGAAGAGAAATAGCATATATATGTACACAAATGCATGTGCTTATATGCACACAAACATATGGATGTGACTGGAGCCTTTTTTTTTTTTTAAATCTGTATATATCATAACAGAAGCAGGCTCCATCCATGCCTATATAAATCTTATCCCATCATCCTTGACCAGTCTCTGCTCCCCAGTAATGGTAGTAGGGACTCAAGGGTAAAAACAAGAGACTCCAACTCTATCCCATCTACCCTACCAAGTCAAATCCCTTCAGCATTGTAAGATAAGCCCCAAATTCCCTAATTTTATATTTTGTGTACCTAGTAACTGGTACTAATATTATGCAAAGAGTTTCTTCATATATTATTAGCAAGTATCAAACAACTTCATGGAATTAAAACTGTTTGCACCACATTAAGTGAAATAACTGCAAAGTATGTTTAAAATCAAATGCTCAGTACAATTCTTCTTCCTTTTGCAGTCATTTGATTATACAACTTTATTCAGTTTTGTTCAAAGTCAGATGAAAAACATTACTGAAATGAGTGCATTGTCTCTGAGTCAGATGTGAAGGAAAAGGTCTGGCTGACAAAAATAACTTTTAAATAAGGTGTTAGTGAATTCATATTGCAAAGAACATAAAAGAAGGCAGGAAGCAGGGGAGGGAAGTGTCTTTCTCATTTCATATTTAAATGACAAGTACAAGTAACTCTGTTTTTTCAGCATCTCACTGATGGAGGCCATTGCATAATCTTGTAATAGTGTATCGAGACTAAAAACCTATGTCATATTTTTCTGATTTTTATCAGAGTTCACAAGATTCAGACTAACATAAATTTAGCCCATCAAATCAAAAGGGGCTGATACAAAAAGACAGTAAGCATTCCTCTAAGCATCTTTGTTTGTGAATCCTAACTTTAAACAACTTCCTCTAGCACTACAAAACTGTGTAAAACTCAGTGCAGAGATGCTCTTCAGATCTCTACATATCAAGTATGACAAGCAAATTTATCAAAAATACAAATCTACAAACACACGGAGCACTGCAGCAGTAACATAATGCAAACAAATATGCCTCTCTACTCAAAGTCCAAGGTCATTTTAACAGGTGTCATGGAGAAGAGTGAAAAGAAAAAGCAATGAAAGGAGAGGAAAGGCACAAATAGGGATGGAAATTGGGGGTGGGGAGAGGAGAATAGCAGCAATACGGGCTTCTAAAACTGTCACAGATTTTACAGAAGTATTTTATATAAGGGATAAGGGAAATAAAGCCTCTACCATTTCTGGAACTTCCTGGCAATTCTGTGTAATTTCTTTTCAATTTCAGACAAGTACAAATGCTCTCTGAAACCTATGAATACATCTTTCAGCCAATCTCTTTTGTTCAGGTTTCTGAGAGTAACAGGAAGACTGCTTTAAATCTTCACACGGTGATCGGAACAGATCATGCAGGAAAGCTGGAACAATTTGTATAGTGGGATGCTCAGAGCCATTGAATCACACTGCAAATCCTCCATATGATGGAAACAACTTCAAGCAAGCTGTCTATCATCTTGTCTGCTACAGGCAAAACTGCTTTTTTAGGACCAGGGGGAAGATATTCTCTGAGGATACTGTCCACTAAATGTTATCTTCCCAGTTAAATTTGTATGTGCTGTTTACAACAAATGAGTATATACGCTAGAATGGCCATATCTGGTCAGGAGGAGTCCATTCCCGCCCTGTGCAGGGGGAGAGTGCCTTCACAGGTTGGGAGGGGTGCTGGGAGGGATGCAAATATGACTTAGCCCTCAGGCACCAGGCAGTCTGGGTACACCACTGCAGCCTACCCTTGCCAATGCAGTGGCCCCCACAGGCTGACTGGCTCTTGGTGATCACTGAGCGATCGGAATAATGCACAGAAGTTGGATTAACAAATACCAACTAATTATTGTAATCAGATGATTATACTGGTTCCTTCTGACTGTAAAAAATCTATGAATGATCTTTCTCCTGTTGCCCATTCCCAGCTTCCGGAAATCAGAGGCTTTGGATCCCCAGGGTACAGGCTTGCATCCTTGACCATCTTGGCTATCAGTCATTGACAGACCTAACCTCCACGAAACTTATCAATTCTTTTTTGAACCCTGTCAGAGTTTTGACCTTCACAACCTCCCCTGGCTAAGAGTTCCACAGGTTGACTGTGCATTGTGTAAAGAAGTATGTCCTTTTGTTTGTTTTATATGGTAATACTAATGAATACAAAGATTATAAAGGTAAATTGTATTTAGATCTACAGACAAGTCCATCTAAAAAAAATAAAATAGGTGGACAGATGAAAGGCATTCCTCCAGCATAAATATGGTATAACACTGACGTAGCCTTTTTTTTAAGTCCAAAGGCTAGTGCTTTAATACAAACAAATAAATGCGTCTCCAAATTCCTAAAATACTGTAAAATAAATGAAACGGAAGTAGGAGAATTTCTCTGCTGTGAGACAGCTTGCGTGTCTTGAAAAAAAAAAAACAATTAAAATCGTGGCCAGCTTCCCCAGGAACAGAGAAAGGCCATTATCTTTCATGGCTCGAGAGAAGATATCTAGAAATTATTAAACCCTGGAATACTACAAAATGAACAGTTTCCACTGCTCTAGCAATGGAACTGGTCTGTCCACTATCTTCAAAGTTCCCCAGCAGCATGGAACATAGTCATACCTACCAGTTCAGAGAATCTGTTTAACGTTCTCCTTTACAAAGAGTTGGGGGGGAGGGGGGAGGGAGACTAGGTATCTTGGCAGTTCCTCTGAGATTACCTCCTCCTATCCAGTCTCTAACAGGGGGAAGAACTGGAAAAATGAAATGTTGCTTGTGATATTATAGGGTTATAACATCCAGCTAGCCAGATTTCAAAATCTTAATGTACAACTTACTTGTATATGGAATCCCTTGCTGCCTGTCTTATGGGAAAAGGCCATGTACTCTGTTCAGTGCTATGAAGGACAGTCGTATTATGGATCAAGATACAAACTCTTGGTCCATGTCATAGTGATTGAAGGTGCTTATATCACTAATAGGTTATTTCAGGAATAACCTATATACCAATATAACTGCGTCCCTATTAGAAGATTCTATTGGTTTAAGTAAGTCGGTTTCTAGAAAGATAAAATTGTACTAGTTAAACTAAAAAACGCCCACAACTAAGTATGTCAGGCATAAGCAGAGTTGAGATCTTCCTTCGAGTTGGCCACATTTGTTGTATTAGCAAGCCTGCCAACCAGCTCAGAGGAGAAAGAACATTTTGATGTTCTTTATAAGTTTCTTCAAAGAGAGTGAGTTTAACATTCTCATAAGCTGCCTAAGCGCAGATGACCTAGCCTTAGGTGAAGAAAGAAAGGAAGTCGTTTTAGCTGAAGCAGTGGTCTGCTTATTTAACATGGGGAGGAAAAGATGAAGGACTTGTTTGTACTCTATGAAAGCTACGACTATACTTCAAGCAGGCCAGTTATAAACAAGAGTTACTTTTGCAAAGAATACTTTGAGAAATACAAGCAAGATCCTCAAAGATTTCTGTGCAACCAAAACACATTCAGAACTATGGGAGATGGAGGGTCTAGTGGTGGTGCCTGCAGCTGAAGGGTCAAGCAACAGTACCTTGGAGGCTGGAGAGAAATGTATTGGTAGATTCAATAGACATTGTTTAAATGGTTCTCAAGGGGCTGAACATTTCTTGCTCGTCTTCCCTGGCTTCTTAACCTTCTGACCCATGTTTCAGTAATTTTTTCTTTTCTCATTTTCCTACTTGTCTGGGCTTATAAATAAAAGAATGGGCAAGAGAAAAAAAATCTGACTTTCAGAAATCAATTGACAAATCCTTTAAAAAGTCTATTAAAGAAACCAATTTGTCTTGAGGCAAAAAGTAAAATATTGTCACAGATTTGAAATTGGCTAAGAGACAGAAATGAGAGTAAGATCAAATGATTGGTCTTCGACATGACAAAGGTTAATAGTGAGGTACCCCAGCCTTCTGTAACAGGACTGGTGGTGGTTAGTACATTCCTGACTGATCTGGAAAAAAGGAGAATCTGAGACGGCTGAATCTGCAGATAACATGAAATTATTTAAATGTTAACCCAAATCAGTGAAGACGGAGGAATTTCTGAAACTCCTCATAAAGCTAAGCCTGTTGGCAGAATAACAGCAGATGAAATTAAACAAATGACACACAACATATACTGAAACTGAAAGGTGTAATTCAAATGCTTAAGTACTGTTGAGTTCCAAATGAGCTCTAACAATTCAGTAAGTAGGCCTGGGCATCGGTGCAGAGACTATCAAATGAAAATCACTGCCAAAAATAATTAAAGATGCAACTAATGTAGCATCTGTACTATCACTGCATTGACTTGACTACATGGACTGTGAGTGAAGACACATCTCCAGCTAGGCAGTTAAGTCAATATAAGCTGCCCTGTGTCAACCTAATTGGGTAAGGTACACCAGATCTTAGATTTTGTAACATCTATCACTTTTTCATTTACTTAACTATCAGTCTCTTTCTTAAAAGATCCCCTTTTGAACTTATGGGCCATTTGAAATCCAAAACACAACAATTTTAACTGTTGATGGGAAATTGATGCAGGGGTGGGGGTTGTAATTTTAGCTGGCACAGGTAAGGTTGCTACTCATTCCGCCACAACCACATGACTTTTTTCAACTTGAAAAAAGCACAGATGGTTGGTCATTTTAATTGACAGGATAGTGGGTTTTGCCAATTACTACCTGTTTTTTTCCTATTTTTTTTAAATAAAAACAATTTTTTAGTTATAGGATGTTTAATACTTACTAGCATTATTATGGATGGTTGTGAAAGGACTACATGCATACTCCATCCAAAGCAGAACACAGAGACCTCTGAGTTAGTTTCCAAAAACTCATACCCATTTTGAAGTTTGTTTTCTTTGTTAAACGTTAGCTTAAGATTTCTCCTGGAGATTGGCTGTTCTCAGTTTCCCTTCTAGGTCACCTCTATCCTCATTCCCACTTCCCAGACTTGCTCCCACCACACTTTCAGTGCATGGCACATTAATAAGCTACATGCCTCCACAAGGAGTCGGCAGAACTTCAACAGCTCTGTGCATGGTTCTAAAACCTCCTGCAAAGTGGATCAACATTAGAGTCCTATCACCCCGCTAAAATGCCCTTTTTTAGATACTGCTCTGGGTAGCATTTCCTATATAGGCCCTCTCACTTCCTTAGCCTGTTCCTCTTTTGCTACTGAAGAGCTGCTCAGAGATGCTTCTCTTCGGATACTTGTCCAGGAGTCAAATATATCATCTTCTCTGAGCTTACTGTAGTCAAGTGAAGATAACCCCAGCCTATATTATAACTTTGTTTGTGTACCCCAGTATCATTTGCAGATTCACTTCCATTTCATCCCGTAGGACTATTGTGTGCAGGTGAACTGAGAAGACAGAAGAGAAGGTGGAATAAAAAAGTTCTGCCAACCCTTGACATTTTTACAGTACCTTACCATTTACATCACTTGTTACTGGCCATCATGATTTCTAGTCACTGTTGGGAACTCAACTGTACAGGGAATAAGCAGACACGAAGCTGTCCCTCCCCTTTCAAGTCCAGCAGATTTCTGAGTTTCCTTTTCCTAGCTGCCCAGCTTGCTGACCACGCCAAACAGCTCTCAAGTGTTGCGTGTAATTGCCCAGTTGACCACAGCTATGTCCTGCCTGGAATGCACAGGATGCACTGGATTTCCCAGGCCTGTGGGAAGAGGTGGCTGTGCAAGCACAACTCCAATCCAGTCAAAGCAGCATGAACATCTACAACAAATTGCTCGGGGGATGCAAGAAAACAACTAAAGCAAGGGTCAGCAGTAGTGTCACATGAAAGTCAAGGAGCTGTGGCAAGCATACCAAAAGGCTAAAAGGCCAAACATCGATCTGGTGGAAAGTCATGGATTTACCACTTTTATCAAGAGCTGCAAGCCATCCTCAGTGGAGACTCCACCAGCACCCCAAGAGTACTGTGGATAAGCCATGTCACAGGCACCTACCATGAATACGAAGGAGGAAGTGCTAAAATAGGGGTGTGTATGCCATCTACCACCCCTCTGTAATTCAGGAAACCCAGTGCTGCAAAATCACCCACTACGCCCAGCACTTTGCCCAGAATCACAGTCTTGCTCAGCAGGAGGTGATTAATAGCCCTGCATACTTGCAAAGACAATGGCCCCTGTGGTGGATTTCTCAATTTGTCAGGAACGATCTGAGCTATAAGTTTCCAAGGTGCAACCACCAATCGGTTTTCAACTGTCTGAGCAGTTCTCATTTTGGTATCCCTGCGCTAGGAAGTTGGGACGAGTTCAGCAACCACTGTTCATCATCCCAATCCTACATGACAATGTGATCCCACCAGTCAGCACTTATTTCTCAGGCCCAGAACCACTGCTCCACCATTTCCAGCTGCTCAGTGAATGCCAACAGTCTTGAACTATTTTTTTTTCCATTTCCTGTAGCAGTCTAGCCTCTAAAGAATTGCCATGTTCCCCACGACTCCTCTTACAGCCCTGCAAATACTGCAGGATCATGCACCTTGTATTTAAAATGCTCATGACCATACTGTACAGCTATGCAGGCTCAATGCTTCTGTCCGAGATGGTAGACAGCTAGGAGGGATGTGTGGGTTTGCAGGGAATTTGAAAAGATGTGACAAATTATGGGATGGAGAATGATGCATTATGAGACATCAACCCCTTGCTTGCAGTCACCCCTATGCAACTTTCTATCAGGCTTTGCAAAAGCCACACTGGATGGTGGCAAGTTATACAGTGGGATACTTACACATCATGCACTGTACTCTACATCAATAAAGAGTTCCTAGTGAGGATGTGCATTCCTACTGACACAAAAAGCCAAGTGTGCACATGAACAAGCGATGTAATAACTGCAGCAGTTGCATGCCAACATAAGTTGGTGTGACATAACTTTGTAGTGTAGACATGGCCTATCTAGTAATGAGAATCTTTTAATTTTTCTTATACAGACGCTGATTCAGTTAAGGGGGATTTACTCTATTACACGCCCAAGTCTAGCTGCTAAGCAATTAATACAGTGTAACAGAAAGGTGGATTTGGTAATATCTTTTATTGGACCAACTTCTGTTGGTGGGAGAGGCAAGCTGTTGAGCTTATATACAGCTCTTCTTCAGTGTAAATGCAAAAGCTTGTGTATTACACCAAGAGAAGTTGGTCCAGTAAAAGATATTACCTCATCCACATTATCTCTTTAATATTTTGGGATTAACATGGCTATCATGACGCTGCATAGTGCAGTGGACAGGCATCAAACATTAACTTGTTTCTCATCTGAAGGAACTCAGAGACTGAACAGAATCATTCCTGCAAAATTTAGAAACTGAGAACCGAAAACTGGGACCAAATAACTAGGACCAAATTCCTGGGAGTAACGCCAGAAAAAGAAAAAAGTTAAGGAGAATTAGGGAAATACCAGAATATCAGATCTTCATTCTGTATTCAGTAGATGTTGTGCCCTGAAAACGGAGGGATTTATGGAATGTCTCTTAATGGAAGCTCCCTCCCTCCCACCCCTTCAAATGATACTATGTTCTCCTTTGCCCTTCTTAGCATGTCAGATCCAGAAAATTCCATTTTCTGTTATTTCACTGTGCACACCAATGTAGTACCACAGCACAAACACTATCCTTCCAGCTCAGTGGATCTGGGGAGGACACTGATCTACTCAGAAAGCTACTCCAAAAAGTGTCTTCACAGTATTTCCAGTATTCCAGACCAAAACCCAGAAGTCTCACATGACCATGCTACTCATCAGCATTGTAGAAAAGTGCCACAGTACTGAGATAAAGACAACAAACAACTACCAATTGACTGGAGCTGACTGGAAGGCAAGGTCCAGGTATGAACAGAACATTCAGTGAAGTCTCACTGGGGTCTCGTGAAGAGATTGGAGCAATGGCCAACAAAGGATAGTCTCCTTTACTAACTGTGGCCAAGCAAAATTGACTGCAGTGCTCCGACAGCAGCTATAATATGCTGCAGAGGATGGCACACAATGATCAACAGAGGACCTGACAAATGTGCTACTACTGTGGCCCTCAAAAAAATCCTGACAAGCTATAGGAGTTGTACCAATCTCTTGGTAAGGAGTTAAGACCCTTTAGAACCCTACACAGACAGTATCTTTAGAGAAGAATTGTTTGAATTTTACAGATAGGCAGATTGAGAAGGATACCCGCCACAAGTCTACACATCTGGCCAAACTAGGTACTGATTACACAGGCATCATGTAACCAATGTTCCCTCTAATTTCTCATAGGCTGTGTGCACAAAAAAATTCTTTTGTGCAAATTTTCTGAACCAATGTCCAAATTTGTGTGCACTCCAGTGAATGTGGTCAAACTTGCGAGCACAAAAAAAGGAAGTGTGTATGATGCAAATAATATCTAAATTTTATTTTGATATGGTGACGGAAATGATTTCTTAAAGTGGCATAAAATATTAGCAATGTTTAATTTTTTTGTGCAGGCTTTATTTTGTTGTGTGCATGGGTTTCATGACCTGTGTGTGCACGCACACACACACAGCTCAGAGGGAACATAGCATGTAACCCTTCTGAATTTCATTAAGCATAAATTTGGCACTTTATCTGTCCCATTGAGTCAGTGGCAGAGCTTAACGGGACATTCACCTCTTGAGCACCTTCTGCTGCTGCAGTCCGTTTCCTGTTCTCGGTGCTCCCCGAAGATTATTAATCGCTTTCAGTGGCTCAGCCCTCTCACTGTGTCACACAATCAAGATAAACCCCTTCTCAGGTAACAAAAGTCCAGACAAAACTTGTATCTGTGTTTATCACGATCTTCAGCTCTTACTTTGAGCTCTACCAATTCAGTCTTTCACTTGGGCTTCCAAACAAGCTTTGTCCCCTTCTTGGGATTTACACCATGCCACTTGCAGTTGGTGTGGGAAACTAAGGCCAAACCACTACACCAGGTTTCAACCCAGAGAGCATTTCTCTCATTTTGATTCATTGCTGCTACTTTTCTGTTTCTCTTCTGTCCTGGCACCTTTATCTTCAAGCCTTATCTTACAGTTACAATTCTCAGGTCCTCTTCCACACAGCTTAAACAAAGGCAAATCAGAAACAAACTCAGGCTATCGCTCAAGTGCCTTTGACCACAGAAGAGCACCTGGCTTTGTCCGTCTGGTCCTACCCAGGAAATACTCTGTTAACGCTCTTTAATCCGAGACAGACTCTGACTGGCTGCTTCCATGAGGCCTCTTTAGGCAGGCCCGGAGGACAGACTTTCACTGCTCCCTTCCTGGGCTGGGGTGTGGTAATATTGTGGGGCCTCCATCTGGGGACCACAAAGGGCCCAGTATGCCCATCATACACAGTCAGTAATAAGTTCTTAGTCAGAAAGATAAGTTCATTCCAAATTTCTTATGAAATCATGTGTTAGAAGAAAGTTAGTATAACAAACATACTTTTATTTCTACTTATTTGGGAAGAAAATTTAAACTCTAGCGTTAATAAGAGTGTTAAGCTTTTGTAAACCTGATTCCACATAGCCGCAAACCAGAAAGCATACATATTGCATGCATGCTACTTGTGTTGTCTTATCATAAAAGGAGCTTAACTCCCACCACCCAACCAGAGAATATTTTCTTGCTGAAATGTGCTGATAAAAAGCCAAAATTCAAAGGGATGCCGAAAAACAAGATTTTATCAGGGTACGGGCTGGGAAGAGAACAACAACAACTATCTTCAGGCAATTGTTTAGCAATTTTTCTTTCAACCAGAATGCACAGATCCAGTACTATTTAAAATCAACTTCTAAAGAAACAGTAACACGTTCGCACACTTCTAGTCTGCATGCTCCATAATTTGTATATAAGCCCCTCCGTAGAAATTCAACAATACCAGAGAAAGATGTATTGAGGTCCTATGTCATTAAGAGTTTATCATTTTTACAAAATATACTACAAAGTGTTTTGTGAACTCTGAAATATTATAAATAATTAAAACCGAACTATACAAGTCAAATAAATGAAGGTAGATTTTATGGGCTGTGTGTATAGTTCCATATGCTTACTCAGGCCCTGATTTTGCAAAGACTTAAGCACATGCCATAACTTAGCTGATGTTGGCAATCCCAACCCTTAGTTACTGGTCCATTAAATTCAGTCATTCACAAAGGGTCTTCCAGTCAGTGCAATTTAATGAGGTTCCTCTAGGCCTATGTTATTTTCCAATCAACTGAAAATACTAAATTTCTTTCTTTGAAATAAGTTTGTGAATTTAATTCTACAAAAAAAAACAAGGAGTCCTGTAGCACTTAAAGACTAAAAAATTTATTTACTGCATGTGCTTTCATGGGAGAAAATCCCACTTCATCAGATGCTTAGAAGATGGGGTAACTGATAGAATGGGAGAAAATAAATGAAGGGATGTGTGAGTCATGGGAATCAGGTCACACCGTAACAATGTTAGCCTTTAAGTGCCACAGGACTCCTTGTCTGTTTTGCTGAACTAGACAAACACAGCTGCTCCTTTGGAATTTAATTCTAGACTGAATTGACAGCCCTGGACACAGACATTTTCTTTTTGTCCACAGATTAGAATCATAGAAACTGGAAGGGACCATGAGAGGTCATCAAGTGTAGTCCCCTGCACTCATGGCAGGACCAAGTACCCTCTTAAACCATCTCCGTCAGGTGTTTGTCTGACCTACTCTTAAAAACGTCCAGTGATGGAGATTCCACAACCTGCCTCAGCAACTTATTCCAGTGGTTAATCGCCTTGACAGTTAGGAATTTTTTCCTAATGTCCAACCTAAACCTCCCTTGCTGTAATTTAAGCCCATTGCTTCTTGTCCTATCATTGGAAGTTAAAGAAAATATTTTTTTCTCTCTCCTCCTTGTGGCAACCTTTTAGGTACAGTAGTTGAAATCTTATGTGCCCTCTCAATCTCCTCTTTTACAGATTAGGTAGAGCACTGTGTATATTTCCCCACATTGCCTCACCAATGTCCTCAATGCAGATATGTCAGTCTGATGCAAAAGAGAGGCTTGTTCAGTTTCCCATCATTCTAATTTTTGTCCCTCTAAGGAAGCAGATGACATGTATGTATCAATTTCAGCTATGCAAGAGGTTTGCTTATTTTATGAGGACATGAGTCCATTTGCAACTGACCTTAAACAAGCTCATTTCAAATAGACTACCAAACGGCCGTCAAAAGATGACGAATTTCAGTTGCTACTCATATGCTTTGAATTTGAACAAGAATTTAGAGGTGAAAAGGTCTGTTCCCCATAATCAATCCACTGGTATAATTCACTCCGTTTCTGTATCTTGCAATCATGGTCCATTCAAATACACACAGTTCACAAATCAGCAGCTGAAAATGCTTATACCTACAGCAACCATGTATTACAATCAGCTCAGAAACCTAATTTCAAACAGGTGGATGTTCACAGGATGGCATATTGCTCTTTTTAATTTTAAACTTATCAAACTGTATTTACGTCATATGCGATACCTCTCTATAATGAATTTTTCATTAGGATCCAAACACTTTATTTTGCTTTTAAAATACTTCCCATACTCAAACTTGGCACTTACAGGAGGACACTTGAATTGCTTCAACGTTCATCTAATTCCTTACTACCCACTGAAAAACAACATGCCTGCTCTAAATGAAGATGCCCTTTTCCATGTGGGTGTGTGGGCAGGCTTTAAAAATAATTCTCTTTTCACTTTTTTAAAGTCTTATAATAAAAAGAAAGATTCAGCAAAGAAAAAAAGAAGTCACCATTTTTTTCTCCCCCATTTTAAAGCCACCACTGGCAAGACAGGAGATGCTTCCAGTCAGCATAGGTTATCCACTGCCCCAAGTGGCAGTAGCTAGGTCAAAGGAAGAACTGACCAGAGTTCAACTATATATGCAGACAGACAGACAGAGATGTGAGAAAAAGCCACACCCCCAAGAAATGAAGCTGTGCTGACCTAACGTCTGGTGTAGGCAGAGCTAATGAAAAGAATTTTCAGTCTAAATCCATCATGGATCCCATAGACACTCACAGGACCACAGGTTGAGAACCACTGCCATAGAGTATGTCCACTCTACAGCTGCAGAAGTAGTGGACAGGTCAACAAAATGATTCTTCTGTTGACTATAGCTACACTACTGCTTAGATCAGTGATTGTCAAACTACAAGTCAGGACCCAGTACTGGGTCACAGACTCTCAGGTACTGAGCAGCAGGGCACACTGCTGCCACTACTGTAAGACTGGAATTATCACAGAAAGATTTAACTATTGGGTCGTGGTGCATAAATGATTTTTTCAACAGGGTCCCAAGGAAAAAAAAAACCACTGACTTAGATCTTAACTACATCTCTCAAGGCTGTAAAGTTTACATACTCTGAGTGACACATGCAGGACTGTCTACATTTTAACTCCAGGCCTACTTCTGTCACCCTGTTGGTATTTCGATTTAAAACAGTAAGAAGTCTATATTCCTAATTTTTTACAGTCACAGATATCAAGACCAGAAGAGCAGCCACTATCTTGTCTGACCTCCCATATAACACAGGCCACAGAATCTTATCAAACAGTTTCTGGATCAAGCCCAAGACTTCTGTTTCAGCTATAGCATTTCTTTTGAAAACACACCCAATCTTATTTAAAGACTTTTAGCAATAGAGAAGTCACTGCACCACTAGGTACACTGTTCTACAAGCTAATTACTCTTAGAACTGTTCTGACAGAAACTCACATTGGCATCAAACACCCATACCCCCAAGAGATGTAATGATATCAATCCAACCCATAGTGTAGACAGTGCTAGGTGGACAGAAAAACGCTTCTGTGCAGCTACACAACTGTAGTATTTTAAGTGGAGACAAACTCTTACTGTTGCAAATCTATGCGGCTAAGTCTAGGCTGAATTTATTAAGTTGCAATCATGTTAATAGATTATTTAATGCAGTGATGCCCTATGAGGTATAACAACAAATATATTCAAAGTCTGGAAATTAATTATGTAAATGCATAGATACAGTTATATAGAGTCATGAAACCTTTGTAAGTCACCAAAAAATAGCTTAAATAACTTGTGTACACACACACACACACACACACACACACACAACAGAGCAAAAAATCTCTCATAATCCATCAGCCTCCTTTTTACAGTATACAAATATATGCATTTCCCTAAAACAAGTATTTTAGTTTTAACAAATCCATGTAAGATATAAATTCTGAAAAATTAATAAATAAATAAAACATAGTAGTCAATATTTTAGTTCAAGGTACATTTCATGTTAAAATATTATTTGTTTATCATCTATAATGTATTGAATGATGTATAATACATATAAATAAATACAAAGATAGCCCATGCGCCAAAGAACTTACAATCTGAAGATGGTTATTACAGCAAAAATGCTCCGGGATATTTAGAGGTGGGTTTAATTTCAAATGTAAGTGCACACAACTTCCATGGTCCAGAGGGGTAGCCACGTTAGTTAAAGTGAACTTGAGACCACGAAAGCATATGCCCGAAGAAATGTGCTAGTCTTTAAGGTGCTACAGGACTCTCATTGTTTTTACAACACATATGATGAAACACGTGCATTTGAAAAACTGAATGTCTAAAATACGGTCTTTTACCCTATATTCTCTACTCTCTCTCAGGTTTTTTGTTTTGTTTTTTTTTTTTAATAATCCTCTGCAAGGGGTTTTGAAGATTTCAAAAGTTCAAAATTGGTGTTTCAAGCCAAAATATCATACCCATATTGGGGCACATAGTCCTGTGTTAAACTATTTTCAGAGGAGGTAATAACACTTACAAAACAAAATAAAAAAAGAAACCAACAAACAAAACAAGCAGCCTCACAAAACATAGCTGCAACACATTCAGCATTTTTGTTATAGGTTAGCTGGGGAGTATGTGGTACCACAACGACACTAAAATTGTAGTAGACATACCACTGGAAAAGAATTGTCAAGCAGGATTCTACAAGGATTCTGCAGGATTACTGCAAGCACTATTCTGTTCGCAGAGTGGACAGAGACCCAACTGCAATTAAATTGAGCAAGCAGCTGCCTAGAATAATAGCAAATGAAAGCATTCAAGTGACTTGCCTGTTGATACTTATAGACATGGCAGTAGCCTCATAAGCAAATATTAAATGGCATCTTAGCCCAGAGATACCAATAAAGCATTCTTTATTGGCATTTCATTCATAAGCCCCATTTTAAGTGACTTTCTAAAGGAATAACTGGGCTCTAATTTGGCTTGAGCATCAGAAACTCCAGTAAACTTTGATAGCATAATCTTTTTTTGTCGGTAATGCTGGAGCAAAAAATTATAGCCTGACACTCAGATTTCAGGTTGAGTTTGCAGGGCTAATACTAAAAAGACAGTACTTTTTTTCTCTTGAGTCAGTGAAAGACAAATATCAAAAACACAGATATAACAATGTTCTGAAGTCTATTTACATAAATGCACTTTAAATAAAGTCAAATCAAACAACCACATTTCTGATCCCAACTGACTTACTCCTTTGCCCTCCTGAGGGCAACACGTTGCTATCTGTTCTACCCCTTATCATCAGCCGTTAAGCCTATTTAATAATTTGCACAACACTCATACTCCAGCCAATTTGAATTAATTGTGTGAATGAGGCACTGATTCTATCAATACTACAAAAATTGCACACGTTAACTCAATTAATTAATCTAGTTTAGCCAGTACAAAACCTTAAACCACTTTATTCCTTGCTTAAACCACTTTAAATCAGTAATTTACCAATGCAAGCTAAATCAATTTAAGCAAAGATCTTATATTAGGTGCTTGCGCTAAAAATAAATCAATTTAGTTGATTTTTTTCAGTACATACAAAATTTCTATCCAAGTTACCAGCCATAAAATATTCTGTGGGATTTTTAATGTATTTAAGTCAAGCATGGTTAGCCTAGCTAGACGAACTTAGGGTGGCTTTTACTACTTAACACAGAAGAACAACCATTTGCCAATCAGGAACATCTCTGGATCATTAAGGTACAATCAGGTTAATTTTCCCAAATACAAAAAGAAAGCTTACTCATTCGAATAATATTCCCAAGATGCACTATCAAGTTTACTGTGCATCCAATCAATTCATGTTCCTATCAACACAAGTTTTTCAGTCTCACTGGGATCAGCTCTGGGAACAAGTTTAACAAGCACTCAATCCAAAACTAGATGACCATCATATTAAAAAAATTCATTAATAACCTAAATGAGTCTGATCAAATTTTCTGGAAGGGTAACCTAAAAGCTGATTTGCAACCTAGTTTTATTCCTAGTTAGTTTGCAAGTAAGTTACACAAAAAAACTTTCTGGTTACAGTTTTGGGCGATAAATGGCTTTGGCTGCAAAAAATAAATATACCACTACATTTGCCAAAAGTTGAGTCTAGTGATATTAATGTCAAAGTAATCAATGTCAATTTCATGGCTCAAAAACCTGCAATTGTATCCTTTTAAGTCACCTCACTGTCCCCTTTAATGCTGAATTTGTATCTGGGTTCCAGCCAGGCGCTTAGCATTGCTCTGACACACTGTTTTGTGGTTTCACGTATTTCCTATTTATGAAAAAGAACTATAGCAGTTCCTGGTCTGTAAAGTTTTCTTCAAATAAAAAAGTGTGAGCAGCAGTTTCCTCTACAATGTATTATTCTGTATTGGTGAACCTTCTGTTCCCTTTTACCATACTCAGAAAAGACCAGTGATCTACAAGATGGACTTAAAGAAATAAGGCAACAAGATAAGTCGTTCAGAAACGATCCCCTCATCTCTAACAAAACCTGACAAGTTCTTTCCTTATTGGTTTCCCAGGGTTCAATCAGAAAAAATTTCTAATTTCATTCCTTTTCTCCTTTTACACCATCTTCTAACCCCTTTTTTAAATAATCCTTCAAGAAATGTGCAGAAGTTTCCCCACCTGCACAAAATCTCACACATTCCAGTATTGTTTTCATTTAAGAAAATACTAAATACCATTATCTAGTATTAATAGTAAGAATGTTTTATATGTGTAAGACATCTTTCAATGATCACAAACTCATTTGTAAACACTAATTTAGCTTCACCATAACCTTCTGAGGTAACTATTACACCTATTTTATAGAGGTGGAAAATACAGACAAGTTAAATGACTTGCCCCAATATCATTAGCCTACCTAGGAAGAGGAAGCATATGCCTGGACTCCCATGACTCCTACTCTAAGAACTACACTACAAATTACAGCAGGGGTCTCAAACACATGGCCCATGGGCTGCATGCGGCCCCCAAACCTATTTCCTGCAGTGCGCAAAGACACCATTGTTACCAATATTTGCAATATAATTGCATGAAAAGGTTTCAGTGGTGCAGCCCTCGGGCTAACATACTAGTCCTCATGCGGCCCTCGTGGTGATTTGAGTTTGAGACCCCTGAATTGAAGGCCCTGCTGCTCCATCTTTACTCTGAGCAAAAGCAGACTCTCCCTCATTCATGTCTCACCATGTTACCTTACCATATGAAATGCTATATAACCTTCAGAAAGAACTCACCAGGCATCCCACTACCAAAGAATCTCCTGACATCACTAAAGAAGCCACTAAGGAAAAAGTAATTCCACTTGCTATGGAAATAAGATATACAGAAAACATCCTTACCAACAGGAACTTTAACTATCTTGTTGGCTATTTTGTTACCAAATATTCAACCATGGCTGCATTAGCTGAATGCATAAAAAAGCAAATATTAACCCAGAGCTGAAAAAATCCCAGGCACCAGGTCATCATGTGGCCTAGATATTTCATCATGCCGCCTAACTGAGCTGCAGCAATTCAGAAGTGGAACACTCCCAGCTGCCAAAATTAAGCTACAGCTTTCAGCACCACTACAGTATAAAAAAGCCCTCCTGAAAAAAGGTTGGCACCCAGGGTGATTTCAGCAGCACTACTCTGCATATACCCCTGGCTCCTTAATTTTTCATCTGGCTCCTAGATGAAAAGTAAATTTGTCAAGTCCTGCATTAAACACTTTCATCTGGAAGCAATACTCTCTTAACTGACGTTTTTAAATATTACCTCCCTCCCTTATCTCTCTGGGCAAAGCTGAGGGCTCCTTGGTTCCTTTATGCTGTAACAGCGACACAGGAGAAAGTTTCTCTCCTTCCTTAAATGGATATTCCTTCTGGTGGCTCTTTATGAAAAATAGTATTATTTTACATACAGCATAAGAGATAGAATACAAGAGAAGAGGGAACTACAAACCAAGAGAGGAACACGTTATACCACAAGGAAAAACACAATGAATATACAAACAAAATATAATTCTTCATCAAAAACAAATCACTTGCTCTAACATAATACTCATGCTTACTGAAAGTGAACATGTCTTACGCTAGTCAGTGCACTGGCAGCTATAATAGCCAGTTACTTATTCACAGTTTAGGGACTTTATCTAGGTTCTCACACTAGCCCCAACACCACAAGATCTGGGCATCTAACATTCTCCTTTAATTCAAGGAACTGTAGTTTGCAATTCTTGTGCCAAGGCTTGGATTTACTCCCCAGTGTCAACTGAAGTTTCTCTGTGAATGGGGCCATTTGATTCTTACTCTTTTCTAAACCTATTTCCATAAAAGGTCTTACCAAAACCACTTGATGAAACTTTGATGACTCTCTACAGATGACCCCTGCAACCCAGTGCAGTCTGGAGAAAGTACAAGTGTTCATCCGCTTTAGTTTTTGAAATAGCATTAGAACAGTGCGGTTAGTTTAAAACTCCAACCTTTATTATGGTATTCAGAATATCCCATTTTATCCCTTTGATTCCCTAACACCATGCCAGAGAATCAAGAAACAAACACCTCTCAGTCTGGTTCACACCCTCAGAACAAAACTCAAGACCAGTTAGTCCCAGTAAGTAACTGATACACGGAATGTGCATTCATGAATTGCCATGGAGATCATGGGGACACTACGTAAGGTTCTGCAGCACCTTCCATACTGTAATTTGCAATAACAGTAAGTTTTTAGATGGCATGGTACATCAAGGAATGACACAGGAGTAAATTACATCTCAAATGACACAGGGAAATTCCCACCATCATTTAGATGTTTTCCCGGCAAGCTTTAGCTGTCAGTTGACTCAGGACACCATGAAGACAAGAAGTGCTTCTTAAACTCAGCTGGTTTGTGGGACTGGCTGTGATGCTCTCTGGATTTCTGAAAAAGCTTCCAGAGAAGGGAAATGGAATCACTGACTTCATCAGTCCTTCTTAAGACTACAGAAATGATGGTATCTCATGTTGAAAGCCAGAAGAAAAAGCTGGGTGGAAAAGGAAATTGGGTCACAGTTTTTGTTTTTTTTTTCTCCCAGCTGCCTATTACACAAATTTGAAGGAAGTTTAAGTGTGGCATGAGAGAGACAAACAGGCTGACAATTTTCTCTTTATTGTAGAGCTTCAGAGAAAGACTAATAAACTTTTGTTTCTAGTTTCACAAGAAAACATGCAACCTGTCACTATTATAATCAAAATCATTTTTTCAGGAGGGAGGGAGGGAGATGGGATCAAAATGAAATATCAACATTTAGTAACAGAGCAAAAACAGTTTCAGGTATAAGCCTGCAAGAGCTCTGTAGAAGCACACAACACCTACTGAAAGAATGACCCTGGGGTTAAGATATAGCTATTACCAGATATGCACAAACTTTCTCGGTTGTTCTAAACGAGTCATTCAACCTATAAGCCTCAGTTTGCCTATTTATATATTGGGGATAGTATCACCCTCTCTCACAGATATGCTATGAGCCTTAACTTTCTAACACTTATGAGGCATTCAAACACTATGGTGATGAGCACCAGTAAGTTAATAACAACAGGGTCACCATATTGTACAATTCAGCATTTTATTTGAAGTCAAGCATCAAAAAGACCGCTAATGCAAGTAATTATCATGTTACAGTTATCCTGTGTGGGAGGAAATATCCTGTCTGCACACCTTACAGTAGCAGAACAAGTTTGAATGGTTTAAGTAACGAGAGATTTGTACTACTAAAATAAAATAGACCTGAGGTGAAAAGTTGGCATATTCCTTGTTGTTAAAGAGCAAAAATGGGATATATTACTTGTGTTTTAGAAAATCTGCAATCTAAGTAACCCTTTAGTTCACAATCGGCAGATTGTGTGTGTATTTATTATTTAAGCTTTAATTCTATTTTACCAGACAAAAACATTTTTGTAAGGGTGCAGTTCAGGTTGATAGCACATATGATAATATGAATAAAATGCCTTAGAAGAAAGCTCCTGTAGCAAAAGGAAAAGAAAAACTACTGTATTAAAAAGCCAAAGGGTCCAGAGTTATGGTTAAACTTACAAGAAATCCAACTATTTGAAGGTATGGAAATTGAACTAAGATACACCAAACTATCTTAACTACAGTGATACCAACCTCCCATTTTCACTCACTGTTTCTTTCATTGTTAATGGTAGGATCTTGCAGGAACATATTCTTGACCAAATGCTAATCAATACCTTTATCATTGGCCTAGACAAAAATACTAAAATAATGGTGGTAAAATTTGCAGATGACACAAAAATTGACTGAGCATCAAATGAAAAGGACGGATCAGTTATACAGATCAATCCAGATCTCTTGGGCTTATTTGAACACCACAGGTCTTATATACAGCCAAATACAAGGTCATACTTGTGGGAACAAAAAGCGTAGGTCACACTTACAAGATGAGAGACTGTCTCACGGAATGAAGAGATGCTGAAAAGAATGCAGGGTATTCCCTGAGTGATTCCCAGCGCGAGTAATGAGCACACTGCTCTGCTGAAACTAGCACACTAAAATTAGCAGCACGGCCACAACATTAGGGGCAGTAGCTCAACTTACACACAAGTACAAATGTGCCCAACCCCCTCAGTACACATCCAGCTGGCAAGTCTGAGCCACCATCCACACCACTGGCCGCACTGCTATTTTTAATGTGCTAACTCTAGCTTAAGCCGATCTAGTGCCTCTGCCTACCCATGCTGTGAAGCACCTACTCAGCTGCTGTATAAACATCTCAGTGATGAACGTGAGTTCCCAGTGCAAAGTGGTTGCTAAGCCAGTGAACATGATCCTTAGATGCATAAGCAAGAGAATATCAAATAGAAGGAGGGAGTGCTATTACCTCTTTCTATAGCATTCGTGAGCCAATTACTAGAATATAGTGTCCAGTTCTGGTATTCTTCCTTCAGAAACAACATCTAAAAAGTGGAAAGCATCGAAAGTGTAAGAAGAATGACCTGAAGTCTGAATATGCCTTTTGGTTTGAGATTTAAGAAGCTCAATCTATTTAGTGTATTGAGACAAAGGTTACATGATGACTAACCACCAAGATGACCCAGTGCTTCAATGAAATCAGGTCATAAATGGAGACAGCTGGCTGAGGCTGACCACAAGCAAAACAGAGCTGATGCTGATGAGCAGAGGAAAACATTTTGAAGAGTTGGCAGCCACAGTGCAATCGATTTTGGTTGAAGGTACAGACCCTCCCTTGACCCACACTTCAAATTAACTCAGTCCATAATTTAGAATCTCCTTTAGGTTTCTCATTCACCCTAAACTCTCACATAGCAGCATCCATAAGTAACATTTTCTGTCATCTCCATTTGGTTAGGAGACTTCAACACATCTTGGCAAATAACCACCTAGAATCAGTTACTCATGCCTTCCTCACCACTTGGCTGGACAACAGCTATGTGATATCTATGGACACGAAGGCTTCAGCACTTAGGAAATGCCAGCTAACACAGAACAGAGCAGCACATGTTATCACCACCACAGACTTTCTTCACTCTCTCCATTAGCCCTCCATGGAATATCAAATCAGGTTCAAGGTCTCAATCCTTATCTTCAGGGTGCTCCATGACCTGGGCCCAGAGTATCTAAAAGACTGCTTAAAGCTCCAGGATGAAGAGTTTGTTTGACAACTTTGCTCATCTGACACAATGGAAGAGTTAAATCCACCTATACAGGAGACATAACTTTCCTGAGGACCAGGCCAAGACCATAAAATGAAATCTCCCTGGAACTACCAGCCATCCTTCTGCTCCAAGCACAAGACTTATTTCTTTGATCTTGCCTTTTCTTAACAATACTTAACAAGGTGTATATATTGGAGGGGTGAGAAGAAGGGAGTGCCTCTGTCTATCTTGTTTCAGTGAGCTTGTGTTTTAGTATGCTATTTGAGCCTACAGGAATGAGTACTGTAGGGTTTCTGTCTGGAATTTAAGTCTGATGTTGATACTAATCGTCCGAGTTCCTTGTTTACTTAGAGTATCACTATGGGGGCAGCGGTAAGACAGTTATCTGCCAAGGCTCCCCTGAGCTAGTTGCCCCAAGGAGCAGGCTCCCCTCAGCTTATATAGAAAACAAATAATCACTGAAGTCAAAATAGTCACTTGGGCATTACAGTCCATAACAAACAATTGTCATGCACAGCAATCCAAGACAAATGCTGTCAAGGGTAAGCTCTTAACTGGCCAGGTTACTTGGATTAGGGCAGTGTAGGCCTTCTTTCCCTAGCTTCATCCATAACTGGCCCACAGCAGAAGCACTCAGCCATGCTGGGCCATGATTCACCTCCACTTACTCCTGGCCCTTGTAGATATTAGAGGACCAACTCTCGCTGGTCCCACCTGCAGGTGCTCATGGGAGGCCTCTTTAGGCAACTCTGGTCTAGACCAGTGTTTCCCAACCAGTGTGCCACAGAACACAGGTGTGCCATCAGGCCCGAGCAGGTTTGCCGCCGAAGTTTTTGAAAAACTACTCAGAGAGCTATGGATTGGCTCATTGGCCCATGAATACTCATGAATTCATTTGGAAACTATATGGTGATGTGCCTCAAATTAATTAAAGGTAGCAAGGTGTGCCATGGCAGAGAAAATGTTGGGAACCACTAATCTAGGGCAATGGTTCCCAACCAATGGACTGTGGACCACCCACTAGTGGTCCATGTGGGTACTGCAGGTTGTCTGTGGAAGGGGAAAAAGAATGGAATAATATAATCCTATGTAGCTCTTACATATCATATTCAATGTTACATTATTATTCACAATGTAATTTGCTTTGCAAACATCCTTCCATAACATAACATTCACTGAATTTAAATAGTGACATTTTTGCATGATGTCAGTGTGAACCAACACTCTTTGCACATTTGGCAGTTAGAACATGGCCCGCAAAAGCTTTCATGGTTCACATAAAAGAAATGGTTAGGAACCGCTGCTCTAGAGGTCCAAACCTGCTGCTCTTCCCCTTCCATGAGGGTGGTACTTAGAGCAAGGCAGGCTAAGGTGATGGGCTTTCTGGCAGGGACCAGGAAATGCTCAGTAAACTCCACCACAGTACCCTACTTATCAATTTCCATATGTTAAAATATTTGGGGTTTTAGTACAAACTTAACCTTCCCTCTGAATTTCCTGGTTTTCTAATGGTTGGGGATCTTTGCCTTTCTCCCCTTGCATGTCCATCTGTCTTATAAGGATTTTTACATTAAATTAGTTTCATGTTCTATTAACCTTAATTTCACCTGAGCAACATCATTGTCTGAGATACTGCTTATTAAAAACAAACAAACAAAAAAAACTGACTGTGCATTGGGGATAAAGCTTGGGATAGGAGCACTCGATCCTACCTTTCTATACTATGAATGACATGCTAGCTCCACTGAAGTTAACAGCAAAACTTCCATTGATGTCAGTGGGCTGAAGGTTTCACCCTAAGTCATCAGCTATACTCATTCAATTAACTAAATTTTCTCTCTCCATCATTTTCCCGAGTTTTGTGGGGAGTTTTTTGGAGAAGGGTGAGGAGTCGACTGCAAGTGACAGGAAAACTGGAGAACATGTCTGTTACTTTGGAATTACAAATAACCCTGTTCTGGCTGACTTAAAATTCATGGGGGGGGGGAGAGAGAGAGAGAGACACACACACACACACACACACACACACGGCAAAGACCTCACTCAGCTACCAGTTCTGAGGAAGATTTTAGGAACAGGAATTTCTAATGAAAATGAAGTTGCAATCTTAATTATGACGAGTTTGCTCCCTCTCTGTAGTAATAGCTGCCTGTTGTAAAACAGCATCATTCACGTACAAAGCACTTTGCAAATAAACTAATCATTGCAAGACTCTATGAAAAGATAAACTGTATTATTGCCATTTCACTGATGGACAAACTGACTCGAAGAACTGAAGTGTGTTACCCGAGCCCACTGAATTAGTCAGGGTTGAGCTGCAATTAGAAGTTCCAAGCTTCCAGCTCCATCTCCAATCCCTTACAGCTATAACATGCCACCTCCCTATATTACATGTGCATTTACAATCACAGGAAAAAACTGTGCATCAATGTGTTTTGCAGGCAAAAACAAAAAATGGCTCTTTTCACATGAAGTCCATATCTTTAATCAACACTTTATAAGAAAGTGAAGTCAGTGTCAACTACTGAATGACCACAGCAAATGAAGTTGTACAAATTTTAAACAGTTTACAGTATAATTGGGGCTACAACTGTCCATTTGGATAAAATTACAGAGAGAATCTTAAAAAGGCTCCTAACTCTATCCCAACTTTTTGATAACAGAATGCTCATGACATTTAAATTAGGGAAAATTAGTGTGACAAAGATGGGAAGGGGGAAGTGGGTGTTCCATTTCTACACAAAAAGCAGAACTGCATAAAAACTCTGTTCTTCCCTAACATGATACTTATTTAAATATACCAAAGACATACTAAATTTAAGGAGAAATGTCATGTCTGGTCCTCAGACACTGAAATTAAAAATGTTCCTTTCTAGTTTTCCTACAATTTTTTTTTAAACAGGAAAGCTATTAACCTGTTCACATTTCTTAGGATGCTGCTTCTACAGGCAGAATTTTCAAATGCGATTGCCTGAATTTAGACTCCACACTTAAGTGTTTACACAGTTTTGCTTTTCCAGAAGACCTGAGCATCCACTTTCCCACTGTAGTCAATGGTACCTGCAAGTGCCTAATACCTCTGGGAACGTAGGCAGAAATCAAACAACTTTTATTAACTGCCCACAGTGTGGATTTAGGTATCTATCTTCAGGTACTCAAGACAGAATTTTTTTAAATAATGGATCTGTGGGATTTTGCCAACTGCAGAAGAAAAAAATTACAATATTTGTCAGAGACTGCCCATAATTTGTAGCAAAGAAAATAAAGTTATTATTTAACTTACCTTTTGTTGTATTATTGATAACTTTCCAAGATCTGTCTGAGCTGACTTCTGTGGAGACAAAAAGCATGTTTAAGGGAATTGCTCAAAACCGTGCAGTCAAAGGTAAAATACTTTGTACTCCTTTGAATTAGAAAAAGAACAAACAAACAAAACAAAAACATGTTACACCTATTTAGTCAGAAAGTATTTGCTTAGTTAGGCCCCCATCCTGCTCCCAGGATCCTCAGAAGGAAAGTTCCCAATAACTTTCATTATGCAGGAACAGGCCATTATGTCTCTATTTACTTACTAGAGCTTCAGGTTTACTAAATCAGTGTTTCTGTTGCCAGAACTCATTTAAAAAAAACAAACAAACAAAAAAAAACCCACAAGGCAAACAACAAAATGTTTGCAAACTGTTACTATAAAAGGCATTAACACAGTACCTCCCAGCCATTAGTAATGCCTTTTAAAAATAAGGTGAATATACATAAGTGTACCACTTTTCAGATGTTCAGTTTTAATCAGTAATTTAATTTTGACATGTTAAGACAAGTAGCCTTGGCACTGCAACTCATCAAGCCCAAACCAGTGGGGAGAGGAAGTCCGGTCACTGTTATTTCCTTGCCAGTTCCTTCCAAAATGCCCGAGTGCAATTTTGATGAACAAAGTGATTTCATCTCAGCGTTTCTTACAATGCTTTCATATTTCTGACCAACTCATCAGCCAGGCTCCCAAACAGAAATTGCAGAACCAGAATTATGATTTACAAGGGCCTCACTTCCTGGAAAGTAGAGATGATAAAAGCCCACTGGGTGGTCCAGGGAAGAAGGAAAGCTGCCGTGGTGGCAAGTCTGGCACCCCCCAACAACACTGCACTGTTATTCTCAATCATGAGATAACTGTAAATCCCACAAAAATAATTAGTTTTTGTGACTGTGGGTGGGTTGTTTTAGTTTTAAAGGGGTTCTCATGAATTTCTGATTCCTGCCTTCAACCTTATGCAATTGGCTCTTATCCAAAGCGGACATGATCTTTTATCAAAACTACAGGCTCCCCATAGCAACCCTAACCCTAGACTAACACGGCTATCCCTTTTGAAATTAACATAGCAACACAGCCACCATGTCAGAGAGCTCTGTAGAAGACAGAGAGCAAAGATGGATGCCATCTCCCATCATTTGAAACGGGGCTAAAGGAGGGAAGATAGTGGCCACTCAGGCTCACAAGTGCCTGGCAGGGGAACAGGAGAATGTAGCAGTTTCAGGAATGAGACCATGGACAGAGCAACAGGGGAGAAAGTGCAGAAAGAGGATGTGCAGGCATGAGATCCTGGGACTGACTAGGGATGAAGAAGGGGAAGGGGGAATTAGGAAGAAGTCGGTAAGGCAGAGGTTCCCAACCTTTTCTCTGCCATGGCACACCTTGATACCTTCAAATTTTTTGAGGCATACCACCATTAAACTAATGAATACTCAAATTAACTTAAACTACTTAGGAAGATTCACGAACCATGGCACAGTGTTTCGGAAATACTGCTATGTGGGGTAGTAGGGCTAGCAGAGCAGGGGTGGCAAAACAGGGGAGGTCAGGAGTCGTATGCAGTGGCATGAGTGAGAATGGGGAGCAGAGCAGTGCAGGGGTGGCAAAAGAGGACAAGGGCAGCCATATGGGGAACAGCACAAGGGTGGCAAGAGAGAAAGGGAGAACAGGAGTGGCTTGGGGGGGACAGGGGGGAACCTGGGGAATGGGAAGGTAGGGCAGGGGACCATGGCACAGCACCCACTTCCCCCTTCTCCACAGTGGCTCCCTGCCACCCACGGCAAATCCTCACCCCACAGCTGCTCCTCCCCTCCCCCAGCCCCCTGCTGCCTCTGATGGACCCTCCCATCACTGCAGGGACCAGAACCAGGCGTCCAGCCCCCAGCTATACCCCTCCCATACACAGTCACCCCGTGGCCCAGCTACACACACCTCCAACCAAACAGCCACCCCACAAACCCAGCTACACACTCTCTGCTACACATCCACTCCCACTCACCTCTGTTACTCTCACACACACAGACACACACCCCCACCCCAGCCCCGCACAACCCCCAGCAGCACCTCCAAGCCCTTACCTGGGCTCTTTGCAGGCTGGCTGACACAAGCTGCTCCACCCTGCAGGGGGAGAGTCACACACTCCGGGCCTCCTGCCCCTCTCTGCTGGCTGGGTTAAGGTGGAGCCACCAGAATGCTGCCTTCTAGCTGCTCCTGCTGCTTTTAGGGGGACACCTGGAACTCCGCATTGTGGTGCCTTCCTCTATTTTTAGGGGGGCTGGAATGCTGCCTGCTTAAAAATAGGGGGCCCCAGAACTATATTCTGGTGCCTTACCCCTTGCTTTCACCCTTGCCTTTTGCCAGCCCTGCACAGCCCACATGGGTGGGCTGAGCAGGGAGAGAACTTTAATTCCAGCTCTAGGGGATGCTTGCGGCACACTCTGGGCGTTGCCGTGGCACACCAGTGTGTCCCCGCACACTGGTTGGGAACCACTGCTGTAAGGGACAGGGAACACGCTTTGGCATAGAGACAGATGTTGTAGGAGACAGAAGATTAAGGGAGGGAATCTTAAGTGGGAAAGTTAATGAGGTAGATGGGTGACTGGAGACTATGGGAGGGACCATGAAAAGAGAATAAGAGTGAGACAGACAGCTACCTATTGTGCCTAGTTATGGATGGAGGGGCGTGACAATTCATTAAGTGTCAGTCACTTTCCAACACATGACAAAAGAGAGTTAAGTGCACTCACCTTTAGGCAGTGAACAGGGAAGCCACATTTTTAATTCCAAAGGGATTAGTCTAGTTGGGAAAACAAACAAACAAGGAGTCCTGTGGTGCTTAAAGACTAACAAATGTATTTATACCATGAGCTTTCATGGGAGATAAAGTGGGTTTTTCTCCCACAAAAGCTCATGTGATAAATAAAAGTGTTAGTATTTAAGTGCTACAGGACTCCTTGTTTGTTTTACATCTTTAATGTGTATTTTGACCTTGAAATCATCTCCCACAAGCTAGGACAGAGAGCTTCCCCATAAAAGGGGGAAAATATCAGAGGAGGACAAAATAATGTAATTTATTTACCATCTTAAATCTCACCTTAATCCAATCATTATTTTTTTGGGCTCTGATTCATGATCTTTGAATGTTTGAGGCAGGCAACACTTGTGGCAGAAAAGGAATTAGGCACCTTAAGCTACAGAATTTGCATACGATGAGCCCAGCCAGCCATCTGTTTTCTTGTGTTTGGCCCTACGAAGTTAAACACCTGTGAAACGAAAGCTAGTTGATGTATTATCAACAGTGCCCATCTTAAAGGTCTTAAGGAATCTCCTTATCAATGGGAAGGAAGAACTAATACTCAACCTTAATGAAACTGGCTGCAGTCAGCCATCACCAAGATGCCTATTAGCACCAGAATGAATGCCCAGGTGGCACATCATATGGGAGCTGAGAAGGCTACAGAAATGACTAACACTATTACACCAGAAAAAAACAAACTTTTCTTGTAACTGAATCAGCTGGACCCATCCAGTTTCAGTACAAATGGATCATTTTGTCCATATTAGCCATGTGGTTTCAATTTAAGGACATACGCACATCAGCTCTGCTGCTGTGAACCAAATCAACTACAATGTTCTATTAGTACCTATGTCATAGCACCCAATTACAGCTTCCAGAAGAAATAGTGAATTGTGGATGATTCCAAAAGGTCACTTACGCACTGTCGGGCTGCAACAGGCGGATCAGCTAAACCATTTTAGCTGTTCTGTGTTCACATGGCAATAAAACAGTTCATATGAAAAAGTTCATAGACCTTCTGAAAGCAAATTTAATCCACAAAGTCTTGGAAACACATGTATATGTGAGATTCTTTACAAGCATTCTAAGTAATTATTATGGCTGTCAGAATGGTAAAATTCTCTAAAGCTGACAAGGCCAGAAAAGAAATCATATTAAAAACAGAGAATTGCAGAGTTGGAAGAGCTGAATAAATGTAGGGGATGGACTAAAAGAAAAAACCTTTCTGATAAGGAATAATAATCAGGACAATTAGTAGAGAGGTCACGATGTACATGTATACATTTTAAAAAATAGTATTTTACATGGCCTCTTAACTGAAGACCCATTAAATCATACCGCTAACCACCCACCCCCGGAAGGCAGCATGCAGGGATTGAGGACTGGACCAGCGAATCAAATACTATATTGCTCAGCAGTCAACACAAAGAGGGAAATTTGACAGGACAGAATGGCAAACTCCTACAATTTATAAATATATATGACTCTTTCAGATTAATATAGAACTGACAGGAGTTAAATTTCTGAGGACGGTCACGTACATACATAGGTAACCATACAGAACTCAGTCTAACTTGGAACGATAAAAGGGTTTTAATCTGTTTTACTGAGGAATCTAAACCAACAGTTCTCAAACTATTTACCACTGTAGGCCACATATGCAGCTCCCTCTGTGTTAAGAGGGCCGCATCCACACAATATACACACTACCTCTGTGGTTTTCAAACTGAGGGTTGGGACTCAGTACTGCGTGGCAGACTGTCAGGCACAAGGTTGCAGTACCCCCTGATGCTGCTGCCAAAAGACTGGAATGCATTGCTCAAATGGATCCCAAGACAAAAAATTTGATAACGACCGCGCTACCTGCCTGGCTCTGAGCATGTAACATGGGCCATGGCTGTGTGCTGACTGGGCCACAAAGAGCCCACAGACTGAGAACCACTGGTCTGAGCAATTGGTCCTGATGCACAGATCCAGGTATTCGCTTCACGCTGTGCTCTCCAACAGCCACAAAACAAACAGGAAGTCATGAGTGGCATATAAATGATATAGATTTGAGAAATTTAGAAAAGATAAAACAAGGTATAGAAATGATAGCATGGGATGGTGGCTGACTTGGCCCCAGCCCTTGTCTGAGGCAACTGGATATCAGCAAAGTCACAAAACAATTCTACTATGTGAATTCTTATTCAAAATTATTTTTTAACTGGTCATTGTTTGGATTTTAGATTCCAGTACTTAAAATCAGCCCAATGTAAGCCCAGTTCTAGGATTTTTGACAGTCACTTGCACACCTCCCACAATCCACATGTCACTCTTCACCATGAAAGTGCTCATTTGCTGAATGTCTTGGTTAGACACTGAAAGTTGACTGAAGATTACCTTTTCTCTTCCTAGTACTAACACTATTAGTCAGCAAACTTCACCCCTCTCCAGCACTTTGATACAGCAGAGGCAGGTGCCTACTATTCTCAGTCTCCTGCAGTATTTCAAATCTAAAGTGATTATTTAACAGGGAAACAAAACTTAATTTAAAAAAATTAGAGTTAGAATAGCTGATACATTTTTGTTTTGTTTTTGTAAATGTTCCAAAAATATTTCACCCTCATTTGTTACTTTATAAAGGACTTAAGTACCAAGATACTCACAAGAATCCACTGAAATAGAGTTTTAGTATTAATTTTTCCCCTGCATCAAGAAAGTATAGTTATCTTATTCTTCTTAAACATGAATATTGGTCTCCATTATTATAGGGATTAAAGATCTGATATACAGGGAAGAGCATTGTGCCTGCAAGGAGACCCATTTACTTCACCTGGAATTCCTGTAATGGTCCACAATGTCACTTACATCACAGGAACAAAGGCCCACATTTTGGATATTTATTATTAACAACAAACTACATTACAATAGATACCAAAGGTGTAACTGTAGTGTGAGTGGGCATATCTATGTGTGCTTAAATCCAGCTCATGTGGGTAATAAAAGCAAAGAAGATAGTGATCCAGACCCTATTGTGGGCCAGCAACCCAAAAACATATCCACGATCTCCTGTGGGATGGTATGGGGTGGCTGTCTCATACTACCACACATTCACTACCTCTGTTATTTCTGGCACCTAGATTAAAGCCTACCAACACTGCACTCACAACTTAACTTCTAATGTAGACATACCCAGAGATTGCAACAGTCCCTGCCCAAGAACAGACAAAAGGACTGGAGACAGATATAATTTATAAGTAAATCAACATCATGATTTCTGGCACAGTGTAGCTTATGTGGGTGGGGGGAAGATGACATTGCTTTGGGAAAAGACAGAGCAAACTACTTACACTTTCAGCATGTCTGTTCTTATGGACAAATTTCTACACACAAATACATCTTTAATGCTCATTTTCTCACTCTAATCAGAATATAAATAAGGCATAGTACAAAATCCTGATTCCACTCAAAACAAACAAGAAAATCTTCTGCCCCAATTTGAAAGCAAATAATCAGCAGTATACCCACCTTGCAATTCAGAAATAAAAATCTAAATCAATTATAAGTTTGAGGGAAAAAAATAATTATATATCTTTAGGGGACTGAATCATCTGCAATAGCCCTGGAACCTTAGATGTAAAAGTAACAAAAATGTTTGCTACAAGATGCTCTGCCAGAAATATTGGAAGAGATTCCCCTCCCTTAGAAAGGACGAGGTTAGATGGTCAAAGTGTACAGGTTTATGACCAGATATGTCAATCTAATAATAGCAGCACCATCACATTAAATATTCTTACCATTAAATAAGAGGAGTGATTATGAAAATAAGGAACTAAAAGCAATGACCAGAGATAATCACATTATGTATTGTGGAACCCTCTATAAATCTGCCAATGTCTAAACATGTGCCTGACATGCAACACTCCAACAACAGGCCTGATGCACAATCTGATGCAAGCAAACATTAAACGGACTAATGCATACTAGGTACTGAGAAAACTAAATACCTTCTGCAGTATTGCTAATCCCCAAGATTAAAAACAATCAGGAGATTGGTCTCAAAATCATGAGGATTTCGGGGTGGGGCTTTTCAAATCAGAGAGACAATTTATGTTTTTTAGTTTGTCTACTAATTTTTAACTCCCCATCCCGTGTGCGGGATAATTAATGCTGCCCCCACTCAGAAGACTGGGAGTTGAGAAATGTTAAGGTGCACTATCAGCTCTGATCTCTCTCTAAAGCTATGACTATACTCAGGGGCTATTTTAACTCAACTTAACAAGGTTGATATTAAGTCGACTTAAAGTTAACCTTGCTAAGTCAACTGAGGGGTATGTCTATACTAGTATACCTACTCCGGCCAGGCTTGGGACTCACCCTCTGCCCCGCCTCCAGGTGCAATCCGGCAGCTGGAGCCAGATCGGGTTCCTAGCCCATTGCCGCTGGCAGCTTGGGCCACATTGGGTCCCCAGAACCTAATCGGCACTCAGGGTAGGGGCCCAGACCCGCTCCTGCCCTCAAAAGTCAACTTAATGCTTAAGTTGACTTTCAAAGCAGGAGTTAAGTCGACAAAAGCAAATGCTTAAGTCACCTTAATAAATTATGAATGGGGCAAGGGAGCACCTTGTGTCAACTTAAGGCAAGTTAAGTTGACCTAAGGCTCCAGTGTAGAAATACCTTAAGATGCCAAGCACTTGCTTCAACTGAAATCAATGGGAACTGCAAAAGCTCACAATCTCCGAAAAGGCAGATCTCTTAAACACCCTAGGCCTCAATTTTTCCCTTAAGAAAATAGTAGTTTTTCCATTTTACAATCTAGCAGAGGTGCTGCCACAATTCATTTCTGTAAAGCACTGAGACCATGAGAAATGTACACCAACAATACTGTCCTTAAACTGCTTCATGATATGAATGTTGTTTCCTCATTCTTCATAGACTAAATTCATTCAGTGTCACTATTTCCTCTTTTTAGTTATCATTTGCATTGCTCACCCATTTCTGTTGTCAGGAACTGATCATTTGTTTTGCTATTACCAGACAAGGATAAAATAAGTAGCCTTCACTGTAATTTTATGTTCTCTAAATGAGGATGGGCTGCTTTGTCCATGGAAGAGCAAGATTTAAAAACAAACAAACAAAGAAAGAAACATCTCACAACCCCCATCCCCCAAAACCCCATAAGGCTGTCAATTGTTGATGTAAATGATATAGGAAAATGAATGCATACTCATGGAGACCTTCAATAGCCAGCCCTGTAAAACTCCTGCAGTCTCACTTCTTGCTGGCTGTCTTCACAGAAACTACCATGAGCATACAAGAACCACAAAAACATTTCAATGAGATAGCAGTGTTAATCTAGTTCAGCAAAACAAACAAGGAGTAGTCTGATGAAGTGGGATTTTCTCCCACAAAAGCTTACACAATAAATAAATTTGTTAGTCTTTAAGTGCCACAGGACTCCTTGTTCACAATAAAGTTTGTTCTACTAACCAAAAGTAAATGAAATGTTGATGCTCCTGATGCAAGAATGTTAAATAAGCCAATTTTTTAAATCTCCCAGGCCCTATTCATTTGTCACGTTCACACAACCAAGACAGAACCAATAAATACTCGGATTCTATAGTGCAGAACATTATAGAAAAATATAAGCTAGAGGATGTATTCTAGCACAATCTAGTTAAAATGAATCAAGTCTAATTGGAAATTGAGTGTGGGAGAGCAGGGAGGAAAAGAAGATTTATATACTTTCTAGACTAACAGTCCGTTCATTCCCTCCATCAGGCTGAGGTCTCAGCTTAGCTCCCCGCAGAATGGAGGGCCTATTTCACAGATACGCTCTTTGAAATGGTTGGATACAAACCAGTTCCAAAATAAAAGCATGGAGAGAATACTGTATGGACTTAGTTAGTGACCACTCTATGACACAGGAACATTGTGACCAGAAGCGCTGCTGGCCGGGGGAAAGACCCGGGGCTTGGTGCGCCGTGATTCGGGGCTCAAGATCACTAAGCGCCCCCACCGTCGCAGGCAGCCTGGTGGTAGACGTGGTGCTTGGGCACTGGGACTTGGGGCTCGAGCCCTGTAAGCCCAGCGCCAGCGACACCCCTGAATATGACTATCCTTGTGCCTCAATAATCAATATGGTTTCTCCTAAGGATCCTAATCCTTTATCTCCTTTTCATGGAACAGCTGTGATATGAAACATGAAGGAGGAGGCACCAATGGGAAAAGTCAGTCTGAATGTGAGAAAATGGGCATAGAAAATTTGAGGCACTATGCAGAGCTTTTGATGAGGCCTAGAAAACTCTCTCTTCCACCACAGTGATCACCAAGTCTCAATCAGAAGAACTGTTCCAGCAGACAGAAAGCCTCACCAATCAAGGCTACCTCCAATTAAAGGCAGAATTCTCTTTCTTGCTGACTTGTTTTCCATTTACTTTTCTAACAGGATCAAACATATTTATACTTGATTGTCCAGCTCACTGGAAACAAAGATGCATCACAAGATGGCAAATTTGCTTCTCCATGTCAGTTGTGGCCAGTGCCATGCCTAAATAGCCCTAAGGAAACTTTAAACTTTTCTTAATATATGCTAGTTGGAACATCATCTACATGGCAGCTAAAACCCAAGCAATGTGGTGGCATGAGTATTCACAGACTAAGACTCTCAGCCAAGCAAGGTTTCTAGAGCAATGGCTGGACAAAAAGTTGTTTCCATTAACCTGGCACAATGCTCTTCCACAAGAAAGAAGATATTAATCTCCTAAAACTACTAGTGTATGTTAAACTATTCCTCTTTAATTAAGATTATTGGAACAGTTTTAGGAAAGGTGCTCTGGTGCCTCTTGGAATCTTGAACATTTACCTGACCACAGACAATACAGTTCAAAGCTGGAGTACAACCCAGTGACCATGATATTGTCTCTGTGGTCAACATTCTTCTCCTACTAATAAGTAAAAGCCCCTGTGTCTATGCTGAGTCTTCCAGATCAGTAAAAATCCTTTGAGACAGTGAAAAGTTGAGTGACAGAGCTGAAATCATTTTTGAGTTGCTCTGGGCAGTTGGTCTTGCACTCTGAGGTTTGTCTCTTACAGAACATCACAAGTTTCTATTCAGTCAATTCTAAAGTATAATTGATGTGAGAGGATGGCCATGAGATACTGAGGCTGCTTGGCTTTTAATGTCATTATTACGTAGCTTCCAAGGTGTTCTTTTGCTAGTAGATCCTTGCTTTCTTGAAACTAGGCTGAAATGTGAGGTTGGAAGAGATTGAGAAGGGGAACTCAAACAGTTTAAGATGTGGGGGTTGCTGATGTAACACTTGTTCTGATACTCAGAAATGTTTCTTTAAAATGTGGGGGAGGAGGAGGAGGAATTAGGAAGGTTACTTAGACCTCTTTCCCAATTCAGACAAACTGGGACCTCTCTCTCCCATGCTCCCCAAAGAAACCAGGCCCTTTCCTCATCCACGGCTGGATTAACACATGGGTATAAGGGGCCTAGGTCCAGGGGCTCACACAATGTGAGGGGGCCCACTGTTGTGTGGTGCTGGGGGGGGGAGTGGAGCCAGGCTCAGCCAGAGGCTGGGCTCTGCATTCCTCTCCCACCCCAGCCAGTTGATCCATCCCTGGGGACAGGGTCGGCCAGCCCAGAGACTGGGCTGTGCTCTCCTGCCCTACTCCTGGGCTAGTCAGTCCACTCTGGGGACAGGGCCGGCTGCTGTATTGTGTAGACCACACTAGAACCAGCCCCATATGTGCAGGCTGCTCCAGGGGGACCAATCAGCCTGGCTGGGGCTGGCCTGGCCCCACCCAAACCCAAACCCAAACACCAGCCCTTCTGCAGAAGGAAGGGCTACAGACTGGATGAGGAATGTGGACATAGGTGGGGCCCTGAATCTGCCACTGTCCTCATCCCATCTATGATCTAGGACAGGGAGCCTATACCATCTCCCATTGCATCACTAAGCCCCAACCAACAGAGGGAGGAACCACTCCTAGGAAAGTGGCCCCCTATGCTGCCCAGGGTCCTTAATTACCTTGGCCAGTTCCAGACCTGAACTTCCCTCTCTTATCCCTCCGTTGTCACATCCCCTCTCTCCTCCTCTGTCGCTGCTGTCTCTTCCTGCTCCTCCAGCTTCTCCTCCTCCACAGACTGTGCAGTGAGAGTCTGACAGAAGGCAAGGCATGGGGACTGCCAGTGAAGTTTGGTGCCCTGCTAGATTCACAAACCAAACACAGGCTGCATGCTGCACTCTACTTGTCCTGTTCATACCCTGTTGATGTGCTCCAGGTACCACAAGTGCACTAACAGTTCAGCAGGGCCCACATAGGACAGTCAGGTTGGATGGTGAATCCAGCAATACCCCAACCCATTCAAAAATCATTGCAACTTGCTTCCTATCAGACCCTCACTAAACAGGCTGTGCACACGGCCCAGGTTGATGGAGAAGAACACTCCCTGCTGCCTTGGTGCAATCTGCTGTTTTCATCAGACACAAGTGGCGGTAAATGATACACATAAACGTGTGCACATGCTGGCAAAATCAGTAGATTTACATCTGAACTAGTAATTTTGTTATTCCATGCAAAAAGTCAGAGGATTATGGCAAATTGGAGGGTGGGGAGGCAGGGCCTGGAATCCCTACAGGAGAAATCTATTGTCTACCTCTTCTTAATCCAGTTTGCAGTATGGAACATTTGAACGAGACCTACTTCCCAGAAAGCAGCAGTAATCTTTTTTCCTCTCCACAGCCTATACCTGGTTAGGAGATATTGGCCTCTATACTCACATGTTGTCCTTACCACACACTTTGCCTTGATATGTGATGTGCTGCCAAAATACCAAGGAGTTCTGTACGACTCCACCTCTTATTCAGTGATACACTTGATGTTCTTTGGATAAAACAGGCCCATTCTCTCTCTCTCTCAAAAAAGTCCATCAGTTGTACTCTTCAGCATTGCCACAAAAAAGGTTACATGATCATTTAACCCCCCAAATCCAAAATCCATCTACCCCACTCTCATCCAAATGAAACAATCCTTCCATCTCTATATTTCCGAATTCCAGAGACTCAGTGCTCCAAGTGACCATCCCTCAGGACAGCTACTGCTCAAACCAACCATACCAGCAGATGGGTCATCCTGTGACCTCTGACTGTGGGGGCTGTTGATTGAATGGGGGCTCTCTGGGTGGGGGTCTACTGGGGGAATGTATCCCATCCCTTTGGTTCCTAAATTGGGAACATTTATCCAGATTGCTGGCTATCTGCCATAGCTGGAGTGTTTGAGGTCAGGGAAAATGCTTGGATCAGTTGCTGTTTTCCCTGATGGAGGTGTCTGATGGGAGTAATGGGGCTGCAGGCTCCCTCCCAGTACATACACTGAACCAACGCTGGGCACGCAGATACTACTTGGGAGTGATGTGGGCTGGGTGGCTGTGGCTACCTGACATAGTATAGCAACACTTTGGTGCTGCCTCCCCTTTGTGCACAGTTGCAGTGACCTGTAGAAGGACCAAACACATACCTCTAAAAGCACACGAGACGCAGAAGGAAAGTTCTACCTGCAGCAGTTACTCAAGTGGCACTATCAGTTTGCAACCATGTTTAAGAGCTCTTCTCCCTCCCAACCTCACAAATGAAACTAAGAACTTCTGACATTATAATGTAGAGTGATATCAATCATTGTTACGGTACAAGCATGTATGATCTAAAATTTAGCTTCAATGCCAGTAAGAGCTTTTTTAAAATAACCTGCTTAACACAGAACTCTCCGGCCCACAAAAGAAACTTGCACCACTTACTCAGGAAAGGCCTGAATGAAAAGATAGGCCTTGCATCATTCTTTGAATGTAAGTAAACCAAACTCCTGGAAATCACAGTCTAGAAGCAAGAGCCCCTGAACTGAGCACACCTTATTAGAAATCTCTTTTCTGCTCCTGGTCTCACTAAACACCTTCCTTCAGAAGTTCATTGGCTTCTTCTCCAGTCAGTCAGTTTAAGGGGGCTAGTGAGAAGTAGCCTTGTGAAGTTATATTTTACCCCCAAGGGCTGAGTTCAGGGACCTAGCACTCCCAGACCCTGCTAGCACCATATGCACAAAACTAAACTTGACCCAGAAAACTACAAAGAAATACGCTCAAAACAACCCAGTTTGCATCTGCCCTTCCATGTTTCTCTCTCACCTTACTGCACTGTGGCAAATTCCCCTTTTGGGGTTCTGTACTTCTAACTCCTTTGTCTCCCTCCTTAATCAGTAATGGTAAAGTGATACAATCTTGTGAGCTCACTGTGAACTTCTTAGCTGGCCATGAATAAAAGTCCACCATGCAGCACATTCATAATTCTCCATTGCTCACAGGATGGAAAAAGAGAGTGAGAAAAGCCCAGAAGAACATTAATCTTGCCTCCATTCCCTCCAGCTGAAGTCTATGCTTCTACCACACAGAGGCTTCTCAAAGGAGGGAAGGCCACACAGTCTGTAGAGCCCAAAGCTGCTGTAGGAAAGTGACTAAAAAAATGGCTGCAAAGTGCGTTTTCCTTCACTTCCGCTGCTGGAAGGAAAGACTAAGCCAGTCAATGAGGTGCTGATAGAAGATCAAAAAGGAGTCCACAGAAATACAAGGTCTTTAAGCCAAACCCATCCCATAGGCCAGCAGGAACATCAGCTGGAATAACCAGGAGTGGATCAATTTCACACAATCGCTCCAAAGATGCTGCTCTGTAAATACATTGTAAAGAACCAGCAACATAGGTGCTGCGATCACTGTGAGACTCTCCCTATGCAGTATTTTTAAAATGCAATGATAGAAGAAAGCACATTGGAATCTGTATGAAAACCTGTGATCATGCACTAAACTTAATTGGACAGAGTGTTACCATACCCTCCATCTCTTGACAACAAGCTTATAAAAAGGAATATGCACTAAAACAAATGGATGAAATACTAAAAACTTTGGGCAGTGCCTACTACACATTGTTATAATTATTTCATTTCCAAATAGAGTCTTCGTATGTACAAGTAACATACGGTATGTATGTTATACGCAAGGGCGGGGCAGCAGCCCTAAGCAGGAAAAAGCAGCTAGCATTAGATTTGCACTGCTCACCCAAATGCAGCGATATGCTCAGGTTCATTTTTTTGATTTATAAAGCCTCCTGGCATGAGGTAAGAGGTTGCTTGAAATTAAAAATAAAATAATTGAACTAAAGTGAATCAAATACTCCTTGGCAAGAGATGGATGAAATTAAAAAACGACGTCAAATTGTGAGCTGCCAAACATGACAATGTCCTATTTGCTCCTTTCCATGCCACCCATTTTGACAGAATTTAGCCATCATGAAAGGTTCCAAAGTCACTGCTCTGAAGTCTTACTTCCAGAACAAATGCAGGAAGAGCATTTCACTCATACAGCAACCCTCCAACGCAATCATCCCTCACTTGGAAGAAAGACTCCCTGGAAAGTGAATACTAGATTAGCCTCCATGACTTGCAAACAGTTCCCCGAGCATCGGTACCAGTGCAGTCGTGGGCTTGATGATGTGAACACCTGATTCCCAGCAAATGGATTGAAACTATTCCCTTCTTTAACAGGTCACCAAAACTTCTATGGATTTCAATGAGTCATGGTTACTAATGACTAAAGACTTGATTGTGCTCATGCAGTTTTCCCAAAACAAGGAGTAGCACACAGTTGTACTCCGGAGGCAATTCAGGGAAGAAACTGGGCCTCAGATCGTATTCCATACCACTGGGAGAAGATGACCCCTGCATCAAACTGGAGTGAGGAGCCAAGTTTCCACCCACTAACTGCAGGAGAGAAGGACTGTGCATCATAGCCACTTACCTCTACAGCCCCCTACCCAGGTTCAGGGAGTGCACCCCTCATACAGACTGGTATGAGCGCATCACCTTAAACAACCAAATAACTCAGATCATGATTTGGTCCTTGAATCGGAAATAAGCCAGAGATCAAAAAGGAAAATGTTAAGTCATCTCATAACCAATCCCATCCCAGTCCTTGAGCTGAAATTCTTCTATTTCACTAACATGATGAGCCCCCATCTCCCAACCTGACCTTCTGTCAAGACTCAGCTACCATCCTGAAACTATGTTTGTGTCAGAAAAAACCAATAACAAAACAAAAAAGATTCACAGGAATAGATCATAGCATAAGCCATAACAGTGAACGTTCTAGCTGTTAGCTTATGCCATTTACTCTAAATTTATTTAAACGCAGCTTTATGGATTTTCCCAAATCTTAACATTAAATGAAATGTGTGAAAATCCCTTCCCCCACACAAATACTTTAGACCATTTATGCAGTCAGTCCAAGAGGATGTCCTCATTTTATAAATAGTTTGACTAGTGACTGCATTATTAGCAAGGAAAAAAGTGACTTGAGAATAAAAATGAAGGCAAAATACTTATCCTGCTAAAGCCCAAAAGTGGAACAAAGACTAAATACCAGGTTTTTGTTTTTTTCCTTTGTATAGGGGGTTCATAATTAAAGCTGAGGAAATAATTAACAGCACAAAAATATATTCAGTAAATTTAGCCTTTTCCCTATTTGCAAAATATTCTTGAATATATTCATATGCATCAGTTTGAGGTTTTGTTTTTTTTTTAAACCTGATTGTGTCCAGGTCACTGTGAATATCTCTTTCTAAATTTGACTTGTGTTGGTTAGTTATAACTGGTCACACAAGTCACATGGCACTGTTTCAGTTTTCTGATAGAATGAGCTTAACACTTATCAGGAAAAGTGCTTAAAGAGCCATGATATGAGGTAGCACATAAACAGGACCAGGAAAACATACAACACTTTAAACCTTTTCTTTTCTGGATTATGCAGAGGCCTTGCCTTGATTTCCTCTTACTTTACTATTCCTAGGGGAAAAATAGCCCACCAGAAGATTTACCGGTTAGATTCAAAGTTTAAATTTAGTGTTCTTTTGACTCTCACTTACTTACATGTGCATATTTGGTCTTAGCTGCAAAGAACATGATCTGAACTCTGCATGGCTTGCTTAATTTACTGCTTCGAGGTCATGAGAGGGACACTGTGAAACCCATCACTCCACATAAAATACATTATTTCCAGAGTGAATATTTACACATGATTTAAAATTACTAGTCACAAGTACTTGAAAGTCTGATCCTGAAGTATGCTTTTTCAAGTTCTCATATGAATAAAACTCAACTGCTTCAATATCTGTGAAGAGGAAATAAAAGAATTTGTCAGTGTAGTTTATTTGAATTAGTTTTTGATTACTTAGAGACTTTTTTGTGCTTTTTGCCTAGCTTTATTCAAAATGATGCATCACAGATTTAGCAAATAACTTTTTTCTTACCACTCAAACTTTCTGATGTAAATAATCAGCATAATATAAAGTGAGGTCATATTTATGGCTGAGTAAGAAAAAGGTAAATTTGAGTCTAAAGAGCAGATGCACTGATGATATATATGTAGGTGAAAGGAATATTTAATTTTAGCTAGTTGACATGTTATTACTAAGCCCTTTCTTACACTGGTAAAAAAGCTTTATTTTAAACAGAGTTCTATTGAGCTAACTCAGCTGAAACCCACTCCCCTCTGCCACATAGCCAGGGCCAAATTTCCCCAGAAATGAGAAGTACCATCAACCCTTGAATTTAATGGGTGTTGATGGCTGTGATGTTCCCTTCTGCAATCCGGACAGGTATATAGCTGTGTCACCCCAAACCCTAACCCTTGAGCACCACTCTTGCACTTGCTCCCACTGTGTAAACCCCCACTCCTGTGTCAGCTCACACATAAGCCCTTGCAAGGAAACGGTCTCTTACTTAGCAAATGAACACTTCTGGCTAGCCACTCATGGGACTATATAGGAGAAAGATGCCTGTAAACACCACCAGTCTCAGGTGCAGCCATAAGAACCGCCACCTGACAGAATTCAGTGCTGCCCACTAGACTCTACAAACTTATATCCATCCATTTATTTAAAAAAAAAAAAAAGACATAAGCCAACTGTCACTTTAAATGACATCTCTCCACACACCCAAACCACACACAATGCTTTAAATAAGAAACAAACAAGTTTATTAAGCACAGAAAGATTTTAAGTGAGTATAAGCCAAAGGAATATAGATCAGATTTGATCAGGAACAAGTAAAAGCAAATTGCAATCTAAACTAAGTTTAACACTCTGCGCGGTCTTACAGTCTTAGAAGAGTCTTACCACAAGCTGGTTGGTCAGGCTCCACTTGCCACCCAACCGAGGACAGTACTGATGATGTCTTACAGATGGACTGCAACAGAGAACTCCAGAGAGCCACAATGTCTCCCCTTTTAACAGCGGCATTGCTGCATTTGGCATTGAGGCACATGCCCCAAATGTGCACAGTGATGCCCCAAGTCCCATGGAGTAGTCAGAACCGGAAGGACAATTTTAAATTTCCTGCTCTGTTCCACTCCCAGGCATGTAGCCTAGGGTGCAAGACAGGAAATGGAAATAGCTGGGCTCCACCCCCCGATGTCTCTGGAGGTTTCCAGTCCGCACTCCACTGCAGGTTAGTGCTGCTGCTGGGAAAGGAACCTCAGGATTTGGGCAGGGGTGGGGGCAGCTGGTGGCACTGCCCTGACTCAGGGCCCAGGCTGGCAGTGTGGCTCAGGCCGGTGGTGCAGCACGGTCCCCCGGGGAGGGGGGAGCACTGAAGGGGACCAGGACCTTTTTGCCCTGAATGATTTTTGGGGGTAACAATGCCCCTGCCTTTTAACATGTTCCTCTGCTCCCAAGCCTGCTTTTAGGGTAACAGAAGCATCAGAAGTTAAAGTAGGCCAGAACACACCAGAACCCCTTTCTAGGGTCCACTATTTTTAGGGGCTCAGCATTCCGGGCCCACTAAAAATAGGAAATGGTGCCAGAACGCTGCATTCCAGTTCCTGCCATTTAAAAATAGCAGGCCCTGGAACAGTGTTCCGGTTCCATTTTCTCTTTTTACGGGCCCAAACACTGGGCCCCTAAAAATAGCAGGCCCCAGAATGCCATTCTGCTACTTTCCAGCAGGCAGGGACAGAGCAGGGGGTGAGGGGCACACCTGGCCAGCCTGTGCATGTGCAGGCTGTGCTTGGCAGCAGAAGCCTCCAAGCGCAGCCTGCATACTATATACACTCATGCATAAGCCAAGATTTTTTGTGCCTGAAAACTGGCTTCAAAATAGGCACTCAGCTTATACACAGGTCAATACAGTAGACAGCCCCAGCCCAGGAGTTTCAGCGGGCATGCTCCAGGCTGGAGCCCCAGTGTGACCAGAGCAGCCATCTTGGGCAGTTGGCCTGGGCTGGAGTTAGCATTAGGAGGGAACCCCAGTGTCTGGAGAGGCTAGGTAAGAGGGGTTGGGGGAGGAGTCAGCCTAGGGGTTGGGAGGAGGGTGTCTGGGGCAAGGGGGGGGGAAGGGTTGTTGAGGAACAGCAAAGGAGAGCAGAGAAGATGGTGGCAAGCAAGGGAACAGCAGGGAGAGCAGACAGAGCAGGGAAGAGCATGGAAAGTGGGCAAAGGAAAAGCAGCGGCAGGGGTCTGGGGGTTAGGGAGGGTGTCCAGAACTCTGGGGGAAAGACAGCAGCGCTGGGGGCGGGGGGGAGTTAGGGGTGCAGGCTAACAGGAGACCTCAGCTTATACATGGGTCACCCATTTTGCCTCTTTTGGAGGCTCGCTTTATGCACAGATCAACTTATACACAAGTATATACAGTAGTTTCCTGGCCCAGCACATGGCTGCCCATGAGTACTGGGGTGTCCCGGCTTCCGCTGACAGGTGGGTATTGGGGGCAGTAGCTGGGGTGAGGGAAGGCATTTGGGGGCCGGAGCTGGGCTGCACAAGGGGGGCCCACCAAATTATCCTTTAACCCCTGAGAAGCATCCATACTTAAGTTTTCTCTACATCCTAAGTCGATGAGCACCCCTTATTAGATGCTCAGGCCATCCACTGTCCCTGGAAGAGCTGGTGTGTTTTATGCATGCCTTAGTGAAGCATGAGTGAATTACTGTTCTGCTTTTAGTGTTTACCTATATGTGCTTCAAAAAGTATGACAGACACATTTGGGAATTCAACAGCAGAACTTCATAACCATACATCCGTTATTGCAGGTAACATAGCACTATAACAATAATGTTCAGTATGTTATGAGCACTCCAGAAACACCTTACATGACTTATTTTGCTTAAACAATATACAGTTACACTATTAGAGAGAACATGAATGATACACAATCACACCATAAGGGTGAACATAGGGTGCACTGACTCACAATGACATTCAGCTGAAGTCAATAAAACTACACAGTAAGTGTTCACCATTTCAGACTATGGAGCAGTGGTCCCTAAATGGCAGGGCATGTCCCTTGAGGCCCCTCCCCAGGAGATGCGGGGGGGGGGGGACCTCATGCTTCCAGCCCAGCTTTACCTCCAAATCAGTTTCCCCTCTACCCTCACTCCTTGTCCCAACACCCCTCTGCCTCCAGGCCAAGGCCTGCCTCCATTGGAGCAAGGAGGAAGCACTACACCTCCAGCCCTGCTCCACCCCCCCCCAACCCCATTCAGTCCCCAGTCCTGCTCCACTTCCAAGCCCAGCTTCATCCTCTGTCCCACTCCCTCCCCACTCCAAGCTCTGCCCTGATTCCCTCTCCTCCTCCAGAGACTAGCTCCTCCTCTAGCCCCACTGTCTCTTCCATACTCAGTCCCAACCCCAGCACCACTGCTGAGGAGCACGATTGGAAAAGTTCGCACACTACTGCTATGGAATTATTCTTTAATGTGCCTCACAAACAGAATCTACAGAAGATAGTCTTGCAGAAAGCCTATTTTAATTATCGTAACTCAAGGAGGACAGAAACCAAGAATATCATTAAAAATGTTCCTTTTAATAATAAAGCACCCCTTGTAGTTTAGCCCCATACCCCTGGATTTGTCAAGTTCTGAATTATGTAACAGCAATATCTATTAATCACAGCACAAATCTTTTGCACAGTAATAAAACCACTTAATAATTTAATGTGCTATAATTTGTACCTGAACTTATCAAAAATTGACTGAAAAAGGCATTTGTTTTATAAATTTTAAAAGGGGGTAGCCGTGTTAGTCTAGTCCAGTGAAGAAAAAACAACAAGGAGTTGTGTGGCACTTTAAGACTAACAGATTTATTTTTTGCATGAGCTTTCGTAGGAGAAGATTTGTTTTATAGTCTGTTTCTATGTATGTCTATAGACGGTTTCAAACTCTTTGCATAGAAAGTGTTTGTAGACTGCATTTACGTGCAAAACCAGACATGTTTTAATTAATGAGCTTCTGGGATGTCACAGGGTGGCCAGTTTGCATTCTACAGAGGCACCTGTGTCATCCTATAAACAGATACAGCATTCACCAAGTACAGCTTGCCACTAAAAGCAGTGTAACAGCCTGAAAAGGCATGGCCATGGAAAATACATAAAAGTAAAGCACATAATTAAGGAGCTAAACAATTCTTCTTCTTCTAAGATGTCATTACCTACTATTTCTGCACCATGAATTTTAAGTGATATGGTATTACTGAATTTTAATACATACAAATTTTTTTTATATCATACCAAAACAGATTAGCACATGTAAAGAATCTGATTACATTTGTCTCAGGTCCAAGGTTTTCATTTGGCAACACACATCAGCTTTAAACTTCAAACATATGAAAGAATCTGCTTTAGGTATGGGGTGGAGAATAAACTATCCATGAGAAAAGGAAAATGTTGCTGCTAAACAAAAGCTATAGTTCTCATTTCTTCCCACCAAATCAAGTCACTGATAAAACAGAAACCATTTTAGACACTTTACTGTAAGTGGTCTGGGTAAAGTTTTAATCAAAGCATCACTGTAAAAACTATTAACATAGCCATACTCTCATTACAATATGCACATTTTTAGTAATTATTTTAAAAGACTAACACAAACTCATGATGGCGTCCTCATTTAGAAAAATGCCAGTTATTTTTTTTTTTAAAGCTTTTTTGAAACATGCTCAGTTTACATCTCCACTTCCTGTTGCTATCTCCCCTCTGGTTTTCATTCTTTTTTTAAAAATTACATTACTGAAACATTTCAGTATTGGGATAAAGATTCAGGACAAGATTTTGAAGCACTGATCTGTAGGGCTTGGTAGTAAAACTTTACTGTGAGCAAAGTAAAGAAGTGTATTAAAGCATAAATCTAATATACATGCACATAATATTTTGGCCAGCGCAATTTATAACAGCTTTTCCTTCAAAGGCTGTCAATAGGGAGAAACTTGGACTTAAGCCTTCAAAATTCCCATTAACAGCATCCTTAGATGGTTTCTAAATACAAGGATGTTACAAATAAAAAAAAGAAAAAGCAGCAGCAGCAAGCAACAGACCAGCTTATCGCATAACTGCACTCTTCGGTGTGAAATCTTGATGCACGCTTAAGACAAGATACCGAGTGTCACAATCACTTTGAAGTTTACTTTCATTTATTTTGAGTGTAATTTTAAAACTGATAAAAGTCTTTATATAGCCTCACTTGTTGCTTCATTTGAAAGTTGATGTCTCAAAATTAACTGCATCAAAATATGAATAGAGAGAAACAGTTTACAAATGGCCAGAATATAAGAATGTTGTTTAACATTATTGATCTATTATTTTTCCTCATGTGAAAGTGACAGAATCCTGAATTTCTTACTCATTCAAATCTCTCATTGACAACAAGTATGATACTGAAAAACACTTCTGTAACTTGCATCTTTTCCTATACAAGATGTTCTTGTGCCAACAAAGCTGAATGGTCATTACTCACTCAATTTTCATAGAAACTGGTACCAGCAACACCTTTGCTGCTTTTTTAGTTTACATGATGGAAGAACAGCCTCTTACTTATTTCAGTTTCCAAAATACTGAAGCGTTTTTTCCCCTCCATGAGTCCTAAAAATATGAATCCAACTTATTGTTGTTTATGTTAGGGTGGGTGTGGGGAAGCCGAGGATATTTAAAGCGTCGGGTCAGACAGCCAAGAGTTTAGCACTAATTGGACTAATGGTACCAATCTTTTGGATCCACAGGTTTTCTACATGAACCCATTTATCTAAGGTTAATGCCAACCAGTTTCCCACTGTTTCTAGAAACTATTTGGCTTCTCCAATTATGAGGAAACACGACCAGGTTCTGATCTCAGTTATACTGATGTAAATGTGGAGTAACTACACCAATATCAGTAGAATTGCTCTGTACTTACATGACTGTAAACGAAATCAGAATCTGGTCAATGGCTATAAAATGTAAGGTATTTTATAATGAAAACCATTCTAGCCTGAGAAAGGATACTTTTATTGAACAGATGAGTTCTGCTCCTCTTTCTGTGAATACACAAAACCTCACAGCTCAGAACCATCTCAGTTCCAGTCTAACCCTTCTTAGATTTTTCACTGTCTTCAATATGTGCACTATAATCAGTTTGGTATTATGATTCTGCTCAGTATTTTATACTTTCTTCATATTGCATCCCTCTTGAATAGGCATTGATTTACAGATGTACCTTATTGTTGAAAATGCCTCCTCTACTGTGCAAATAGTTGTACATGTATTCTATCTTTATTTACAGCATTCACACACAAAGACAGTGTAAATGTTTTAAAGTATTTGAGAGTTAAGTGCCTAAATATCTTTAAAAGTCTGGCCCAATGTAAAAACAGTTTAAAAAGTACACACAAAAGTTTAATAAATATAACTATTCTGCTAAAAGTATTTCCTTTGATTCAATTATTTTTTAAATTCTCCACTATAGTGATATTTATTCATATGCTATCTTTAATGATCAAATTAAATTTTGCCTCTTTCAAGCTCAGTGCATTAGCAGGCAAACTATAATAAAAAGATTAAAAGCATAATGGAGAAATGCACTGCATTATTATCCTTTATGAGCTTTGCCAAGTCATACTTGGAGTATTTTCTCTACTTTTTAAAGACTAACAGCACATTCACAAAGGAGATATAGTGCTTGTGGTATTACAAGTTACGAGTATTAATAGCAGAGACAAAGGAAAGAAACATCAATATTTGTTATGCATGCTGGACCTCCTGCCAGTCAAAAGTAATCACAGCTTTTACAAGCTTGTTACCCTTAACTATATAATGGACACTAGTAAAATACTTTATGATAATAACAGCATCACAGATGTCTAACCGGCTTTTATGCCAACCACTATGCACAACAAGTAGCTTTCATTACCATTTTAAAAGCAAGGAGCCTTGATGTCCCCTGAGTATTCACCACTATTTTGCCAAATGGAATGCAGTTAATATTTATATTTTATTTAAGCTCTCAGGATAGCTAATAAAATATAACTTGAACATAACTTTACTCAATAAAAATCACAAACAAAACTGAAGAACAGCTGGCTAACCTGTCTGCCAACACTCAAAAAAGAAAGAAAAAAAAAAAAAGATGACAGGAAGGACAGATGATGTTCTGATTAAAGCACTGGAACTAAATTCAGCTCCAAACTCTGCCACAGTCTCCATGTGTAATGTCTGGCAACTCACTTAGTCACTCTGCACCACATCTGTAAACTGGGATATTACTACTTCTTTCTCTCTCTCTCTCTTTTTTTTCTTTTTTCTTTTTTTTAACACACACAGAGCATTCCCAACCCATGGAGTCTTTGAATGTGACCTGTGGCTCCCTTCCCACTGGGGGAAGGGAGCCACTGCCTGAAGACCCAGGCAGAGTATGTTACCGGTGCAAGCTCCTTGCTGCAGCCAAGGGGATTTGAGATCAGTGCTTCCCTCCCTCTGGCTGTAGAGTGAAACACAGCAAAGAAGTCTACTAGGTCCTAGCCTCCAGGGTCCCTGCTGGAGCCAGTGGGAGGAGATCACTAATCTCCCATTACTATGGCTGCAGAAGGAAGCCACTGCCTAAGGACCCAGGTGGAACACACTGTTTTCCTGCTGCACCCAGTGGGATGGGAGATCTTTCCTCCTGAACTCCTTACCATCTGGCTTCAGCGGGATGAGGAGGAAGGCTGCTGGCAGAGACTGGTAGACCTTGAGTATTGTAAAAATATTTGTGGACCTTGAGCCAAAAAAACCCACTGATTTAGAGTTTGCTGACTGTCTTATACCATTATACCTAATTTTAACAGTGAATAGACATGGCCTTCTCCACTGAGATCTCATAACTGAGATACTTCCAAGCATACTTCTTCACCCAGTAGATGAATCAGACCTTTTCAGTGTTTTGTGGGTATACAGGTAAAGTGGTTTGTGATTTATGGCAGCATCTAGACCAGTGGTTCCCAACATTTTTGGCTCAAGGGCCACTGACAGCCTTTTCAAAACCCTGGGACACCAATTTCCTTCATCAGACCCACCCCCCATTGCACCCAGATGGAAGAAGTTTCGTGAGGAGGCTATCACCCTGGCAGCCCTGTGTGCTCCATCAGGATCCCTCGGCAGCGGCGTCCTCCTGCAACTAGGAAAATAGAAGATCAGTGTTCCCCTCCTCCAGGGCTCCAGCAGAGACCACAGAGCATATGGACCTAGGAAGAGCACTCTGTCATGCTCCCTGCTGCTGCAGAAAGGAGCCTACACCAGTCTTTTGGCCACCCAGAAAAACACTGTGCCTGGGTCCTTGGGCAGCAACTCCCTTCTGCAATCACCAAGTGAGAAGTTGAGGGCCACTTTTGGCCCCCAGGGCCAAAGGTTGCGAACCATTACCCCAAACTAGTGTTTTCATCTATCACAGCAGCACACATAATAGTATATTGTTTGTACATAGGAGCATCGTTCATCTGAAGATCTCAAAGGACTCTACAAACATTAAAGATCAGGTTCTCCCTTGCCAAGGGGAGCTCAAACTACTCACATCAGGGGTAAGTAGTGCCAGCTCCCCAGTTTCCAAGGACCCCACCAAACTCCTCCACCATTCCTCCCTCTATTTTGTAGGTTTGGAGTACACAAGGGAACAGCCAAGTAACAGCTGCTCTGCATTACATGCTTTGGGCAACCAGATTTTTTTTAAATGAAAACTAAGAAGTCAGTCATTGGTGGAGAGGATATCCAGGGGCAGTTGTAGTGGCTATCAGCATGATATGCATGAGAGAGACCAAGATCTACCACAAGGGTAGGCAACCCCTGGCACGTGTACTGACAGTGGCACCTGAGCCCATTCAGAGCAGCACGCGGCCTTCTCTGCAGTACCACAGAAATTGCCACTTCTGCCATCTAAAGCCAATCTGGACAGCTCCTTTTGGGTGCAGCTGGGACACAGGGGGTCCCCCCATGCCTGTGCCTCCACATGGCTCAGAAGAAAGATGCCCAGGGTGTCTCCTCTCTGTAGTGTGATGCTCCCACTCTGGGCAGCTTCCTTCTGCAACATGCCTGGGAACCCCTAAAATCAGAGACTTCTTTTCGGGGCATGCCTGGGAAGCGCTCCCACTCCAGCCATGACCACTGCTGAATTTTCAGGCAGCTGCCACATGCTTTCAGCAGAGGGGGCCGCCAGCACCAGCTGAGGATCAGGGAAGAAGAACCAGCACAGGGGTCCACAAAGGCTGCTAATCCCTGATCTACCACTTTTGCTGCACAACCACACAATGCTCATTGACACCCAACTCCTTTTCTCCCATTCTGTGGATCTGATCCTACATGCAGAGGGTGGGAGAAGGCTGGTTTAAGAACTCACACAAAGGAGGACCAGGGATGGCAGAGGACAAGACATCAGGGCAGGAAAGCCCTGGTGGCAATAAGTCTTTGATTGACACGTGTATCACACAGCAGTCAATTTGACCAGCTCACTATGTGGTGGTTTCCTCAGGTGTCTAGTCTGCATGGGTGTCACAAACAGATCACACTCTTGGTTACTAGAGATGCTCACCATAGACATCTTCCCTTCCATATACCACCGATTTGTCATCTACTTGAAAAAGCTTTGATTTTCATGGACTCCCATCACCATAAGGGCAGCCAGCCAATGACACCATTGCTCATGAAGAAATTTTAGAGAATACTATAATTATGCTTCATGCAACAGGCAAACCTGAAGAGCTCAGCCTGTCATCAGGCTTATAATTCTGCACCCAGCTCAAGCAGGTCTGGTTCAGCAAATTTCACTGTTCAAAGTACCTCTCAGGACCCTGACTTTTTAAAACTGTAAGTTTCTCATGGCAACTCAGCACTGTTGGTGTTCAATAAATAAATGTCATAACCTGCCCTACCCCCTCCCAAAAAAATTCCCCTCCCAAGAGGGGTAAAACAAACAAACAAACAAAAAACTAGACAAGTGTTCAGGTTACTCAACTAACAAACCAATCATACTTGTCAAAGCTCTCAGCTAAAACCACCTAAACCTGCAGCGTTACAGACCAGTCTCTGGCTTCTCATCCATCCCTCTGAGACTGCCTTTTTCACTCCATAGCAAGTGAAGCCAGTTACAGAGACGCTCTCTAATCAGCACCCTCTCCTGGCCTCTGGTTCAAACTTCAAAGAGAAAGGGGCTGACAGAGCATAGCCATCAGGAGAAAAGAGAGATTTCATAGTAGCAGCAGAATATTCGGCCTCCCCCGTTAAAAGGAGGTGATCTAAGCAAAAAAGCCACTTCTGAAATACTGTTGGAGTATCTGTGCATTGTGAAGGGACAGGAAAGAGGTGTGGAGGCACTGATGGAGAAGAAGATAGTGGATGGTGAGGGAGGGATCGGTAGTGAATTTACAGAATAAAGGACAAAAAAAAATACAGATTAATGAATTGAGTGTGTGTGAGGATAACTGATCAGGAAACGTGATTGTGTGGCAGGGCAGACATTTTATACTGCATACAAATGTCATCTAGCATTGAGTTTCTCTCCTGCTTTTTGTCAAGTCCAACTAGCAAGGTCTGCTCCCACTGTTTCTACAACCATTTCTTTCATTGACATCTCCAGGGCCTTTTTTAATACAGAAGGGCTAGTGATAAACAATTACCTAATCATTAAAGGTCTACAACAGGGGTGCCAAAACCAAGGCCCGTGGGCCAGCCCGCAGAGCAGCTGCCTGAGCTGTACCCGGAAGCTCTCTGCAACAGCAGTGAACAGCAAAGATAGGCTGCCCACACAGCAGGGCTAGGCAGGCTTCTGACCCATTCACCTGATCAAAGTCACAGCACAGGGGAACAAAGAAAGCACTCCAGCCAATCCTGGCTCAGCTCTGCTGTCATCTGCCTACCAATCAAAGTCTCAGCCACAGCAAGCTGGGCTGGGCTCCTAGAGAGCCACTGCACTGCCCCACCTCTCACCCCAACTGTTCACTGTCCGTCACTCAGTGTGCTAATTGGATTGACGGCACATTGCACAAATCACAAATAAGAAAGGAAAAAGTATCTGGGGCCCACACAGAAAGAAGCCAATCAAAGGCTAGCTGGGACTGAGCCAGCCAAAGGCCAGCATGCTGAATGACTGACTGAGCTGGTACATGAGCAGGAGCGACAGGGAAGAGGCAGGAGCCAAGCCTGTTTGTGACTGTGACTGAGACTGATTGCCTGCCACCACACAGTAGTGGAAGTGGAAAGTGAAAGGGGGGTCCAGGAGCTGCCCAGCAGGAGAAAGTCTGGGAGCCAGTGTGGCAAAGGGGAGCCCACAGGGCAGGACGAGGTGTCCAAGAGCCTGTGGGATAAGGGAGGAGAAAGGGGAGCCCATGCAGCTCTGAATGTGGCAGGGGAAAGGGTTAGTGAGCCTGTGCAGACACATGGCCTGCGTCAGGTGTCCTGTCCTCCAATGTGACCCTCCACAGTGAATGAGTTTGACACCCGTGGTCTACACACTTTCTTTTTAAAGAATGCAAACCCTTCTCCACCCATATAAGAACTCTCCATTTCTTTTTCTATTCCTCTGGAACTGAATAAGGGGTATCTTTCTATTACAAATAATTCAATCCCTCTTAGACACATGTCCTCTGACAAAAATCATGCAATGTCCCTTTTATTCAGACTGTGCCTTTTTGGGACAGATCTACTTCAGACCAGGTCTCACACACACACACAGCCTTAGCAGCAGTAGTAAGAAAACATCCTACTCCATGAGCTTCACTTCTGCATTTCTGAGCACAAAGACATTTATCTGTAATATAACATTACTGCAACATGCTTCCTAATACAAGAGTGCAAAAACACCATAGAAATGAACAATATATTCTTCAGTTATTTGCATGTCTATTTACAAATTCCTCTAAAAACATAACGTGCTAAGCTAAGCAGCTAGCTATGAAGTACAACAGAAGCTTATGAGTAAGTGTGAGTGTGTTTGAGCACATCCACTGAGGAGCCTATTTATACAAGTCCAATACATGCACATACTCTGGAGGAGACAAAATTCTGTCTTTTGTTATATGCATGCAATTCCACCACACTAAAATTCTTAAGTTTTCTACTTCAGTAATGAACTCTAAAATAAGCTAGTTTAGTATTTGAAGCAAATAATGGGGATTCTGCACAAGCATGAGCTGAACTCTGATGTATTATATCAAGCCAAGTTCTAATTTTATGGATATACTGTGGGTTCTGATATTTTAAAGGTGTTCTCATAACATTTTAAAATAGGATGAGTTTAAAATACACAGAGTCTAGTTCTAAGGGTATTAGGGTGACAAGATATTCAATTTTATAAGAACTGTCCCCAGATTCAAGGACTTGTCTTATGTATGAACTTATTACTTCCATTCTCTTTCCCAATTTTTCACACTTGCTGTTTGGTCACCCTAAAGGGGATGCGGTAAGTGCTGAATCACCATTTTTATGGCATTTTTGCGCGCACGCGCGCGCACACACACACACCCTCCTTGCTTTATAAATAAAACAATTATAGGTTCATAATTTTTTAAAAGGAACAAAAATGGGGGAAGTGAAAAACTTCTGTAATATGTTTCAATATTTTTCTACAGTAGAAATCAACTGGCTTCCAGCTCTATATAAATTTTCTTTTGCTATAACAGTTTTCTGAGTTTGTTCTGTTTACAACTATATACTTAAGAGAAACAAATAAAAAACCAAAACACACTATACATGCTTTTTGGTTACAAATCATAGATGTGACTTAAATGTCCCATGACCTGGATAAAACATGCTCTGAAGTGCTATAGTACCTGCCTCAAAAATAGTACAAAAAGCAAAAAAGTTTAGAATCAGTTTAATATCTATACGTGTTGAGATCAAGTAGTCTTTACAATGTATACCACAATGGATAACATAAGATACCACAGTTGAATGCCATTTATAGCACCTGACATGGCAAATTTTGTAATACAGATAATACTGTGGTCAAATAACCTAATTTTCAGTTACCAACATTTTATCGAAGCTAAACAAAACTGTTCACAGAACAAGGTTTTTTTTGTTTGTTTGTTTGGGTTTTTTTAAACACATAAAATAGAACAAGAGAATGAGAAATATAAACAATAGAAGAACTCAGGTAGCAAAGATTGTGAGTTACAGTTTTACATAAAGTTATTCTCTTTATCAGTTTACCTCAGTTAATTCAACTTTCTCTACTACAACCCAGTTTTCTGTTGGGATTCTGGTTAGCAGATACGTGCATAGATTAAAATGACTGACTGAGCACATGACTATATAATAACTTGTATCATCAGAATTCTGTAAAGGATCTTCCAACCCCCTTTCTGCTTAATTTCAGAAACCAGGGCAATGATTTAAAAACACAGCATCTGCCATTTCCATATGTGCTTTATGTTGTGTTAACTTTCAACCAATATTGTAAAATATAGTTTTAAGAACAATCTGTCTCCACTGGTCCTTAAATTTTAGATCTCTTTACCCCCAAATCACTAATCCAAATAAAATCCAGAGCTGTAAATGACAAATTTTTTATCAGGTGAGGACCATTTGCTGTTCTATTTCATCTGGCTAAGTCTACAAAAGATTTGCAGAAAGAATGGCAATTGAGTGGGATTTGTGAGGTATGAGAGGACTGAAAAAAACCAACCAACCAACCAACCAACCAAACAAACTCTAGGAGGAAGGAGAAGACACCAAAAGAGCACCTAAATAATTTTCAATGATTCAGCTGGACTGTTATGACCAAGACAAGGAGAGCTGCAGGATACAATGAATCAGTGAGATTGCCAATAGGCTAGGGGGTGCTGGTGAGCCCTAGCTGGTGGGAACCAAAAGCTGTAACTGTGGTGATACCTGATATTTGTTTGATGACCTATGTAAAATGATTTAAAATCATTTCAATACAATTCTCTGTGGAGTAATGCACACATCACAAAACACCACCAATATCTCCTAAGTGGATATAGATACTGTATTATTGAAGTTCAGCCCTAGAAGTCATTCCACCAAGTCAAGATTGAGCAGCTGTTGCTACCTCACTGCACCTATTCCAAGGAAAAGGAGGACTCTGGTCTACAGAACAGTCAGTCTGGGACCCATAATTAACACAACATTCACAACAAATGTCTTTTTTTTACATAAAGGTGCCTGATCATTAACCACGGCTTCTGATAATACAATGAACTCCTGTGATGGACATAATTACAGGACATCAATTCAGAGTATTTTATGCCATGCTCCAGTTTATTCTTGCAAAGGACAAAAGTTGTACGTTGTGCCCATCCCTAGAGTGTCCAAGCACTTTATAGTTCACACAAACAAAGGATAAATCCAACATTCAGCTTTGTTTCCTCCTACACACTAATATCCAGCTACTACCCAGGGATATGCATGTGCACACTCGTGCTCCCTCTTATGTGACTGTATCTACATTTCCTCCTACCTTATTTTTCCTGTATGGTTGCTATTGAAAAAAAGCTAGGCTAAGGGAGTGATCTAAAAATAGCAACTGTACAAAAATGAAAGTCCTTGATTTTCATGCAGAGAGCCTGCTCTAAATCCCACTTAAATCTGTTAATAATGAGTTTTAGATCAAGACCAGTTTTCCTATGTGCATGTACCCTGAGAGTCAAATGATCCCACAAGTGTATATTTAAGTTGAAGTTAGCAACGTACAAAGCAAGAGAATGCCATCAGATCTTTCGAATGCCTCAGGAAAAAAAAAAACAAACACACTTTTTATTTCAGTGAGAAGAAATATACAGTATAGCCCAAGCACTTTGTTAATAACACAGCAGGTAGCTGAAAAGGACAGAACTGAGCAGGGACTGAGACAAGATGTCATTCACTTTTTGTACAAAATCCTGTGGGGGAAGGAGGAGGAATGGAATGAGTATACCTCTGTTTCTAGTTCCAGGATCTCACACAAGCAAATACGTAGAGTTCTGGCTTCATTTTCAACGAGATTGTGCAAGATAAGCCAAAGCATTAAAATGAACTATACAACATGCCTGATCTTCACAGGACTTAATCATTGCTGTACAGCAGTGGTGGGTAACTTGAGGACTTCTGAGTGAGGCTCTCATGAGATTTTGTTAAAAGGTGCTTGAACACATGAAAAAAATCATCCAAGTGTACAATCGGTCAAATTTTTGGCAATTAAGCATTTTGTATTATATTATTGCACTAGGAATTTCCTAACTCATTATGAAATATTTGGCCTGTATTAAATGTATTTAAGCTTATGTGTGGGGTCATAGTTAGTGTGCACACACAATTTCAATCTAGCGGCCTACTGAGATAAAGAAGGAGCACTTGTGGCCCATTCACTACCTAGGTTGCCTGTCATTGCTGTACAACCAGGTCAGATAGCAAAATCTACATCAAGCCATTAGTGTAGGTGTCAGTAAATTTGTACCCAATTATGCCAACAATGATTTTGAACTTTGGTTTTTGAAGAGAGATTTGAATCACTTGCTCCCACAAAAGTAATATGCCATAGTTCACTCTAACCTCACTGGAGAAGACTTAGTAAAAAATATCATGACGTTAACAACTAAACATGGACAATATGAGACATCTGACCAAAATAATGACAAAGGTTATGGTACACAGAGTTATAAAAGTATAGGAGTGAAAGGGATATCAACAGGTGTTCTAGTCTAGTCTCCTGCACTCAAGGCAGAACTAACTATTATCCTCTAGACCAGTGGTTGCCAACCCATGAAGTCTTTCAGAGTGGCTTACAGCTCACACCCTGCAAGCACCCAGGCAGCATACATTGTAATACAGGATTCCCACTAAAGCCAAGGGGACAGGAGACCTTCCTCATTGAACTCCCTCCCTCTAGCTGCAGTGGGAGGAGAGGGGCTTCTGGAGGAGACCAGTGGCCCTCAAGAGTTGTAAAAAATATATCTATGGCTCTTAAATCAAAAAGGTTGGGAACCACTGATCTAGATCCTCCTCGTCTGTTTGTTTTTACCCCGCCTTTTTAAAATCTCCAATGATGAAAATTCTACAACCTCTCTAGCTAATTTATTCTGGTGTTTAACACTCCAACAGTTATGAAGTTTCTCCTAAAGTCCACTCTAAATCCTTGCTGCAATTTAAGCCCATTGCTCTGTCCTGTTCTCAGAGGTTAAGGAAAAACAAACAAACATTCTCCTTCCTCCCTGTAACAACTTTTTATGTACTTAAAAACTATCATGTTCCCCCTTCTCTTCTCCAGACTAAACAAACCCAGTTTTTTTTTTTCAATCTTTCCTCATCTTTCATGTTTTCTAGAACTTTAATCATTTTTGTTGCTATTCTGTGAACTTTCCCCTATTTGTCCACATCCTTCCTGAAACAGGGCACGCAGAAGGACACAATACTCCATTTGTTGCTTAATCAGTGCAAAGTGAAAGAATTACTTCTTGTGTTTTACTTCCAACACTCCTATCAATACATTTCAGTGCGAGGTTTGCTTTTTTTGCAACCCTGTTTACACCACTGACTCAAATTTACCTTGTGATCCACTATGATCCCTGATCCCCTTCCACACTACTCCTTCCTAGGCAGTCATTTCCCATTTCATAAATTCCCAGGTTGTCCAGATCGTTTTGAATTTTAACCCTAACCTCCAAAGCATTTGCAATCCCTTCCAGCTTGGCATCGTCCACAAACTTTATAAGCACATTCTTTCTGCCATTAGCTAAATCATTGATGAAGGCATGGAAGAGAACTGGACTCATAACTGATCTCTGCAAGACCCTACTCGATATGCCCTTCCAGGTGACTGTGAATCACTGATAACTACTGAAGGGGATGCAAGAATCCATGGATGATTAACCTGTTTGACCTAGCTAAACTTTTAAACAAAACTATCCTAGAACTTTTATAGTTCTAACCAAGTTTAGCTGAATTCAAAGGAAGCCACCAAAAATTTTCTGAAAGTGTGAAAGATACTTTTATCACCCTAAGTTAACTCAAAAGCAGCCACACAATTCGACCAAATTTTCCACTACATAAAAAGTCACTTTTTCAAATGCAAAGTCCTCCAAGCAGGGACTTTGCTTTAAGGGTTTGTAAATGTCATCTACCCCTGTTGTGCCCTAAAACAGTAATTCTCCTAAAGTTTCTACTTGGCAACTGAAAACAAGAGTCTGTAACAGAAGCATACGGAGCTTCTCTATAGCTGAAGCACTGCTACCATCACAACAGAATTTGGTTTTATGATCATACAGATGGCAGACTTCTCAGCAAAAAAAAAAACACTTGAATTAAAAATTAAGTTTACATATACAGAATGTGCAGAACAATGTTCAGTATTAAAAACATGTAAGCACAAGTTTCTAAAAACTTAGTTGCAAAATTTATTAACATTCATACCACAGTTTCACAGGTTAATATAGAAAGCAACACAGTGAGATAGCCAAAACACTTCTTTCTGCCTCTAGCTCAGTAACTTACATGCCACATAGTATTTTTAACTTGAAAATACAATGGAAATAATATTTACTGAAGTTTCCAAATCTACAAAGTCATCTAACTGTAATTTAGTACAGATACACGTCTGCCAAGTACCAAAGATTTACAGTAAGCAGTAACTTACCAGTACATCATACACAGTATGTATGTCACTGACTCAGTCTGAAAGTTTCTTTCATTCACATGAAAACTGAGGTTTTTTCTTTTCTTTTTTCTAAATTTGATCCACAAGGCCAAATCTTGCAGCTTCTGAATCAATTAAAAAAAAACCCTCCCAATGACTTAAATGGAACAGATTCAAAACTTCATATTAATCTACAGCGGTGGCCTAAAGTTATATTGGGTCCCTTACGAACTGCAGAACAGAGGCCATCAGGCCCTCCACTACAGCAGTGTATCCCTAAACGTTTACACAAAGGTTCTCCAGTGGGTACATCAATTCTTCCTGACATTTGCCTAGTTTTACAACAGGCAACCTAAAAAGTACCAGTGAAGTTAATACCAGCAAAAATGTCACACAGTGACTTGTTTATACTGCTCCACAGACTATACATGCAAATTTAAGTATAATATTTATACTCTGATTTATTTTATAATTATATGGCAAAAATGAGAAAGCAACCAATATTCACTAATAGTATGAGGTGATACTTATGTAATTTTATGTCTGATTTTGTTAGCAGATAATTTTTAAGTTAAGTGAAATTTAGGGCATGCAAGGCAAATTAGCTCCCCGAAGGGGTACAGTAGTCTGGAAAGATTGACGGCCACTGCATTAGACTGTGAAAAAAATATTTTTGTCCTGCTTCCTTCAAAGAGCTACTATTTAATTGGGGACTGGGGGGGGGGGGCGGCTGCAACAGACCCAGGATCTGCCATTGCTTCCAGCTGGCTTTGCTACTGAATGAACTTCACTGATCGCCAATATCCACCTAGAAGTTTCAAGAGCTAAACTTGTTTGTGCCTATGTGAAGTGCATACATTTCTAAAAAGCATGAACTTGGTTTACTGCTAACAAAGTATCACACCTAACACTACACACATGTACTGCATGCGGTTAGAGCTGGCAAATACAACTTCACATTTGATGGAGCCTAAAATAAGTTACATTCCTCTTTTATTGTCTTTTAATTTTCATGACTTGAAAGGATTAGTTTTAAAGACTCCCTGGAAGAATCTAGAGGTTAAGTTCTACATGTGAAAACATTACTTATGTACAGTGTGGGGCTTCAACTAGACAGTTTCGCTTTCACTAAATTACAATAGATAGTTACAAAGTTGGCTGCAGCTAACATCCACGGAACTACTCATATGAGTAAAGACCAGATAAGCAAAGATTACAAAATTGAACCTGATGGGCCCAATCCAAAAGCACACAGAAGTGAGAGTCTTTCCATTTACTTCGTAAATTTTGGATACAGCCACAAGTGCACACTTCTGCGAAGGCTGGGTTGCAATATTCTTACTTCTGGACCATCATTTAGAGGATTACTTGAAATTGCTTCTTTTAAATTGAGTCAATACAGTTGACCCAAATTTTTCTGAGAAAGCCTTCATCTTTAAGCATTTAACTTTTCTACATAAACATTATAACATGATTTTGACAGTACAAAGACTGCAATGTCTTTCTTCAGGCCATTACGATCAACAGGATCAATGTATGCATGATTCATTCATGTATTTTAAATATTTGTGATAACATTCTTATGCAAATGTGGATTACAAAAAATACCTTTTAAAATTAAGAAACTGAGGACCAGATTATTCTACCCCTGCTTCTGTTCTATAGTACCTACTTTTGCATGTAGTCAGACTGGGGCAGTGGGACTACCTAAGAAAAAAGGTACTATTCACCACCCATCAGGACTGCAATTCATCCCTAGGTCATTTTACAATTCTTCTGTACAATTTTCTATTTAGGTGCACTACTGATTTAAATCAATGTTTGCTGTTAAAACCCAACACTTAAGCCTCTTATTTTTACGATATACAAGATCAAGTTTAAAATTTATCCTCTCTAATGCATCTGTGATTTTCAAAAATATGGACAAAGAAATTATCCTTCCATTTTCCCAGTAGGCGGATTCTCATGGTCCCCCCTGTCTTGATTATAACAGTACCTTCAGAAGTGTTTCAGTTAAAACATACTATAATCTGGGTTTTTCAGAGGCTCGTAATTTCAGGGGGAAAAAAAAGTTCTCCTCTTCCCCTACTGATGTATTTTGCTTTCCATTCTCTACTTTTTACCATATCATACCAAAAGGACAACAACATGGGTGATAAGGCTTTATTACTACATTAGGATAACAGTAATAGTATAAAGTGGGTTGAGATCTTCTGATGAAAAGGTACGAAGATTCAGCGCTATTACTGCTCATACACTTCAACTAGCTCTTTTGAATTTTCACTGAAATACAAAATGTCAGTGAAAACTGAGGGGGGAGGGGAACAGAGCTTAACTTTGTTTTCATAAATTTTCCAACTCTAATTACTCTACTAATACAGTCTTGAAACCAAAGACGGACTTAGAGACAAAGCCAAATCATACTAATAAATGTGGATCTACCATAAGGCTGGCAACTCATACTCACAACCACCACTGTTCCCTCTAAGCTGTGCGCGTGTGCGCACGCACACCAGTCATGAAACCTGAGCACACAACAAAATAAAGTGTGCACAACAAAATTCAATAGTACTAATGTTGGTGCTCACAAAGAAATGTTTTTGCACACACAAAGAAATTGTTTGTGCATACAGTCTACGAGTAATTAGAGGGAACACTGTCAACCACCTTACATTTGAAAAAGCTGTCTGCTGATTTAAAACCAAACCACACAGATGTTGTTAGATGCACAGAGCTCAAGTCATCAAATGAGTGCCACCCTAGACACAGAGTTCAGAACCAACCCAGGACAGAGATCTAGAATAAAAAAGGGCGCAGCTTGAGTCACTCTGCCTCTGTTAAAAGGGGCTGTGGGATGCTGTAGAATCCACGCAATTGGAGTTTTATACAAACAGGATGGACAAACATCTTTCATGGATGAGCTACTTATAACTTGGTTCTATCTCAGTGCAAGTCAATGAACTAGATCAGTGGTACTCAATATTTAAAGACTACAGTATCTCTTTCAGGAGTCTAATTTGCATGCCTTTAAGTTTCACCTCACTTTAGAGCTACTTGCTTACAAAAATCAGACAAAAATACAAAAGCGTCATGCCATGTTATTACAGAAAATTGCTTACATTCTCATTTTTACAGCAATTATAAGTTACATCAATTGAATATAAATACTGTACTTACATTTCAATGTACAGTATATAAAGCAGTATCAACAAGTCACTATCTGTATGACACTTCAGTTTGTAGGGACTTTGCTAGTATTTTTTATGTAGCCTGTTGTAAAACCAGGCAAAAACCTAGATGAGCTGATAGATTCCTTGGAAGATCTCTGCAGACCCTCAAGATACACACAGCTCTGGTCTGAGAACCACTGGACTACATGATCTATCAAAGTCTCTTCCAGCCCTAAAATTCTATGGTTAGCCACAGAAGCTTATTACACTACTCATCATCTGGCAAATGCAGTATCTACTATCATTGAATTAAAATATAAGAGGTGTATGTAAATCCCACTCACTCCTACTGATGCACTCATTTTCTTACACACTCATCATTGTTCATGTTCAAAAACACAACCACAGTACTGGCTGTCATGTTTATACCAATAGCGCTGCCTTGAAGCAATGGACTGGCAGGTGGTGTTTTTTTGGTGGGGAAGCAAAAATCCCACTATCTGCACCTGACTATATGTAGAAAGTACTGCTCCCTACCCTGCTCTGATTTGGGTGTTGATGATCAATCACATCAACTATGTTGCAAAAGAAACGAAGAAACTTCAAACTTGGATCTCGGATATGCTATATGAAGCACACTGGTTCCTGTTTTCACTCTCTCTACAAGATGCATGTCAATCTCTAAGCTGTTCGTCTGCCTTATTTTAGCCTTGACCTATTTGTTGGCTCAGTATACACAACACTTAGAAATTTAAATATAGACCAGGTATGAAGAAAATCCATTTTAAAAATCTAATAGTTCAGAAGTGTTTATATGCTATTACTGGAAAATCACAAGAATTGTGTTTCCATCAGATATCTTTGATCACTGATTGGAAATCAGCAAATAAAAAAAGTAACAATCATTATATACTTCCAGAATTAAATTGCAAATACTAAAACAGAGAAGAATAAACTCACAAACAGATACCTACGTGGGAGACATTTAGCTGAGTTTGAACAGTATTGCATGCTGCAGAAAGAACTGAAATATAAACCCTGGTTGCACCATACACTGTGTGTTAACCCTCACTGTTACTTTTGTGGTGTAATGAAGTACACGGGTATTCTTTTGAAACATGAAGTATCAATACTTCCAAGGGGGGGGGGGGGGATGTTGCTCGTGGATTTGGACTGAAACCATTTTGTATTTAACACACCAATGTGTGAAACAACATGAATAACTTCAAAATGCTGTGTTGAACATAATGAAAACTGGTTATTAGATAACAAAGCGAACAGCCCTTTGTACAACTATGCAACAGACAAAGTTTTGGTAGGGACCCAGACAGTCTCAGTTTTGATCCTGGAATTCTTTTTTCATGTTCTACTGTGACCTAGAAGACTTCACAAAAAGTGATACTTCCAGTCTTTAAAGAAGAAAAAGCAACATGAAATGAACTACTACGCATTACAAATGGGAAGTTCTACCTCCTCCTCAAGGAAGACTGCCTGTCCTCAAGGTACGTACAGCACCTAAAAAAACTGGAATGTGACAAAGCAAGAGAAAAGGCAAACTACAATGAAAGGATTGGCAAGAGACCTAAGAACCTCATATACTAAACAACAACCCTATGCACATGAGAGCTCTATCAGCTTACACAAGAGGTAAAGAAAAGCTCATTTGTCAGGCTGGGACCTTTTATTTTTTATAATTTTGTGGCAAAAGTAAAAATACTACTTCATACTAAAAACAGATCAGTTTTTTTTATTCAATAACTATCATTTCTTATTCAATAAATAACTATCATTACTACAGACACAAATCTGATCTTTGTCTTAAAAAAAAAATCAATTAAATATATCTACACCATAAAAATTAACTGGAATTTCCACTGCTACCATCATTGGTGTTGCTCAAAAACTTTGAGATATGGGTCCCCAATTTGCCAATGAAAATGCAACCTCATTTATAATTTATGTAGTTTTTCTTCAAATACTGCTATCGAGTCAGAGGACAGTGAATAACCTGTGACCAAACTGAACATTAATTGACTAACATTTATTTTATGCCTGCAAACAGCTGTCTTGTCTTCTACTTTTTTCAGAACCAAATACAATATCTCCCAATCTGGGCTTTTTATTTTCCAAATGCAATGCCACAACCAAGCATTTGAAGTCATTTACACAGGATACACACTGGCACTGCATAACACACTTGCCTCACATGCACACCAATGACCATTTTAATCCTGTATGAATAGCAGAAGGTAACTCAGCTACAAGTGAAACTTGTGAAATAAATATGTTTCACAATTTCTATGGGTACACAACATAGAAACATGACCCTATAAAAAAGGAAGCACACACTTAGGCATATGAATATCACCATTTGAAATATGAATATCACCATTCGAAGATCAGAGTGTTAGATATTTAGCTTACGCACCCACCCAACACTACACATACTGTGAGACAGCCAACACGCTGTTCAGAAAGAATACAACTTCCACTTAAGCCTAGTCTACACTTAAAAGTTTTGCTGGCATAACTGTATTGGCAGACCTTTACTCGTAAAAGCTTTCTAGTGCAGATGCATCTTATGCCAGCAAGAAAGCCCTTTTCACAGTGCAGCTTATCTCAATTTGGTGAATAAAATAAACCGTACAGCCAGGCAGAAGCATTTCTGTGCAGGTATAACTGGATGTATGCTAGAGCGTTTTTCTGGTATAGAAATGGCACCCAAAAAGACGCCCCCCCCTCCACAAGTCTTCTATTGTTCCCCAGGGCTCCTAGATTTCCTCATTCACATGTTAATACATTAAGCAAGAGATAGTTTATGTAAAAAGAGAAATCTACCCCTCTCCCCATGGTGAGAGGAATGCTCTCTCTTCATCAATTAAAAGTGCCGGAAATGAAAGGACACAGCAAGAATAAAATCCTGGATGTGTTTTAGCATATCAAATTTAAAGTGGCTCTATAGTTATCTCCTTGCTTCATATGGCAGGTGAGCAAAGTCCTTTTCATATGACTATCATGAAACCTCTAGTTTTCTATTTAGAGAAAACTGAATATCGTGTGAGGTCTGTATCCCAAGCACACCCATACTCCTTAAAGAGTGGGGTGTCTAATCAGCAGCAGTGTAAATACTGAGTCCAGTAAGGATGTTCTATTATTCTTCTACACTTGGTCACCACCACACTCAAAGACTCAGTATCAATATGACCACCCTTCTCTGCTTAAGAGAAAGTTGCTGCTAGACTTGAACTTCCCAACTAAAGTAATATTTTCCCAGCTACATACTTCTACAGTTTTATCACCGCAGGACTTTTATTTTCAGCAACCCCCTCTCCCCCGGTCACAATTTTAACTCTACCCATTAGTGTACATAAGGTGTCCAATAAAAAACCCTACCCAGATAGCAAAAACACAGCATTCACCATCCCACAACGCTGCTTCAGTATAAGACAATGAAGCCAAAGCATTGCAATTTTTTTTTCCATACAGCATTTCTTCAAGGACACATCACAACTCAGTCTCTCAGAAATCTTACGACAAGCAGCCGCCAGGGGGGGAGGGAGGGGGGATTGTCTGCCTTCTATTTAAACTAAAGAGACACACCAGAAAATGTGAGGTGTGGCCTTGAATGGCAGTTTTAACACGTCACCTATTTGGGGGAAGGGAAATTTTAATATACATATGTGCCCATATGGCTCAGAAAATGACCTATACAGAGGCATGCTACGCCAGTGTAGAGTATTGAAGAACTCAGCACTCCAGGCACAAATCTGACAAGTGTTTCAATATTGACTTGGAAAAAAATTACTTCTTCAGACAAGTCTACATAATAGCTCTGTCTTGGATCTTTTTAATAACACAGAGCAAATCAATTATGCAAACTTAGGGGCTGTTTGCGTGATCTATATTACTTGTCATTACAAAGTAAGCTAAAACCACAGAACTAATTTCACTTCAAACTTTAAAATGTACTTAAGAAAATACTATAGTAATCATCCAAAATGGTCCAGAATCTCTACTGTAAAACAGAGTGTTTGGATTATTACTGTAGAATATTGCAGATCAGACAATCCCCATCATTGAAAAATCATGGATCAGGCCCCAAAAAACCATGAGACCAGGTTAAAAATCATGAGATTACAAAAAATAATAATAGAAGTAAGTTCTTTTCATTTGTCTTCTGAGTTTTGACCCTGCAATGGGGCAGGGCGAGGGGCTGGAAAAATTTTAATAGTGGGGGTACTGATGATGGAAACCATGCATCTGGTATTCATCATCACTATTTCAAGCCAGGGGGTAAGGAGCAGCCCCCGTGCCACTTTATGGCAGACTCTAGTGACATTTTTCAGCTTGTCTCTGCAGCCATGCGGGCTAGATTTTTTCTTCTATTTTTTAAAATAATGAAAGCTAAGATCATCACATATGTATGTACAACACACCAGTAGCTAGGGCAACAAGTAGCACGAGACTCACAACAAAGTCATGAGAATTGGCAAGCCTAAGAATATATATTTGGGCTTGGAAATATAAAGGGTTTTTATGGGAAAATGTAGATAAATGCTGATTTCAAGGCACACGCATAAATAGACAAAAGAATTTCTATTGGTAATCATTAAAATTTACAGATACACAAAGAAAAATGTTGCTTTAGAACTTACTACAGTTTGATTTAAGGCCATTTTCTTCAGTTATTATACAGAACTTTCTGTATGTTCCTCCATCTTTGAAGCATCTGACAAAATGGGATTTTCTCCCACAAAAGCTCATGCGAAAAATAAATCTGTTAGTCTTTAAGTGCCACACGACCCCTTGTTTTGTTTTGTTTTTTTTTTTTTAATTCCCCGTCACCCTGCAATTGAATACAAGAATATTAATAAAGTTTCTCAAAGTTGAACATGATTTAAGAACACGTATTGGAGTACTACATGTAGTAAATACCTGGAGTTTGTTTCCTTAGCTATTTAGTGTCATATGCAGACCTTCATCCTGCAAACACTCTAGAAGCTTTGTGACTAAGTGAAAAGTACCATTCAAGACAATAGTCCTACTCATATGAATACAACTACTCATTCAGCTAACAGAATGTTGGGACTCATAGGGAAGAGATAGATTATAAAACAGAAAATATCATATTGCTTCTTCATAAAACCACAGTACATCACATCTTGAATGCTATGTGTAGATATGGTCACCTCAAAAGAGATAACTGGAACTGGAAAAGGTCACCCCACCTTAAAAAAAGATATATTGGAATTGGAGAAGGTACCAAGAAGTGCAACTAAAACAATTAGGGGTATGAAAAAACTTCCATCTGAGTAGCTATTAATAAGACTGGGGCTTTTCAGCTTGGAAAAGAGCTGACTAAACGGGGGAACGACAGAGGTGTACACAGTCATGACTGGTGGAGAAAGTAAATAAGGAAGTGTCAATTACTCCTTCTCATAACACAAAAACTAGGAGTCACCAAATGAAATTAAGAGACAGCAGGTTTAAAATGAACAAAAGGAAGTATTTCTTCACACACACAGTCAACCTGGGGAACTCCCTGTCAGAGGATGTTATGAAGGCCAAGGCTAAAACAGGGTTTAAAAAAAACACTAGAATAGTTCATTGAGAATAGGTTCATCAATGGCTATTACTCTGGGTAGGTAAAGGATTTCTTTTTGCAAGAGGCTGGGCATGGGCAACAGAAGGGAACACTTGATGATTACCTCTTCTGTTCATTCCCTCTTAAGTCACTGTGAGGAAACAGGATATTGTCCTAGACGGACCATTGGTCTGACCGATTATGACCATTTTTATCTTATGCAAGTGATTAAATGTTTATAGGATGGACATCACAAAGAGAATTAGTATATGTACATTGGTGGGATTTCTAATGGTATCTGACAGTGTCAAACAATATTTCAGAGTTTTATAAATGCAATTTCCATTAAGCTTTTCGCAGATGCTAACACCGTCCCAAGAGTTTGAGGGAAGAGGGAAATCACAACTGTTCTTTCATAGCTGTCACACCTTAATGTTTTTTTAAATCCATACTTCCAACAGAACTGGTAGGAACACATCTTTTAAAAAACACTGCCTTACTGTATAAATGGCACTGCTGTGTCACCACAAGATACTCTCATTCACCAGAATCAGTAAGAATTTCAGTTCAGACCCGAGAACAGTGTGTTTTCCTCAGGTTCTGTACAGCTGAACAACCAAAAAGAGAGAACAGATCTCAAAATTTTTGCTAACATAATAAAGTTAAATTTCTAATTCCTGGCAGATTGAAAACTAAATTTAAGTATTCACAGCAAAGTAAGACTTGCATTGCCTGATTACAATAGTTTAAAAATAGGGTATTTTGGGTTTAAACTCAGAACTAAATAATTTAATCAAAATACAAGCCAAATGCAGGAGAAATCTGACAAGATACTGACCAAAAAAAAAAAAAAATCAGACCAATATGTGAGAAAGGACTGAGAACTTGAGTCCAAGTAAAATTTTTCCCAACATGGATCTCACAAAGGACCTCCATGAAAACCATATTCAGCCTTTCAGGAGCACAACTAGGTGAGAAAAAGGGGGACCTTATACTGAGCTGCTGTCTGTAGCAGAATTCTGTCCAAAAACAGGGAGTTAATCATCAACTTTTAGACAAATGCTGAGGCTCCCTCCTTAATAACATCTCAATACTGCTTTACTCCATGAAGTAGATAGGACATACAGAAGTGCTGTTTTACACATTTCTTGTATTCTCCACCTTGTATCGAGGAAGTAACATTCACAATCTAATAATGCTAGCTACCTTCTTGGACTCCAGAAAACATTATACAAGCCAGAAAAATTAAATTGATGGAATTTAAGCTCAAAACCTAGGGACTATCTTCTTAATTAAAAGGATGTGCCTTCCACAAAAATAAACCTAACCTGAAAAACACACACATTTTATGTTATTAAACATGGTCAAGGCATTTGGAGGCATGTGACCAAGAGCAATATACAGGCCTAAAGCAATAAATTAATAGGAAGTAAAGCCTTTCTGAGTCCATCCAAATGCAAAATGAGTCATTTAAAATCAGACAGAGTTGAATCATGCTGTGACTTATTTACTCTAATAGTGACCTATTTGAAAATAATGTAAACAGCAGTGGCAGGGCCTCTATGTAGCCAACTACTCAATAACCTTATCCTGCTTCCACTGCAAGGCAGAATACATATTGATATCAATGTGATCTGAACGAGGCCCTACCATTTCACTAAGGACATGATGCTTCATTGCATATTCATGTAAAACTCCCACTGTAGAGCTCATTTTTTTAAATCAATTTTGTACTTAAAGGTACAGTATTCATGTGCTTTCATTTTTAGAAGCCTATCACTCATCATTTTGACTGGGTAGTTAGTGGTCTGAACACTGTTCAGTTTCTTGCTGAAGTCTTCTGGCTTCATTTTGTTACATAAACATAAAATGCTATTCAAGCATAGCAGAAACGATCACAAATTTTATATATATAAGATAACTACACAACTTGCTGCATGCCATGTATATTAACTTTCAATTCTCAAAGTACGCATAGACATAGAAATTATGGAAATAACCACGTTAATTTGTAATTCATAAAAATCACCCTAAAGAAGGTTTATAATGCAACTTTTTCATGTGATAGAAAAACGATTTAATTAATTAAATAAAACCAAGCCTATTTATTAAGCTGTGCATCCTCCTTATTTCTTTAGAAAACCTTTTAAATTAACATCTTCAACATCCCATAATGTGTATACAGGGTATTAGTGTCAAGTGATAGTTTTGATGTTAAATACATGCTTTAACCAGCCTTTCACAAAACTGAACATGCCTCAAATGGAGCAGTGCAAAGTAGCATAGCAGTCAAGGCCCCAAAATATAATGAAGGTCTTAATATTCTTTCATTTATTTATAACATAAATATAACATTCATAGGATTGTAATACTGTGTCAAAGAAATCTCTCTGCTCTGGGCCACTTAAATGTCCAATCAAGATGAGAAATTAAATGATAAAGAAAGTTTGTGTCTCAAAACAATACCTACAAAAGTGTTTTATCTATACACTGATACCATAAGGACAGGCTATTTAATAACAGCACAAAACAAATTCACAGATTTTGAAAAAGGAAAATATTTAGACTCTGACCCTGCAAACTTCTCCATAGGAGTGCTTCCCCTGTGCAGAGCTCACACCACACTTCTGTCATCCAGCAATAATTCAGTTGTCACGGACAAAACTTCAACCAGTTGATCACTGGACATAAAAACATTCTTCATGAGTTAGGTGCTTTACTATATATATATATATATATATATATATATATATATTTTTTTTTTTTTTTTTTACTATTTTCACAAATAGTTTAGTTATGGGCCATCACATTTTCTAATGCTTGGTCTGTTATTTTAGAGTGTGAAGATCTGCACCCATCTTAACTAACTATATAAGCTATGGTGTTTATTTGTTGGCACACTAAAGTCATATCCAAATGTATAGACCTAAAGTACAAAATATGCAAAGTTTACACATGAAAAGGCAAGTGGGTAACTGACTGAGAGACATGAAAAGTGATCTATAAAGTCCGCTGAGGAGGAAGATGACTATCCGTTTATTAACTGGCTAGCTGATTATTAGTTTTACTTGTAAATCATCTTCTTTGTATTTAGACATCCAATGAACATGTTTGCATCTTACTCCACACATTTCAAGAGACCACAAAATTAAGTACTTATGGGCTTAGAGATCAGCTACAGTGAGCAGTTTACTGTACATTTACCATTTGAGAAAACCAGTTATAATTTCCAAATAAGAATATCAAAAAATAAAATTCTTATACAATCACATGACTCAGCTGCAACAGCCTGTTTGAATGTGATAGTGTTAGAAAGAGATTCACGTACATGAAAGTAAGTTGCCAAATCAGTATTTCAAGCGATAACGCACAATTCTTGCTATTTTCTCAGCCATGCTGTACAAAAGTCAAAGGGCTATTTCTGTTCCAGTGGTGGAAGTTTCTCAGTATTCATTATAGTATAGACACAATTACAGCAAATGTTTCACAGCCAGAACCCACATCCCTTTCCAGTTTCCCCAAGAAGGCACATCATCAGCTCTAATTACTCAAATCCTAAATCCTTTTCAGAGGTGCACACCAAGCCCACACTCCTCCCCCTTTAAATGCAAAGCCTACAGTAGACATACAGCCCTATTTAATTTCAGGCATTTGGCCTGAGAAGTAGGGATTTTTTCAAACTCTTGGGCCTGCCTGTAAAGTGTCTGGACTTTCAATATTGCATATGCGAGTGACTATGACACTGAAAGAATATGGGAGGAACCTCTTCGGGCAGGCTGCAAAAAAGCAGTTCTCCTAAGAGCCACGTTTCTTGGAGTATCAAAGTACTAGAATGTATTCTTTCCTGATTTTAAGAGAACCTTTTTATTTCAGGCAATATTTTTGTCACTCGGCAAGTAGAAACTGTAGGACTGAGCTTCAGGGAGTGGCCAAGATGAAAATCTCAGGTTTTTCTATTTCTCACGGTAGGTAGGTAGGTATGGCAGCCAAGTGCCAAATCCCCACACAGTAACTCGCCACACCATAGCACTGACACAGACACACCATGGGAGAAGATTAATTGCTAAAGCGTCCTGCCGTTTCCCGGCTGCAGACTAACTTTATCACATATATTCGTGTTAAATGCATTTCCCCAAGTCCTGCACAAAAAAAAGAAAAGGGGGGGAAGAGAAGCGAAAGCACAGGGCTCTAATAAACTGCCAGGCCGGCTGCCCTCTTCCCCCTGCTGGGATGATGTCTTGCAGCAGGGGGAGGACACTGCAGGGAGGACCTCGCCTACTCAGCTCTCCGGAGCGAGAGTGAGCTGCAAACTTTTTCTTTATTTAGGGGAGCCCCAGCTAATGCAAAATGCAACTTGCTAAGCATTGCCTACCTGGTGTAAATCTGCAACAAGTGCATGCAGGATCCGGGAACACAGACCTGGCCGGGCACAATTATCCCCCCCCCCTTTTTTTTTGGCGTTGCTGTAGCGATTTCAATATTAATTTATTACTGATCTGCCTGGCTCGGTCCTACTTTACTTACAGTGCAGCTCTCATCCTGTAAACAAATATCGCTCCGCCAGGAAACATGCTCCTCCGCCCCTCCCCCATGCAATGCACCCTCCTCTCGGCAATCCCGCAGGGAGCAGAGAGGGAGCGGCGGCGGTGGACGCCCCCCCCCCCCCCCGTTTGCAGCCACGTTAGGAAAAGCCCCGACCACCTGGACTTACCTTTGGCATGGCCCCCTTCGCGCCCCTCCTCGCCTCTGGGGCAGAGAGTGGTGCTTTTTTTTTTTTTCCCTTTGCTTTGTCTTAATCTCTGGTGCAAAATCCCAGTGTCAGCAAATCGCGGTCAAATTATTTTTTTGCAAAAGAAAAAAAAAAAGCAGAAGCAGAAATGGGCGGAGGCTGGAGGAGACGGCGGGATCCCTCCGCCGAGATGGGTCGGGCGCTAGGTTGGCGAAGCAGGAAGTAACAAGGTGTCAGCGCCGGGCGGGAGCCGAGCCACCCGGGGCCGCGCAGGGGGGACGGCTGGGCTGGGCTCGCCCCTCTGAGCGCTGCCAACTCAGCGCAGGTGCGGAGGGAGGCGGCGCGGGGCCTGCGGGGCGCCGAGCAGCCTAGCCCGCCCCGCGCGCTGAGGGAAGAGTTTCCTCCTGCTCGCGCGCCATGGCCGGCCGGGGAGCCGCGGCTCTCCTGCGCTGGGCTGCCTGGGCGCAGCCGGCGGCGCTCCCCGGACCTGAGCCTCTCTGCGGCGTAGCTCCGCCCTCCCTCCCGCCGAGTTTGCTGCAGCGGGAAAGAGCCTCCGCCGGGCGGCGGCCGCCTCGCCGTTTGCCTGCGCGCGCCCCTCGCGCAGGTGCCGCCGCTGCCGTTGGCCGCTCGCGCCTCGGCACGTGCCGGCCTCGCGCGCGGCTCCCGCCGCCCGGGGGAAGCGGCCGCGCCACCCGCCAGCACGTCTGGCACTAGCCACCCCTAGCGCCCCATCGCGGGTCCTTCAGCCCCCCGGGAGGAAAGTGTCCCTCTTGCTCTTCTGCGGGGGGCTGGAAGCGGGCGGAGCCGCGGGTAGCTTTTCCTCTCTTCAGCGATGGGTTGCTGTGGGAAAACGCCTGGAAAAAGGAAGAAATGGGTGTGCCCAGTGGCAAGGGGGAGAGGGATCGGCGAAACTATTAAATGAGTCCTGTGGGGAGTTTATAAAGGCTAACAGATGTATTAAGGCCGCAGGCAGGGCCTGGCCTACCGTTGAGGTGGCCTAGGCGGTCACCTAGGGCAGCGTTTTGCAACCGCTGGGCCATGGCGCACAGGGGTGCCCTCAGGCCTGGGCAGCTCTGCCAGGGAATTTCTTGAAAAATGACTGGTTTGCGGATTGGCTCATGAATACTCCTGAGTTCGCGTGGAGACCATAGGGTGGCATGTCTCAAAGTAATGGCAGGTATCAAGGTGTGCCGTGGCAGAGAAAAGGTTGGGAACCACTGTTTTGGGGGGCTGGGGGCTAGGTAGAGTGAAGGATTTCCTTAACAACCCCCCTACACCCTCCTGATTTTCCTACCCCACCCCAGTTGTCAGTTAGTATAACACTATGTTACTAGCTAACTTATTGGTTGGAAATGACTGGACTGAACTGAACTTAAGAAATAGGGAAAGCCAACAAGGAGTCTGGTGGCACTTAAAAGACTAACAAATTTAAGCCATATCAGATTACTTCTTAGTTGGCAGGAAGTGGGATGTTGCTGTTGCTGTGGGCTCTCCCTTATAAACAGTACCTGATTAGTGATCAGTTCTATCTTTTAACAATTATCGGGTTGGTCAAATAGTGCTTGGTGCTTAGTCAAGTTTGGTGCACAGTCTTTTGTTATTGTAAGTGACCGTTATACCTGAAATCACAGATAATCAGTTGGTCTACGTACTAGTGCCTAGACCTGGAGTGTAGGAAAGTAACCATATTTTGTGGAGACTAGGGACTTCCAGACTGCATCAGCATAGGTTCCCCCACTGAGACATAAAATCTTAGAAGTAAAGTCACATAAAGTATGGAGGAGACTATATCCACAAGAAAGGTGATTGAGTGAAATAGTGAAGAACAACTGACCAACAGTTGGAAGAATGAGCAAGGTGCTCTTTGTCCTTCTGTTCTCTGGAAGGTGAACTCCTATGAAAGCACCTCTGAACTGTGGGTGTCCCTCCAGTATGGACAAGGAGCACAACAAGGTGAGTGTGGTGTAGAGAAAAGATGCAAGCACAATAAAGAAATATTTGTGGAACAAACAAGGAGTCTAGTAGCACTTTTAAAGACTAACAAATTTATCATCTCACTGTGTTTTCGTGACTTTGCTCTAGAATGCTGGATTTGTGACTGGGAAACTTATATACATATTTCCTAGGAGGCCAAGATTTTTAAAATGCTTTATTTGCCAAGGTCACAATGACAGTGGCCAGTGCCAGGTGCTTCAAAGGGAATGATCCAAATAGCCATGGAGCTATCCATCTCTTGACATCTAGTCCCACCTTCTGGCAAAAGGAGACTATGAACATTTCAGATCATGGTGTTGCCTCCATCCCTGTGTTATGAGAAGAAACACTTTTGTTTTTAAACTTACTGCCTATTAATTTCATTGGGGGACACCTAATTCTCGTGTTACGAGAAATATTAAATGGCATTTCCTTATTCACTTTCTCTATACCAGTCACAATTTTATAGACCTCTATATCCGTAGTCATCTCTTTTCCAAACTGAAAAGTCCCAGTTTGATTAAGCTCTTCTCAGAGGGAAGCTGATCGTTTTAATGGCCTTTCTCTGTACCTTTTCCAATTCAAATATATATATACCTGAGGACCTTAATTCAGTCAGATTAGAGATGTATTAAAAGAGTGAGTGGGTGAGGTTTTGTGTCTTGCATGGTACAGGAGGCCAGGCCATCATAATGGTCCTTTCTGACCTCAGAGTCTATGAGTCTCTCTCTTTCTTGAGTGCTAACAGCTAAGTTAGACCCCATTATTTTATATGTATCTTTGGGCTTCTGTCTTCAAATGTGCATTTCTTTGTCTTTATCAACACCACATTTCAGGTGCCATTTTGTTGTCTAGTCATTCAGTTTTGTTAGATCCCTTTGTAAAACTACACAGTCTGGTTTTGATTTTAATAATCCAAATTTAATAATAATCCAGTTTATTCTTGAGTATTTTTATACCATCTGCAAAACTTGCCACCTCAGTGTTCACCCCTTTTACCTGATCATTTATGAATATGTTGAATGGTATTGGTCCCAGACCAGCAGCCAACTTTGTGTGATAATCTAAGAAAATGGTCATTCATGAATAGGGTTACCAGATACCAAAGCATGGAAAGGAGAACAGGGAAGAACAAAAAAGAGGGCATTGGAAGAAATGGAGAATATGTAGTGTTAATATAACTGTCATTACCATATTATGTGATGGAAAATGGGTAATGATCAATAAATGCAGTGTTAAAACTGCATAATGTCATGTGTTTTTAAATTATTTTGAAATAAAAAACTTTTTTTTTTTTTACTGAAAACTGGAGTTTTTCAGTAAGTGAAAGCTTTTCATGACCCTCTCATTAATGTCCATGAGACTTTAAAAAGTTAAAACTAAATTTGCAAATATAAATTTGAAAAGCATCTAAAAAAGTAACAAAAAAGGCAGTTAACTCGCCTCTCTCCATTTTCCACAACAGCCCATTTTACAATTTAAAAACAAAATTGTCCTAAATTGTTTCTATTCAGTTCAAATATGCTCCTTTATTTGTTTTGCTTAATTGGTCTGTTAGTGATTTTATTTATACTTTATTTTCCTTCATTTTATTAGTGTTGCTATATTTTTTTCCCAATTTAGCCGTTTCATAGTGAACAACAGGCCAGAAATTAAAACGTCCAGTGTGGGGCTCACACCCACAACCTTGAGCTTAAGAATTGCCTTTGCCACCAACTTAGCTAGCTAGACTCTATTAAAAGTGTCAGCCACTGGAGGAGGGTTCCTCTGTTGGGCTCAGGAATTTGGCTGTCATAGGGGTTTTTTGTTTTTATTTTTGTTTTTTTAACATGCTACTCATCATATGGACAAAATCACCTATTTTTAAAATGCCTGCTGGATTGAGGACGTGAAGGTAAAAAGGAGGACATGTCCTCCTTTTGCTAGATGTCTGGTAACCCTGTTCATGAACCACTGTTAAGTTTTTACTGTGGTGCCATATAGGCAGTCTTCACCACCACAGTCCCACACCTCATTGGCCCTTACACCCCCCTAAAGATGTCAACACCCCACCAATTTCAGTTCCTGGGAGAACCCTGGTAGTGTGCACAGGCACACAGCCCCCATTGCACCCATGCAGAGAACATTGCCAGCTGCACACAGCCAGCAGCCGTGGTCCCTACCTAGCCATAAGAGCAGGGAGCTGCCCAGGCAGTGATTTTTTAAAACTGGCTTACTGTTCCAACAGCCAGGTAAGGGAGCCCGTGGGGGGGGGAGTTGGGGATGGACAGCTTCTGGGGAAAGGGCATGGGGGGGGCCAGCCCCGCTCCCCCCGGGCCCCCGCTGGGGGCCTCCCCCCCGGGGGCGGGGGGCGCCAGCGGCAGGGTGGGGGATTAAGAAAGGAGTTGGGATGGCTTGAGGGAGCCTGTGGCAGGGTGGGGGGTTAGGGAAGGGTGCAGGGGGAGCCAGCAGCAGGGCAGGGAGTTGGGGGGGATTGACATGACTCGGAGGAGTACCGGGAGCCAGCAGCAGCAGGGGTTGGGGGGGGGGGTGGAGGTGACTCTGGAAAGCAGAGGGAGCCGGCAGCAGGAGAGGTTAGGGAAGGAATTCGGGCTTAGCTTGGGTGGTATAAAATAGACAGGTTCTGGAGTCTTTTGTCAGGCCATGGAATGGGGCTAGAATTCTTTTCCACAACAGTCATCCAGCTGCAGAGCATTTTGTACTTTCGGTAAAACACTGATTGATCCAAATAATAATTTGACAAATCAGATAATTCTTTATGGCATGAGGCCAAAAAAAATTTGAAGTTGGAAATTGCCTGCATAATACATGGGTGAAAAGTAGGAGCTTTTAAAAGGGTGCTGAAAAGTGCATTTAGCGTAAGCTGTTTGCATGTTGACCACTTATAAAATGGTATAGGCATGTTTGTCAGTTTTGTCTGATTAGGTTGATCAGAAGAGCAGGGCTATAAATGATGCAAAGATATTGTTTCATGTAATAAACTTGCTCACAAATGCACTTAACCTAGGAAGGTAGGTTAAGATGAAAGCTAATACTAAACTGTACCACCACACAATATTTTATCTGTAGAGCTGAACTGTTCAGGGATAGGGAGCTTGTTGTTCTGTAAATCATGTTTTACAGATGATTACAGCCTTACACACTTACAAAGGAGGCCATGAGCAAACAACTGAATAGAACTTTGAAGGGGCAACCTGGGTTGCCTTGAGATTCCTGTTCCTTCCTCAGACTGAGGAACACACTTTTAATTTTCTCACCTGTTATGCTACGCAAGGGAAGGGGTTAGGGAGCTAGCTGGGATGAGGGGCTCGGGGACCAGCTGTGGGGCAGAGGTGACCTTAGGAGACAGGCGGCCATGGGGTGGGTCTGGGGCCAGGTGCTGGGCTGGGGGAGAGGAGTGTGGGGTAGGGCCCAGGGGAAGGGGAAATAGTGTGGAGAGGGGTCCTCCCAAGCCAGGTGAGGGGAAGGAGACTTAGCTGGCAGGGAGGTTAAATCCAGGATCCTGCAGAGTTTACCTTTGTTCTTTAGGAGTGGGCTGTTTGTTTTGGTTAACTCACTAGCAGCCATGATAATCTGTGAGCTTCAGCTCCTCAGAACACTTCAGCATTGTAATGAAATGCTGGGATGCTTGCATTGTCTCCTAGTCAGCTGTGTCAACTGGCACTGGGGTGTTTTAATTATCACTTGTACAGGCCAGGATGAGTGCTTTGCTGCAAATTACAAAGGGGTATCCCTTAGAAGTGCCACAAGACTCCTTGTTTGTTTTGCTATGCTTTTCTATTTCTGATAGGGATTTATTTCATTTCCATGATTGTGTTGTATTGCCTAAACAGTCTGAGGTGCTCTACAAGGCATACATCATCATGTCTTGTGCTCAAGCTCCAAAGGGGTAGCTGTGTTAGTTTAGTTCAGAAGACTTTAAGTCGACCTTGTTAAGATAACTTCAAGGTATGTCTGCACTGTATTCAGTGCAGACATACACAGGGCTGTCCCATCCCCTGTCCCACCCCCAGTGCCAATTGGGCTCTGGGGGCAATCTGGCCCCAGATGGCAAGCGCCTGGGAGCCAGATCCAGTGCCCAGCTCTTTGCAGCAGGCAGCAGGGACTGGAGCCAACTCCAGGTGCCCCTGGTGACTTGCAAGTGGTCAGGGCAGGAAACAGCTGCCAGCCTCCACTGCCCACAGAGAGGGGCTGGGAGCCAGATCGGGCTCCCAGACGCTCTCCGCAGGCCCTGGCTGCCAGCCCCAACTGCCTGCGGAGAGGGGCTGGGAGCCAAGGCGGACTCCCAGCTCCTCACAGCATGGCAGGAGCCAGATCTGGCCCCCAGGGCTGGATCAGGGCCCTGGACCCCAATCAGGCCCCAGGGTAGGGAAGAGGGCAGGTCCTGCACTGTGAAGTTGACTTAAATGCTTAAATCAACTTACAGGGCAGGAGTTATTAAGTTGACTTAAGCAAGTAAGTTGGTTTAATAATTTCTAAACTTAGCCTGGGCTTTGCTTAAGTCGATTTAATGGGCTTTAAGTCTACTTAAGCTCATAGCGTAGACCAGTGGTTCCCAACCTTTTCTCTGCCGTGGCACACCTTGATACCTTCAAATTTTTCAAGGCACACCTCTATTAAAAATTCATGAATATTCAGATTAACTCAAATTATTTAGGAATATTCATGAACCATGGCACAGTGTTTCTGAAATGCTGCTATGTGGGATAGTAGGGCTAACAGAGCAGAGGTACAAGAGAAAGGAGGTCAGGAGTTGCGTGCAGTGGCAGGAGTGAGTATGGGGAGCAGAGCAGGGCATGGGTGGCAAAAGAGGACAAGGGCCGCCATGTGGGGAACAGGATGAGGGTGGCAAGAGAGGAGAGAGGAAGGGAGAACAAGAGAGGCTTTTGGGGGGGGACAGAGGGGAACCTGGGGAGTGGGAAGGTAGGGCAGGGGAGCATGGCACAGCACCCATTTTTCCCTTCTCCACAGTGGCTCCCTGCCACCCAGGGCAGATCCTTACCCCACTGCTGCTCCTGCCCATCCCAGTGGGTCCCATTCCCCCCAGTCCTCTGCTGCCTGTGATGGACCCTCCCATCACTGCAGGGGCCAGAACCAGGCCTCCAGCCCCCGGCTACACCTCCCCACACACAGCCACTCCACACACACAGCCACCCCACCCCCCCCCCAGCTACACACACCCCCAACCAAACAGCCACCCCACAACCCCAGCTACACACCCACTGCTACACAGCCATTCCCACCTACCTCTGTTACACACACACACACACCCCTGCCCCATACAACCCCCAGCACCATCTCAAAACCCTTACCCGGGCTGTTTGCAGACTGCCTGACACAAGCTGCTCTGCCCTGCAGGGGGAGATTCACACACTCCTCGCCTCCCACTCCTCTCTGCAGGCTGGGTTAAGGTGGAGCCACTAGAATGCTACATTCAGGCTGCTCCTGCTATTTTTAGGGGAACCTCTGGAACTCCACGTTCCAGTGCCTTCCTTTATTTTTAGGGGGGCTAGAATGCTGTCTGCCTAAAAATAGGGGGCCCTGGAACCGTGTTCCCATGCCTTCCCCCCTACTCTCACCCCTGCATTTTCCCAGCCCTGCACAGCCCACGTGGCTGGGCTGAGCAGGGAGGGAACTTTAACTCCAGCTGTCGGGGATGCTCGCGGCATACTTTGGGTGTTGCCGTGGCACACCAGTGTGCCCCGACACACCAATGTGCCACTGCACACTGGTTTAGAACCACTGGTGTAGACATACCCAAGAAGTCCTGTGGCACTTCTAAAAACTAACAAATTTATTTATTACATGAGCTTTCCTAGGAGAAACTCCCACTTTCTCAGATGCTTTAAAGATGGGGAAATTAAGAGTCTAACAAAGTGGGATTTTCTCCCACAAAAGCTCATGTGATAAATAAATTTGTTAGTCTTTAGAAGTGCCTCAGGACTTCTTATTTATTGCTTGTGTTGTTTAACTTTTTTAACTGTGTCAGTTGGTATATTAGTTTCTAGATCAAAATCTTTTAAGTCATTATGCATAGCTGAGAATGAAGCACTAAGGCACTTAAAATATTTGTTTAATATCCATTGTGCTTATTGCTGGAGAGTCAGGGCAGTGAGTTTTTTAATTTCATTGCATGGCTCTGCCTCAGTCTGTGTTTATGACAGCAGGTTTTAGGAGTGTGTGTGTATGAGGGAAGAGAGAGAGAGAAGTATTTTGTGCGTCTCCTCAAGCTGCACTGAAAGATACACAGACATATTAACATCCCAGGGACTAGGTCTTGCTGCAAACAGTCTTGTTTGATTTAACAACAGCCTAATAATTGGGAGGGGCAGTGGGGGTGGTTTTCTTTAGTGATGGGTGGGTGGCGGAATTTATTGCTGTGAAACCATTTATGCTGGTGTGTGTTGCTACTGGAGCTAATTCATAATTTTCCTTTGATTTAGAGTGGGGGGAAAATTTGGGAGGGGAGGAGAAAGGAAAACTGACAGCTGAACAGGCAGCACGTGGTCTTGGCAGAAGAGGGGATGAAGATAACACCTGGAGAAAGCGCATCTCCTCCCAACCAGAAGCAACCTTAGCCAAATGGGGGCCCTAGGCAAAGGCCCTTTATGTGGCCCATTATAGGCCCCCACCATTGCCCTAACCACCCCCTTCAGTCCCAACTCACATGAGGGGGGAGCAGGGACTTGGGGACCACCAGGACCAGAGGCTGCACTGTCCACCTGCCTCCCCGGTTTCTGTAGCAGTGGTGGAGCAGCACTCCCCGCCACTGGCCATGCCTCCCCAGGGAGAAGAAAGCAGCTGACGCGGCACACTGTGGCTTGCCAGGAGTGAGGTCCCCTGGAGCGGCTGGCTCCAAAGAGGTCAGGCTCCTGTGTCCTGGCCACCCAGGCCTGAATAGAGGCTGCCTCATCCCCAGGCCCTGGATTGGGCCTGTTGAAGCCTCAGATGGCTGGGGGTGAGGTAGCCCAAACTCTTTGGAGCTGGCCACATCAGGGACCCACTCCTGGCAAGCCACAACACACTGCGCCAGCCACTCTCCTCCCTCTGCCTGGAGGAGAGGCCAGGTGGACAGTGCAGCCTCTGGCCCTGGCAGTCTGCGGCTGTAGGTGAAGCAGGTGACCTTTAGCCTTACTGCTCGGAGTCCTAGCCGGCCACTGGCTTGACTTACCCCAAAAGCTGCCTCTGCTCTTGACAGCTCCTGCTTTCGAAGGATGCTGCAGAATCAGGAGATTGTTCCCATTCCTGGGTGCATCCAAGGGTCTCTGACACTTGCCTCTCTTGCTCTCAGTGTCTGTGCAGGGATGAACATCTGTTCTTGTCCAAAGCATCATCTTCAGGCATCCTGATGCAGCCAAGCTATGGCTTGGTTAAATCACAATCTCAGTCTTTGCAGATATGTATCTTTCACCTTCTTTCTGGGAAGCTTGGTCTGCTAGTAGCAGTTTTCTGAGGCTTGTTTAGCTGTCACCGTGTAGAGATCTGGATACAGGAGGGATACTTGGGACTTAGGCCTGAGCTTTCAGCAAAATTATCTGTCTTTCCACTTCTTATGGATAGGGGACTTCAGTTCAAAATTGCTTGCAGAGGGATGTTTCTTTTAGTGGTGGGGGCCACTTTAATTTGATCTGCCATCAAAAGTGCTGGTGGTTGGGGGAACCTTGGTGGCGGAGGGAGCCTTGGTGGCAGTGGGCTGTGCAGGACGGAAGCATCCCTGCATCACTCGCATTTGGGAGCCCTTCCAATCGTGTTGTGACACTAAAGGAGTTTAGAACCCCTGGTCTAGGAAACATTCAAAGTAGAATGGCTTGTTAACACCTCTACAGTCATGGTGGAGGGGAAGAGGGTTAGTGGCAGAGGCATTGCTGGGGCGGGGAAGGCCCCACCCTGCCCCCAGCCGGCAGGCCCCGCCCCATGGCCAGAGATGGGGCCGCACTGCCATGGGCAGCTAGGCTGTGGTGGGGATGGACCAGAAGTGGCCGCAGGAGGCCAGGCCTGCTCCTGCGCTGCCCCGGCCACGGGTGGCCAGGCCCCCGATCCCCGGCTGGGGACGGGGCCGCCGTGGGCAGCTGGCCGAGTTCTGGATCCCCAGCCGGGGATCCAGGGGCCTGGCTGCCTGCGGCCACAGCAGCATGAAGCCCGGCCTCCTGTGGCCGCTTCTGGCCCAGCCCAGCCACAGCTTAGCTGCCCACAGCAGCGCGGCCCCGCCTGGCCCTATCCCTGGCCATAGGGTGGGGCCGGCTGGGCGGCCAGTCGGGCCCTAGATCCCTGGCTGGGGATGGGGCCACCGTGGCCATGGGTGGCTGGCTGGGCCCCAGATCCCCAGCCCGATTGGGCCAGAGATCCGGGGCACTGGCGCTGGGACTCGGGGCATGTGCCCCGGGGTGCCAAGTGCCAGTGACGCCCCTGGTTAGTGAATTACAGGTTGTGGTAATAAACCATAAATCCAGTCTCTGCTCAATCCATGATTTTTAGGCTATATCTACATTGCCAAAGTAGTCCAGACTAAGCAAGCTTAGTCCGGACTAATTTGGCCTATGGCCACACTAGCCTTTCGCTAGTCCAAGCTAAGAAATTTCTTAGTTTGGACTAACCAAAATTTAGTTCAGACTGGTAAGACCCCTTGCTTAGTCCAGACTAGCCAGCTTAGTTGAACTTTAGTTCTAAATAAGCACATGCAAGCTGCAAAATAATGTCTAGTTCGAACTAAAAAAATTTGAACTAAGCCATTAGTTTGAACTAGCCACATGTTCTAGTTTGAACTAAGCCATTAGTTTGAACTAGCCACATGTTCTAGTTTGAACTAAAAAGCCACAGTTAATCTAAAATATCCTGAGGCTAGTTCGGACTAACCTCGGACTTTTTTAGTTCGGACTTGGAAGTCCAAACTAAAAAAGGAGATGTAGACATAGCTTTAGTGTCTATTCATGTTATGAATTTAATCTCCCAGGGTCTTTTGAAAGTGTTGGTAAAGTTTCTTTCAGGATGAGGATTGATAGGCTATACAGCAGAGCGATGGCTTTGTGAAAAATGTTCACTCACAACTGATAGGGCTTTTTTGTCTTTTATCATTTGCCTGTGTGAGTTCATCTGAGAATGTAGTGGTTTCATCTACATGGTCCCTTAGAATATGTGCTAAGTACTTAGGCTAAACAATCTGTTCCCCCTTGCATGCAGCTGTGATGTTCATGGCATTTTTCCCAGACCTGAAGAAGAGCTCTGTGAGGCTTGAAAACTTGTCTGTCTTATTAACAGAAGCTGATTCAATAAAAGATATCAGCTCACCCACCTGGTTTCTCGAACATCTTGGAACCAGCCTGACTACAACTACACCAATACAACAATTTTCAGTTCTGGGGCTGTTGGGGGGGGTGGGGGACCACATTGTTTCAACCCAAATTGAAATTGTTGGCAAAAATATAAGTAAAAAGAAGTTTCATTTTTGTTTGAATGAAATGTTTTGTTCTGGTGTCCAGCATTGTCACAGGGTAGATACACACCATCACAGGATGTCAAGTTGTTGGGTGAGTTATCAGTATTCTACAGGATAGGCCCCTACTTGCCTCATTCAGCGAGGCATGGGGGGAGAGGCACCAAAAGCACATCTCGCCTAGGTTGCAAGAAAATCTTGTGGGCTATAGCCAGGGCTGGCCCAAAAGTTTATGCCTTAATATAATTGGTTAGTCTTTGTAAGTGCCACACAGAATTCCTTATTTGTTTTGCTGAAAAAGACTAACAGGGCTACTCCTCTGAAGCTTGTCAATAAAACTCCCATTGATTTGAATTGGAACAGAATCAAGTTCTCTGTTAGCATTTATGATTTTTGTCTCATAAAGGTTACTTCTAACACTCACCTCCCACCATTCTGTAGGTTCTGGTGACACTGCAGATCTATGTGATGGTGAAAAAGTGTAATGCTCCACCCCTACCCCCTGCCTGACAATTGCACTTCTATTTCTTTTTAAAGCTCTTTATCATTTAAAATGTTAGTTGGTGCTTTTCCATTCAGCCACACACCCAAATTCTAACTTTAATTTTGCTTGCATGAAAAATACTGCATTCAAATATATTGAATTGGCTCAAACCTTTTGGATATTGTGTCTTCTTGGTGGTAGTGTGCAAAATCTATGCTGAGCTTTTGAGTCAATAGCTGGTTTGTTTGAAGTCCTGAACTGTACAAATATTTTTGTACAAAATTGTACATTGAAAATAGAAATCAAACCACAACTCAGTTTGTGCCCTGCCTGTTTACTTTTTGCATCTGATTTGGACCCCAAATCCCATATTGCATGATTTCTAAACTATGCCGTGGAAATCAAAAGTCCAAACTAATGCAATATATGTAATAAATAGGTCTGCCCTCAGCATCTTGACTTGCTCAGCCAAATCAGTACAGGATTATTCTGTGGGGGCTAAACTTGTGGTAATACTGTTAACCTGGTTTTTATGGGACTGATTAATTTTGGGCTTCTCAGCCTGAAGATGGTAAGGATCGGGTGTTGCATAATTATGCTACATTGCTAAATGTAGGGAAAGCACCAAAAGGACCTTCTCTAGGTGAAGGAGTTGCCCTCTGCTAGGGTAGTGGTGCTATCCTGAATATTCTTATCAGTGCCCAACCCTCCATGTCCAAATCTTACTTTCTCACCCAATGAATTTTAGTGTACACATTCTCTGTTGGGTAATGTACTGTGATGTATTAATAACATATCCGTATATATTAATATTGATTATCTCATCTTTGAAACCATTACCTTTGGCCTGCTCTGTTATTTCTATGTTCTTTGTTATTTATGTTGCAGTTATAGGTATGTTCCAGAATTTTGGTAAACACATTAGGTTCTCCATTCAATCCCCAAAGTTAAGAGGGATTACTGATATTTATGCCAAAGATTACAACACTTAGCTAATTTACTCCAGCTAATCATAGTGGATACAGTCCTGTAAATTCCTTGCATTACTGCCAAATATAATGAAATGGGATACTCAAGTACAAAAATATAAACAAAAATAATATAGTCAAAGTAATAAAGAATAACCAGATTATATAATATAGCAAGCTTGCATGGGCTACAATACTTAGTTTACTCAGAACATAGAGGCTGATATTATAAGTCTCAAAACAGTAGCAGATATAATGTAGTTTTAAAACTAGCACACAAAAAATGAGTCTGATCTAGCTGTCCAACAGATTTCCCTTTGTTATTCTACCATAACAAATGGGAAGGCACACCAAATCTCTTCTGCATTAGGTAGTTGATTAGTACTGGCTAGTAATTCAAGAAAGGACAGCTGAGCTGACTCTAACCTGCCCTTATACTGTACTTCTTGCATGTATTGTGCAACTTATGGATAGAGTGGGTTGCAGATGGCCTAAATGTCTATGTCCACATCTCCTTTTTTAGTACGGACTTGCTAGTCAGAACAAACTTAAGTCCGAGGTTAGTCCAAACTAACTTTGGGCTAGTTCAGACTAACTGCAGCCTTCTAGTTTGAACTAGCCAAGTGTCCTAGTTCAAACTAGAACATGTGGCTAGTTCAAACTAGTCATTATTTCGGGTCTTGCCCATGCATACTTCGAACTAAAGTTTGAACTAAGCCAGCTAATCCAAACTAATCAGGGATGCTTGTTAGTTCGGACCAACCTTTGCCTAGTCCGAACTAAGAAATTTCTTAGTTCGGACGAGCAAAACGCTATTGTGGCCATGGGCCAAATTAGTAAGAACTAATTTGGCAGTGTGGACATAGCCAATTTCTCCTTTTGAAGATTGCAAACCAGGAAGTGAAAGACTGCACAACAGTAAATAGCAAAACATACTATTAGTTGCAGTGTTTGGAGACAATTCAGTCAGATTTTTGAATGAAGATACATATCTGTAGTGGGAATAACAAAGTGCCCTTACATATGGAGCAACCCAGAAAATGTCTACTGGTGACTGCTACCACTTTGGAGAGACAAAGTTAGTGAGGTAGTGTCTTCTGTCTCAGTCCCTTTGTGTGTCTAATGTCCAGAGACCAACATGATTGCAACAGCACTGCACACATACTACCACTTTGTTAGAGTCCCGTTAGAAATTTCTCTTTTAAACAGTATTAGATTTCTCTAAGAGAAGATTGATTTAGATATGAAGAAAAAAAATTCAAAATAGCAAAGACCTCTTTTTGGTCCATTCTCTTGCAGTTCAGCATTGTAATATCAAATACTTTGTCCAAGTCTAATTTTTTTTAATAGTACATTTTTGAACGGAAACACTATTGCCAAAGAAGCATAATTTAACTGTGAGATTGAGTAGGCCAGGAAGGCAAGATGTCTAACTGAACATTAATTGTACTAAACAAATATTTCTACTTATAGACAAAGTATTTGAATGTCAGCAATGGGGGGGGTGGGTGTGTGTGTGTGTGTGTGTGTGTGTGTGTGTGTGTGTGTGTGTGTGTGTGTGTGTGTGTGTGTGTGACACAAAGGCTATGTCTGCATCTGGCAAACGTAGTTCGGACTTGCTAATACAAACTAAGAAGTCTGAGGTTAGTTCAAACTCACCACGCATTATAGTTCAAACTAATGCTTAGTTTGAACTAGAACGTGTGGTGAGTTTGAACTAACCAGCTTAGTGAGAACTTTTTCAGTCTGGGTCTTGCCCATGCCTAGTTTGAACTAAGTGCATGTGTCAAGAGTAACCCCTGGTACTTACAAGTTAGGAAAGCCTAGTGTAGCCATGGGCTAAATTAGCCTGAACTAAGGTTCCTTAGTCCAGACTAATTTGCCAGTGTAGACATAGCCACTTCAAAAACTCAAGTTTAATAACAGGACAAAACACTGATTTTTGGTCACAGCAAGACATAACTATGAGGGACAGTCTCATGGTTAAGGCTGTCACAGCTGTGTGTAACTCCAGCTATCATTGTGATACTAGTACCTGTATGTGGAGCGAGGGACCCATGGAGAGAGGAGTTCTGTGGGGGCTGCAGGAAGAGTTATACACAGATGTGCTCAGACTGCAGGGTAATGAGGGACTTTATCATCTCTCTCTAACCCTCCAGGAGCTTTATCTTGTGTTTGTTCCAGCCTATTCAGTCTCAGCCTTTCATCAGTTGTCTCCATCCATGTTCTGTTTTGCAATGTGCTGCATCTGTTGACTGCAGTACTTTGGAAAACATACCCTCCTTAGCCTTTCTTGCCCACCACCTTTCCTGATGGAAGCACTCCACTTGTCTGGAGGTGTGGTCCCCAAAAGCAGATCTGCAGAAGCCAAAGAACAATGACAGAGACAGTATTGTGTGAGTGTGCTCACAGCCATGAATCACAAAAGTCACACACCTCTTTCTCACTATAAGTTCACTAGAGTTGGAGATGCCAAGGGGGAATGGGCAAGATGTGGTTTGTGAGGGGGCTTATTGCCAGTGGCTTAGGAGACTATTCTAAATATTGGCACCCTTTTCTACATGCTAGGGTAATCTAACATGATATTTCACTCTTAAGGGAAACCAGGATGCAAGGGTGCTTTTTCTGCATACATGTGGCTTCAGACCAGCTTGATAATGCTGCTCACCTGTGTGCATCTCTGACCCCTGCAGACATAATCGCTGTGTGGGGCAGCAAATTTCCTACCATAGGGGAAGAAACAAGGCAGCTCTGCCATTGAAACTTCATTGGAGGATTGTGGAATGCCTACAGAAAAGTTTCTTAGAGATCTCTGTGGAGGATACCCTGGACATCCCATGTACATTAACAAACCTTTCTACCATGGCCCCACTGCATAGACGGACAGGTTCTGTTTTAATTTCTGTCCCTTGTCTCTTCAGTGCCATACAAAAAAGTACATGAGAATTCAGTCTCCTCTCACTGTGCAACATCAAAGCAAAATGAGCAATTATTAGTGCTCCCTTCTTCTGTACTCTGCATGCCAGATCTGGAGTGCTGGGACTGACTAGACACCTCCAACATGGAAAAGAAGTCTTCACTTGCCATGGTAGTACTGGGCACTTCTGCTATATGTTCTATATGTTCCTTCAGCTCCACTTGCTTGTCCATCACCTTATCATCAGGTTAAGTCACTGGACACCACCTCCACTTCCCTCAAAGTATCCATGGGCTCTTGACGATGAAGATGGGGTCGCCATCAAGAATAGAATGCAGCTCCTTATAGAAGTGGCATGTCTTCAGTGCCTCAGCAGAGTGTTCATTGGTCTCCTTTGCATTCTGCTATGCTTGCCTCAGCTCTTTGATATTCATGTGACACTGCTATGTGCCTTTCTTGCCCCTTCTCCTGTATGGCCCTAGAATCAGACCATAGATATCAAAATTCTCTTGGGTTGTAGCAAAGCTGTGACAGCACCACTTCCTTTCTCCATAGACTGAAGATTCAATAGCTCTGGCATACTTCATGGCTGAGAGGATCTGCTGTGTGCAGCTGGTACGATCAGCTGTGTGAACTGTAAAAATGAGGGTCCTGTGGCACCTTATAGACTAACAGATTTCATTGGGCATAAGCTTTCATGGGCTCCAATCCACTTCATCAGAGACGTGAAGTGGAAACTACAGTTGAGAGGTATGTATACACATGCCAGAATGGAGGAGGGCAAGTGTTGGCAAAGTCAGTCAGTAAGCTGTGCATATCAAGCAACAGGAAGACAAATTTCAAAAATTCCCAGACCATATATGGGGGAGAAGCACCTATCTGTGTGCCTTTAGGGCAGTAGAGTTAAAACTGGTGACCAGAACGGTCAGGATGGACATTGTGGGACACTTCTGGACACTAATTAAGGCAACATAACCAAGAGCAATCTCTATACCAGATGTGGCCAAACTGCAGTGTTGGGGAATATTTCTTGCTTCAATTTTCTATATTTGTTCAATGTAAAAGAATGTGTTAATACATCTGGGGTGTGTAAAATAAATATGTATTAGTGTCCGCCAGGTATACTTACCTGTGATCCTCCCCAGAACTGGACTAAGCTGAGTGTTGTAATGACTGACAGTTGCTGTTAGCAGGCATTCAAGGACTGTGAAGTCTGCCAAGCAACACTCTCTGACTCAGGGAGCAGCCATGCTTTGCTTAGCAGGCCGTGCGCAAACAGGCAAGGGCCATGGGCAAATAACTGAGGGCTGTGTGGAAAAGGCCTAGAAGGTTCGCCATTGTATCCAATGGGGTTGTGGTTTGGCATGAAACAGACAGTGCCCTGATTGGCTATGACCTGTGGTATTTAAGAGGACTCCTAAGGCAAGTGCATGTGTGTGTGCTGTGGGTGCTGAGGGAGTGTGGATGGAGAGTGAGAATATGTGACGAGCGGGACTGTGTGTAGGAGGGCGTGCCAGGGCATGAGGCCTCGGAGATTCTTTCAGAAGGACTCCTGGTAGACCGAAGAGGACAGTGACGTCGCTGAAGTCCCTGAAGATGCAGGCACTCTTTTGAGCTTTGGACTCAGCCGCAGACTGAGCTCAACCTGCACGGACATTGTTTCTGGGGCAAAAGACTTTTGTTACAGGCCTGGCTAGATGTAACCCAGAAGCAGACGTGCCAAGCCTGGAGGAGCGGACAGAGTCCAGGAGCAGCGCGGGACAACCCCAGAGAAACAGACGGAGCTCGAGAACACCGCCCTTGAGGCGAAGAACAATAGTGAGACCCCAAAGAGGGTTTCCTCGATCTGGGAAAGAGTTGTGGGAAGTGTCTGGGATGTTTATGAGGGATCGATGTGTTACTTACCTGTTGATAGGAATAAGTTTATGATTACCCTGTCTCCCGTTTTACCCCTCCCTTCACCTTCCCCTTTAATAAATGTTGGACATGTTAAATGCATGAATAGCCTGGTCTCTTGCAATTTCATACAGAAAGCACGTGATTGCAGAATGATAGCTGCCTGAGGGGTAAAGAATCTGTGCAGGGAATAAGGGTCCAAATTCAAGTGGAACAGTGCAAATAAATTTTTCCCTAACAGCAGCTTGGGAGCCGCATGTGGCTCTTGAATGAAGAAGTGTGGCTTGCGGAAGAACGTCAGCAAATCAATTTAGTAGGTAAAAGTATATGGCTATATGCATCAGCGCAGCTCTTGAAGGCTTAATAATCAACTTGTGTGGCTCTTGAGTTCCATAAGTTTGGCCGCCCCTGGTCTATACTGTCATTGTTTCATTCTAAGTAGGGATAAAAAGTTCTATGCCACGTGTCAAGTTGGTTTTATTTGTAGCAAGGGAGTTACATCAGAGGAAGGAACATTTCTGTGTGTACACTGCCACTTTTGTTGACAAAATTGTGTAGTGCAAACAGGTCTTAATGCAGATCTGAGCCTTTGGATCTTTGTTACTCAGATTTCCTCTTTGTAAAATACAGATAATGATACTTGGAGAACCTGGGCTGAAGTGACTTGTCCAAGATTTCAAAACCACTCCGTTTTTAAAAGGTAAGTCCAAAGGACATTTACTTTAAAGCTGTTTGACAACCTGCTAGTGCTAGTTTCTGGGTAGACTATAGAGATTTCCTTTTAGGATTTGCCTCTTAAGTGTTTCTTGCAACTATCTTAAGAAAAGGACATGTTCACACAGTCTGAATGAGTTTTAACTCAACTCATAACATGGTTTCACCCAGGTCATAACAATAGTAGGGAAAAGAAGAAGCACCATTTAAATATTTTTCAGACCTCTCTCTGTTGAATAGTAGAGTTTGAGTACAAGGCCTGATGTCAAGAATGATATCTAGAAATACTTTATACAGACTAATGAACTTGTATACTAATTATTGCTTGTGCCTCCTGGGTGGAAAGGTTTGGGTCACAGGTCATCCAGATCAGCATCTAGCTGGTAGAGGGCACTAATGTGGTAGTACCAGGGAAAGGAGTGATGTGTGACATCCATCCAGGGGAGATATAGCTATACAAACATGGCCAGGATAATTAGGCTGTGAGTGCTCAGGAAAGGGACTGAGAGCTGGGTGGAAATAGGGCTGAAAAGGAGAAAGACATGATAGAAGCAGTTGTATGATCTCTAAGGGACTGTATCATATGTCAGCTGGGAAATAATTGGAGCATAATATACGTCAGCCATCACTGCTCCTACTCCCAGCCCACTGTATGTGCCAGGAGCTGTGGAGATGGAGTTGGAGAAGCTAGCTGTCCTTGTGTCATCTGAGAAAATCCCCAACAGAGAGTTTGTGGGTTGTTTTCACTTCCTTAACCCCTAAGTATTAATTGTGGCCTTTTTGTTTTATGTTTAACCTTTGTGAAATATGCTCACCCTGAGACTGAACACCATGGGTCTGTAGGTTTGTTCCATGTATATCCTATCCCTGATATTCAGCTATAACTTTGTCTGCCAAAACTCCCCTTAAGTTCAATGAGTCAGGATCAGACCTACAGGGAGGCATTTTTCCTAGGGATGATCCCATATTTTCCCTGTCTTCACTGCTAGACAATCCAAAGATGCTGGATTGTTCCACACTTGAAAAACCAGGTGTCTTTACTTTACTCACTTTGACCTGCAATTTGGTAGGCTGGAAACTTTTTCTGTTTGGCTTTTTGTAAGACTGTTTCACAGTCTGAGTAATACGGGTCATTAGGCTTCCTGTTCCCACTTCAATAATGTTTGTTGTATTTGACCGTATTTCTACTTCAGTGTTCATATTTTCAACTCCTGCCTGCATTCCGTCTGCTTCTTCACTGAATTTGCAATTGTGGACTGCTCTCTCTTCAGCTCATCCCATTTTACCAGTGGTAAGTCCACTCTGCTCAAGTGCTGTAACTGAAGCACTACAAGATGGAATTTTTCACTTGTCAAGAGACAGGATATTTAGGTCAAATGTATGGTCTTGGCATTTGTTTCCCCTTTGCCTTAGATATTGTACAGCAGTTCTGTGAATATCAATCATTACACATCTATTGGACTTTGTGAATGTCTTAAATTTTTCTTATCTGCTATGTGTGGTGCCCCCAAAGTGGCGTCTGGCCACTAGAGAGCCTGAGACCACACTACATTATCCAAATCTGGTTCCAATGATCCCAAAAATTAGGCTTTACCACTTCCCTTGGTAGACTTTTGCACAGTATACAGTAATAGACCTTCCACTTTAGGGATATTTATTGCATCCCATTCGAATTATTTTTTCTTGGACCTGCTCCCCCCCCCCCAAACTTCTCGTCTGTCTCTAGGTAAGAATATACAGTATTACACCCACCCACCAGCACACACACACACACCCCCCTTTGCCAAGCAGATTCCTGAATTCATTAAAAAAAAACCACCACCTCAGAATTGGTGCCTAGCTCTGTAGGATATGGAGAGTAGAAATTGCTCCAATCAGGTCTCAGCCACACTACTGTAACATTGTGCTTTCTAGTCGTCGTCCCCCTTCCCAATTTCTGACCCAAAATGTTACTAAAACCATTTTATTTTTTTCACCATTTCAGAGAGGTCTCCTCCATTCCTGAATCTCTATGCTTACTTCAGCTCTTTTTCCTCATTTAGTATCACTCTTTATTTTAAGGTTCTCTGCCTATATTTTTACTCCTCTACTCTTACACCATTTCGGTCATTTCACCCAACCCTCACAGTTAGCCCCTTTGTCTCCTTTAACTACTTCAGACCCATTCAGTAAAAACATGTCAGACAGCCTAGAAGTAGAGCAATGCGTTGTGTCTAATCATTTTAAAAATAAGCTTAGCTGAAAAGCAGTTAAGCAATTTTCCCAATGTACATTAGGCCCATAGAATGAAATACTTACCATAATCACAATAGGATCCATTAAGTAGTCCAGGGTAGTGTTAGCAGGAGAGAGGATGGCAGGAATGACTTTTGTGGGTTTATCAAACCTTTAACATTATTTCTACATGTTTGTTTTGTATTTAATAGGCTTACATCCCTGTCTTTGGTCTTTAGAGCACTGTTATACACTGAAATGGATGGTTCCTTTCAGCAATTAAACAAAGCCAATAAACAAAAAAGAGCCATAGCTCAAAAGCACAATCTTGACCTTTGATTGACCTTGACATTTACAACAAAAAAGAACTTTTCTTTTAACAGACAAAACAAGTCAGTGAGCCAGGAAGAACCCAGAAGAAAATGGTTTCCTTGCTTTTTGATTACTTTGTTTAAACCAACATACTACATGGTTTACAATACTGCATTACAATGTATTAGGCTCTGGAGGTGATTTAATGCCTGTTTATAATTGAGACTGATCTTGAAATAAACAAATGAATGTTTGGAAAATGGATGAAGCTGGTGTGCTGCAGACATCATTAAACAATCTCTGAAAAGAAAACAGGGACAAACTATACTTAAACGGTTTTTCCTCCTATTTTTGGCTGTATTTGAGGAGTTTTACCTAATGATGTATATTCAAAAGGAATTGTATTGCACTATAAAACTGCCTAAGTGTTTAAAATTGTCTAATATCTATAAAGAGGTTGGGTATTGCTTTGGATGTAGAAAGGCCAGTTCATCAGGGTTTTTTCAATCCACTCTTAAAGTCTTTAGTCTTCAAAAACAAGGAATGAAAGAGAAAGGAGAAAAGGCAGAATAGGGTAAGCGGTACCTTTACAATAGACTTCCTAGTTAGAATTTAAATTAAACCTGCTACAGGCAGATTTAATATATGCTATTTTGTGTTGTGATGATGGAGGAAAGGATTCTTTAAAGTGAGGAACTTGTTCACTTCTCGAAAATGTTCCTGTAGTCTCAGTTAACTCATTCACTCCTTTCCCCATCTTTAGTGGGTTGGGAATGGGGGGAGATTCACACTTTGCCTTGTACACCATCTACAGATCTGAATTTAAGCAAGATTTGCACTCCTTTGTGAAGAAATTTGGTGGCTATGTTAGCATGTAAAGGTACCTTAGTAATGAAGCTCCTAGCTTAACCTATGCTTGTCTCGTGTGTGTGTATCCATCTGAAGATCACATGTGTATCTTTCTTTATGAGTTTAAGGAATCTTGTCATTATAGATGATAGGTTTATATACTTAACATAAGTTCATAAGTTAGTGTAGTCATTTTTACATTAATAGCTGGAGCACAAGGTACCTTACAGGGCTGTGTAAAAATTATAAAGAGTGTGTATGAAACAGCTGAGGGCATAGTTATAAGTTAGCATAGGAGCTTACAAGATAAATTAAGTTTAGATATGTTGGCACAATTAGATCTGTTTGTTTGAGTAGTGGTGCAAAGATGCAGGGAGCTATGTTTTGATCATGAAACCCAGGCCAAATGACAGAAAGGCAAATAAGGACTTGCCAGTTTGCCAGTATCTATAAAAACACCACAAAACCCACCAGAATATCCAGAAATAATAAAAGGAGAAGATAGAAGAACATTCTGAAAGGAGGACATGTGTCAATTATAGTCAGGAAGCCATTAACCAATAGAATAAATGTACCGCTACAATTTAGGGGTGAAGGCCCCATATTTGGGTATAGAGGAGGACCAAAACTGACCCATGTTAAATAGGGTATAAAAGGACCAATCTTGTTGTTGGGGTAGCTTTTTCTATCTATTTAACTTTCTATTGAGCCTTTTCAGCTCAAGAAACAGTAACAGCCTTTTTGCTTTAATAGTATATCAGCTATAGTCATTTAACCATTCACCCCTCCTGTCAAGTTGGAGGTTCTGGAAATCTCTCTTGACCACGTTGTTAGACATAGGTATGTGCTTGTTAACCTGAGGTATCTAATATAAATCTTAGTGCCGTTTAAATAATAAACCACAGAATATTTCCTGTGTGTAACAGAATAGAAGTTGTCTGTAATTTGGTTTTTCATTTGTTCACCCAACTTCCTCTCAGTTTCCATTCTACTTATCATTTATGCTTATTGCAGTAAAGGTTCTTCTTCGAGTGATTGCTCCTGTCCATTCCTCCATAGGTGTTTGCACGCCACATGCACAGAACGCCGGAATTTTTTCCTTCTAGAGTATCCGTAGGGCCGGCTGTAGCACCCCCTAGAGTAGTGCCCTTCCAGTACTCTATATAGCAGCCAGACGGCCTGTCCCTCCTCAGTTCCTTTTTTACCACCCAGACGGTCACTGGAACTATCGCTGGACACGCAGCCTTCTCCCTCAGCAAGTTACCTTGCTTGCAGAGTACCCGGTTGTTGTTTAGTTGCTAGTAGTAGTGTAATTAGGTAGTTTAAGGAAGATTGCCTGCCCCGGGCTCGGGGTTTGGCTATGCCTGGTTTTAAAACATGTTGCGATTGTAAGAGGCCTATGCGTGTAGATGATCCACACAAATTTTGCCTCTTGTGCCTCTGAGAAGCACATCTTGCTGAGAGGTGTAAGATCTGTCGTGGGTTCAAACCACGGACTCAGAAGGACAGAGCCCAGAGACTTAAACTCCACATGATGGAGGAAGCTCTATGCCCAGCCACTGGGGATACAAGTTTGAGCATCTCCAGCACCGGCTACAACTGAGGCTCCTCCATCTCGCTGACGCCGAGAGTCCCACGGGGAGCGTCAGCGGCACTCCCCAGTACTGTCAGCTACAGCACTGCTGTGGTCTTCTAGGAGCAGCCCATCGGACAGTTCAGTGGAGGAGGTTGCACCCCAGAAGAAGCAACACTAAAATGAGGGCTGCTCTGACAGTGGAGAAGTGATTGGTGATCGCTCTGCGGAAACCTGCAATGCCAGACTGCTGCTGGTTAGTGGGGAATCAGTTTGGAGTTGGTAAATCCACCTTGGAAGCTGTTGTAATCCAACTATACAGGGCCATTAATTGAGGGAAATGATAATTCTCTATTCAGCACTGGTGATGCCACGTCTGGAGTACTGTATCCAGTTTTGGCCCCCTGCTACAGAAAGGATATGGGCAAATCAGAGAGAGTCCAGTGGAGGGCAACGAAGAGAAAAAGGATGGGAGATTTGATAGCAGCCTTCAATTATCTGAAAGGGGTTCCCAAAGAAGATGAAGCCAGGCTGTGCTCAGTGATGGCAGATGGCAGAACAAGGAGCAATGGTTTCAAGTTGTACTTGAGGAGGTCTAGGTTGACTATTATGCAAAACTTTTTCACAAGGAGGATGATGAAGGTTGGAATGGATTATCTAGGGAGGTTGTGTAATCTCCATCCTTAGAGATTATTAAGGCTCAGCTTGACTTGCCTTTCCACTTTGCTATCAGTTTGTGGGTGAAATACCAGTGTTTTAAGGCCTGGATGTTCAGCAGGTGGCACAATTATGCCTCTGTCTGTTAGGATCTCCTGACTCTGGCAAAGATTAAGCAGTTTTGCAGTTATGGTGGGTACCATGATGATATGCAAGTGGATGGCTTCAGGATACCTACAGTGAGGATACAGCAGAACCTCAACCTTCTCTTCTCCAGGAGTCCTGCCTGGTCCTTGCTGATTCTTTCAAAAGGCACTCTGACCACTGAAATTGGCATTGGGGTGCTTTTGGTACTTCTCTTGATCCAACACTGACCATCAGGGCACAAGGCACAATAATCCAAAAAAAACAAAAATTTATAGTGCTAACAGTTGCTAACTCTTCTCCCAGCCCTGCTGCCCAATGTGCCAAACAGACCTGATCCTGTCAAAATCTGGGGGATAAACAGTTGTCAGAGTTCTTCTCAAGTCTAGTGAGCTGCCATCCTGCAGTAGAGACAGTCATAGTAGGGCCCCTGGGGTACATATTGGTCAGTGTCTACTTCCAGTTTGGGGTAAGTACTTGCTACCAGGCCTAGCTTAAATTTGGCTCTTCCTTCCCTCTGTTCCCTTGTCACAGCCTAAGCTATGATCTATGTAACATTTCTGTTCACTTTTGCAATGTAATTGTATGGTTTGACACCAATTATGGCATGCAAGATTCCCTTCTGAATGCTCTGCCATATCTTTTTGGTATCATGGTTCCTGCAGCATCATCTATATGCACAGATGTGAAGTGTGTTACTTGGTTCAGACCAACAGGGCTAACTTAGCACAGAGGTTGAGGAGCTACATAACAAAGGCAAAGCAAACAGAACTTGGCTCAAGCAAAAGAAAGGAAATCACACAGTAACGCAGAGAGGAAGGGTCTGAGGGGGATTAGAAAACAAATATAGACACACTGGGGAGAAGCTTTTGGCTTTTGCTAGAGAAACACCATCTTTGGAGAAATTCTAAGAGAGTAGGGCTATCCATTTGGCCAGGAAGGCCTAAGCTGGCTGAACACCACAAATAGCCAAAGTTGTGGGTAAGAATGAGGACAGTAGACTAAAGAGTAATCTTGGGATAGTGTTATTTGATTAGCATGTGTTTTATACCTTCCATTTACTTGTGGTAACTCCTGACTCCTTTTTTAAATGATTGTGCATTGATTTGCTATATACTCACTTAAAATCATATTCTAATCAGTAACTAGTATTTGTCTTATCTAAGGCTCTGTGGACATTAGAGGGTGTGAATCAGAGAAACTAAGCATATTCATTTCAGTGCCAAATGGACAGACAAAGGTCTATGAGTTTATGGTGACTGCAGAAGGATCCCAATCCCTGTATGATGGAAGTTCCCAGTGTAGTGCCTGGAGGCAGGGGGATGCTCACTTGGGTACCGTCCCTCAAATGGCCAGAGGGTGCACATCACTGTCCGGGACCTGTTACACACAGGAGGCTAGTGTGAACTGACTCAGGAGTGAGTGGTCGCCTGGCATAGTGGGATAAGTTGGGGTTCAGAAGTGGAGATCAGAGGGTCACAGTGGCATACTGAACCAGATTCTGGGAAGGGGCTATCATATTCCTTCACAAATTCCACATCGTCAGCCAGCCACTCATATCAGACTTTGTCTAGAATCTAGGACCTGGCCAGGTGTGATTTGGGTATCCCCTGATGGTTGGATCCTCACCAAACTCTTAGGGTTCTTTGTGACCCAGGAGCCTCCTCATCAGCTATGTGTCCCTTGCTGCTGGGAGTCCATCACCCTATTCACTGAGGACCTCCCTGAATCAGCAGCAATTACATTCCAGGGTTGCTGGTTATGCTAGTGTCATGAACAGGCCAATCCAACACATATTCTCATGGACCCCTGATTGTCATGTATGATTGCACATCCCCATGGATATATTGTAGACAGATAGGAGCCACAGCTAGTTCTGACGGCTCAACAAGGCTGGCCCAGACTAACATGTGACTGCATCCCAGTGTACCAAGCTTGTGGGGCACCTGGGGGCCAAGTCGCATTTGCTTTTCCCCTCCTCATGTCCTGTCCTATGCAGCCCCTCACTCCCCACACAGAGCAGGAAGGGTGCCAGGACCAGTGGACCCATCAGCCATCTGCCCCATTAAAGCCTGGTAACATTTTTCAGATTTTTTTTTGGCCAAAAATGCAGATTTGGATCAACTGAACCATTTAATTAATTTGTCTATTTTGGACAATTGTTTTGGTCATAAAAAGGAAAATAAATTTGAAAACATTGAAACAGTTCATTTAAATGATTTCTAAACAAAATTTGCTCAGTTTTGCAAATGGTGTCTGTCTCTTTGTGACTGTAGACCTCCATTACCAAATTTCCTTTGCTTTTATTTAATAAATGGTTAAAGATGACGATGATGGGTGTACCTACCTCACATTAGTTTCAGAGGAGTTAATGACGCTCTGTGGCCTGATGAGGACATGCCCCCTCATCCCTGCTACACATGTTCATACTGGAACCAGAATATGCAAGGGCTTAGCTGGCAGAGCACTAGGCCACAGAGGCCAGTTGTGCTGAGACCCCGGTGGACACACAGCCAACTGTTAAGGATGATGGAAAAGAGAATGCTGAGGCTACAAGATTGCTTTCACTTGAAGTCAGGGTAGGAAGTGATCCAAGGATCACAACTGTAGCAACAAGATACTGAGAGTGATCAGAAAAATTTTGAGGCCTGGTTTGGGAGATGTGGAGAAGTGTGGTCCCTTGTCCCTGCATCCTGACCGCACTCACCAGCAGGTGCAGACACCCCTCTCCCAAAAGGGCAGGCTTTACTGTTAAGGAGCAGCTCTGTTGACTTGGGCCAACAGGCTACGCTGCCTGAAGAAGAGGGGGGGCTGCTGCATAGACTCAAGCAATCGGGCAATGCTGCCCAGAGAGGGAGTACTGCTGAACTGACATGAGGTACTATACTGCTTGAGCTGTTGAATACTGATTCCCCACCCCAACCCATGACTTGGCATCCTATTATGGTGTGTAGCTGCCCTGTGACAATAATGGACATCAGAACAAAATATTTTCATTCGAACAAAAATTAAATTTGTTTACTTCTATTTTTGTCAACAATTACAATTTGGGTTGAAACAATGTGGTCTGCCAGAGAACTGAAAATTGTTGTATTGGTGTAGTTGTAGTCAGGCTGGTTCCAAGATGTTCGAGAAACCAGGTGGGTGAGCTGATATCTTTTATTGAATCAGCTTCTGTTAATGAGAGAGACAAGTTTTCAAGCCTCACAGAGCTCTTCTTCAGGTCTGGGAAAAATGCCACGAACATCACAGCTGCATGCAAGGGGGAACAGATTGTTTAGCCTAAGTACTTAGCACATATTCTAAGGGACCATGTGGGTGAAACCACTACACTCTCAGATGAACTCACACAGGAAAATGATAAGACAAAAACGCCCTACAAGTTGTGAGTGAACATTTTTCACAAAGTGATCACTTTGCTGTATATTTGACCTATAAGTCCTCATCCTGAAAGAAACTTTCCCAGCACTTTCAAAAGACAACCCTGGGACAACATGGCTAGACACTAAAAATCAGGGACTGAACAGAGACTGGATTTATGGTTTATTACAAAAGTCTGTAATCCGCTAGCCCTCTTCCTCTCCACCATGACTGCAGAGCTGTTAACAGGCCATTCTACTTTGAGTGGTTCCTAGACCAGGGGTTCTCAACCCCTTTATTGTCACAGCACGGTTGGGAGGGCTCCCAAATGTGTGTGACACAGGGATGCCTCTGTCCTGCACAGCCCACTGCCACCAAGGCTCTCTCTGCCATCAAATTTCCCCCAGCACCAGCACTTTTGATTGCAGATCTAATTAAAGTAGCTCCTGCCGCTGAAAGAAACATCCCTCTGCAAGCAATTTTGGCAGTAAGAGACTTGAGGAGCAGCTCCTGCCACCTCAGGAAACAAGTGCCCTGGGCATTTTGCCTCTTCATGGAGTGCCCTAGCTGCTGCAGAAAAGTTCTACCACTCAGAATTTTAGTAGCAGCTCTTAAAGGGGCAGCAGCTTATCATCTTCCTCATGCTGCCTTTGGCAACAAGCTGAAGGCACGGGGTGGGGCAGGCACACAGAGCAGCCAGCCCAGGGGTGGGACAGGAGCCTGGAGCCCAGCCTCTGGGCCAGCTTACGCTGCCTCCCAGTGTGGAGAGGGGGAGAGGCTGTGGGCCCCCAGAGGGCAATTGGTACTGGGGCCCACTCAGATGACTCACCATGACATGCTTTTGCGTGGCAATAGAGAGGCTGAGAACCACTGCCTTAGACTATGTGCTAACTACGGATGCTAAGCTCTCTGTTCCACCTTGTGCATGGCTGTGATGCTTGCAGTATCTTTCTAAGACATGAAGGAGAGCTCTATGTGTCTCAACTATTTGTCTTGCTCACCAATGAGGTCCAATAAAAGGTATCACCTCACTCACCTTTGTCTCTCTAGAACAGGGATGGTCAAGCTTATGGAATTCAAGAGCCACACAAGTTGATTATTAAACCTTCAAGAACCACACTGGGGCATATAGCCATATACTTTTGCCTACTAAATTGATTTGCTGATGTTCTTCCACAAGCCACACTTTTCCTGGAGCTGTAAGCATGGCTTTTATTGGCTGTAAGCATAACTTTTGCCTCTTTCAAATGTTACCAACCTTGTCTGATACCTGCCAAAAATTAAAGTGAAAATCTTTAACTCATTGTACCTATCTGTGGACAGCTTGAAGCTACTCCCAATATAATAATCAGTTACTACTAAAGACAAGACCAAACTCCCCATTTGGTGCAGAACCTTTTTACCAGTATAGTTGAAAATACATTTAACCTTTCTGCCAGGCCAAGACAACAGCAGCAAAGGGCCAGGTTCTATACCTAGGGGTTCTTAACAGTGTTACACCATCAACCAGCTCGAGCCCCAAACCAGTCTCTTAAAAATCACACACTATTCCTGGCGCCCAAGAGGGGAATGCTTCCCCTCTCACAAGCATGAGTCTGAATGTAGTACAGAAAGCTTTTAATACTAATAACACTAATACTACTAATAATAAATAATTAATAATTTATAAAAAATAAAATATATAAAGGCAATACTAAACGCAGCACTGATTTGGGAAGACAGTGCAGTGCAGGATTCCGACAAAAAACAATAAGCAGAACTCACCCCACAGCAATGTATGTAGAGTGTGTCCTTTATTCCTCCATTACCCCCATACTAACCATCATAGTTATAGTGTCCAGATCTTGGAGAGTGGGGAGCCTCAGCCAGTCCCCTCCCATTGTCTTCTGCAACCTCTGGGTCTTGCCAAGTGCCATCCTGTTAGCTCTTTCGGTCAATAGATGCTGACTACTTGTAGCTCCTGCCACCTGCAGGTAGCATTATCCCAGGCTCCGCCTGCTGGCTGTTCCTGACAGCTGCCTGCCCTCTGGCTGCTCCCTGACTACCCACTTGCTGGCTACTCTCGCCAGCCACTTCTGCCAGCCACTCACTGGCTGCCCGCTCCCAGGCACTCCTGCCAGCTGCCTGTTGGCCATCCACTTGCTGGCTGCTCTCACTGGCTGCTTCTACCAGCCACCCACTGGCAGCTTGCTTGCTGCTGTCACTGGCCACATGTGCACACTGCTCTCTTGCTGGCCAGAGACACCAACCTGTGCTGGTCCTCAGTCAGTTCTCAAGTGATTTCAGCTCTTAAAGATAATGTCAGCCCTCTAGTGATCTCAGTTCTTAGGACACAGAGGCATGGCCCTGGTCAAAAAAACAAAAGACTCCAGAAGGAATCATTGTCATAGCATGAATGACACAGCTGCTGATCTGGAAAAGCAGATTTTCAGAATTATATGTTCAAGTGAGGCTATTGGTATAGCTAGGGCTGTCTCTAGATGCAGACAGGGCCCGATGCAAATCAGCCTGAGGGGGTCCCTGCCGCTGTGTTCCTGCCTCTCCCCTGGTCACTCCACCCCCCAGGGGTGGGGTGGGACAGCCCAGAGGCCGGGCTTCACTCTCCTGCACGGTCCTGGGCTGGCTATTCCACCTGAGGGGTGGGGAGGGCTGGCCCAGAGGCTGGATTCTGTGCTCCTGCCCTGGGGGACAACATGGCAGTGGGGGGTTAGCAATGTGGGCCACTTGCTGCCCAGAACCATGGGGCCTGAGGCGATCACCTTCTCACCCTCCTGCCCCTTCTGCTGGGACAGTTCTTTGTAGAACATTGAATGAATTAAACACATTACCACACACACACACACACGCTGATCTGTGTATAAGCCGACCCCTGGTTATTAACCCCAGAAACCCCAAAACCTCATGACCTGTGTATAAGCCGAGGTCCAAAATCAGAGCCGAATTTCCCCCCTCCCTATCCCTGCCCACCCTGCTGCCAGCTTTCTGCGCTGCCCCAGGCCTTTCCCTACTTCCCCACCACCCTGCCGCCTGCTCTCTGTGCTGCCCTGGGCCCTTCCCTAACTCCGCTGCCCTGCTGCCAGGTCCTTGTGCTGCCCCAATAAAGTACTGGATTGCTTCTTGGCACGTCTACCAACTATCAAGCAGTTTCCTGCTCAGAAATTTGAAATGTAGCCAGACTTAGATGATCAAAACTGGGTTTTGGATGTGTCTTTTCTCACTGGCATCACTGGTCACCTGAACATGCTGAATGAGTCATTGTGGGGAAAAATCACCACAGTAATTGTTAATATCAGAAAATTCATGCTACAGCTGTAGTTGATATCCACTCAGTTACCAGCCTATGACTTCACTCACCTCCCAAAATTGAAAAAAAAATATGCTGGACAAATGCACTGATCAAGGAAATAAAGAATATTGTCCATTAGTTCCCATGGAATTGCTGTCTATATTGGCAGAGCATTTTGTGAACTGCTTCTCTTCTCTGAGTGATTAGAAGCCCTTCCTCGCATTGCTCTCAAATCTATTTGAGTTTGATTTAAGCCAATGTGTCATATTATGTTGAAGTCTTGGGGCTGATAAAAGGAAGTTTAAGGAGGAATTACTTCACATTTGTGCTCTGGATTATGATGACATTAACCAGGTAAATAGGGAAGGTATACGAGAGCTTTGGAAGAATCTTTCTGGGCAAGGTTTATGACAAAGGTGCCAACCTCATTCAATGTTGGGGGCCACACGGAAAGGCAGGACACTTGACATGGGCCATGTGTCCTCATGGACTCCCCAGTGCTTTCCCCTGCCATGTGGAGAGCAGCATGGGCTCCCCTTTCCCCTCCCCAACCCTGTAGGTTCTCCAACACCTTACCTTTTCCCTGCCCTGTGGGCTTCCCTTTGCCATGCTGTCTCCCTGACTCCTTCCCCTGCTCTGCAGCTCTCTGACCTGTTTCCATGCTGTGCAGCTCCCAGATTCCCTTCCTGTGCTGTGCAGCTCCCAGACCCCCTTCCCCTGCTGTGCAGCTCCTAGATCTCTTCCCTTCCCACTTCTCCTACCCTGTGGTAGCAGCAGTCAATCAGTCTCAGTCACAGCCAGGCTGGGTTCTTGCCTCCCTGCTCATTCACTGTCCGTTATTCAGCATGATGGCCTTTTCTTGGGTTCAGTTTCAGCTGGCATTTGATTGGCTCATTCCCCATATGAGCCATGCCCACTTTTTCCTTTTCTTACTTGTGATTCATGAGCTGTCAATCAGATTAGCATGCTGACTGACAATGAACAGGTGGGGTGGTGGGCAGTGAAGTGGTTCTCCAGGAACCCAGCCCAGCCTGCTGTGACTGAGATGCTGATTGGTGGGCAGACCACAGCAGAGCCCAGCTGGGATTGACTGGAGTTCTTCCTTTGTTCCCTTGTGCTGTGACTCAGATCATATGAATGAATAAGAGTGTTTGTGGGCACATGCCTGGCCCCAGGGTGACCGGGGTGGCCGCCCAGGGCCCTGCACTTTTGGGGGCCCCACAGGGCCACGCTGCTGCCCCCCCCATGCTGGGGACCTGGCGAGCCCGCCAAAAGGGCAGCCCAGTTCAGCGCTCCCGGTCCTGCCACCCATCCCCCCAGGCCACACGCGCTGCTTTGGGCTCTGTGCCAATGCAGCAGGGAGGGGGCAGGAGGCAGCGTGGAGCCAGTATTGCTGCCCACTGTCCCAGCACAGAGCCCAGAGCAGCATGCATGGTCTGTGGGGGGGACTGGCAGTGCTGAATCGGGCTGCCCTTTTGGCCGGCCGGCATTGCCCTGCAGTGCCGGGAGGGATGTAAGGGGGCCCCACAGATGGTGATTTGCCCAGGGCCCCACATCTGCCTTCAGACAGCCCTGCCTGGCCCTGCTCTGTTCTGCTGGCAGCCTATGTTTGCTATTCATTGCTGCAGAGCACTCCTGAGCCCAGCCCAGACAGCAGCTACACGGACCAGATAAGCGCCCTGGCGGGCTCGATCCAGCCTACAGGCCATAAGAATGACACCCCTGGTCTATGGCATCACATTACAAAGCTGATGTCAATCTTTGGGTCAACATATATAGTGAGCAGACATTTTCTGTTATGGGACACATCAGATGCAAGACACGCAACAGACTAATGGTTGGAAACCTCAGTGATGAATTGTGATGCGCCTGTGCATCCCTGACTCCTAATGTGATAAAACTTGTGGAGGACAGACCCAACCAGACATTGCATTCAGTGTGATGAACTGTATAGAAAGCATAAATAAATACTTCTTTTTACTGTTTGCAGTTGATGTCAGTTCTATTAATATATGAATGAATAAGCATTTTCTGTAACTCATTATGCAATATTTGATCTGTATTAAATGTACTTAGCTTTTTCATGGGGCCAAGATTAGTGCACATGCCCAATTTCCATTTTTGCAGCCCACTCAAATAAAGGAGGGCCACCCATTCGGCCCACTCAATAGCCTAGGTTGCCTATCACTGAATAACTCCTGATGGTTTCTTTTCTGCATGTTCATGCTCCTCCAGAGGATGAGAGAGAAGAGTTGGGCAGCATTGTTCATTCAAATTCAGGTATGATGTTTCTGAAATCTAATAAAATCTCAGCAGTAGAAAAGAAATGCAATGATCTCAAAATGTGTGCATTATATCCAGGAAAATGTTACACTGATATTGAAGTAACAGATAAGTTGATTACATTGCTGTTTGGATCCCATTCCTTTGTATGCAAAGCACATCACCTTTCACGTGACTAAACCACAGAGGTTTCATAGCTTTTTGCATGCTTATCACAGAAGGATGGACATTTGTTTCATTACATCATGTAGCTCTCTTTCCTCTTCTGTCCTACTGGCTATGTCTACACTTAGAAGGTTGGTTTGAATTAACTTAATTCAAACTAATTAATTTGAAGTAATAATGATTAGTGCAAATTAAGCTAATTCAAATTAACATGGCCACACTAGAAACCCTATTTCGAACTAGCATGTCCATGCACAGGACTTGCTAGTTTGAATTAGGTAGGGGGCGCTATTGCATAGGGAAAAATCAAGCTGTGCCTAATTCGAACTAACAGTTAGTTTGAATTAACACAGCCACATTGGGTTAATTCAAACTAATAAATTCAAATTTACCATCACTTCGAACTTAAGGGAGGTTTTATAGATTCGAACTAGTCTTTCCTTAGTTCAGACTAAGGGAACATGGTAAACTAGGTTTTGTAACTTCAAAGTTAGCTTTCAGCATTTTGTACTAAGGCATTCCTTAGTTCAAATTAATGAAAGCCAGTGCAAACATGTCTTTATTTAATTAAAATTGATCCTCATTAATTCAAATTAAATTGTAAGTGTAGTCATACCCTTTGTGAGGGATTTAGTCCTATATGCTGTATGCACCTGTAATTCATGAATAGAAGGTGGAATGGACATTACTGATATTTTGAAAAAAATCCATGATTCCTGAAAGACTTCTTATTCAGAAAGTGACAATTAAAAAACTAACAAAATGCAGTAGGTTAAAACACACATCGCTAATAAATTAACAACCAAAGCAAAGTAAACATATTCCCACAAGGATGACAGTTGAAAGAAAAATTCCAAAGGCCATTCATGTATCTGTCCTGCCCACCATGATTCAGGCAATCCTCCTCCAGTTACTGCAGGCAAACTCTCCAAGAGGTCTGTCTTCCTTGTTACTCTAAAAGCCCAGTGCAACTCCAAAGTAAATTGCACACTCTTAGAACACACACATGCCAAAAACCAAGTCAAGTGTTTTCTGAAACCATGAACCTCCATCAGGTGGTGCTTACATACCCTGATACCATGCCTTATGTGTTAGTGTGTACAATTTATGTAGATGCATATAACACGCCCTGCCACCCTCTTCTGGATGAAATGTTGAATTGTTCAAGGCTTACCTTGTAATGGCATGACTTTTTGATTGATTGATTATAACACAGTGTCAAAAGTGTATTGGTTGCTGTACAGTCAAGATAGCATATCTGCTGCCCTGAGGACTTTGCAAACAGGTCTTTAGTTGGGAATATAGTGAATGGGCGTGGCCTCCCCCAGAGACAGACAGGGAGAGTTGTCTCAACCCATGGTGGGCAGGGCCAGAACAAGCCTGCTTACCACGCTGGAAGCATAGGGGTGGGATAAAAAATACAAAAGATGAGTCATCTAGCTCACTTTGGGCAGAGCTGCTAGAGAGGAAGGATGTTTCTCCACTGGTGCTACAGCCCCAGCCCAACTGCTGCCCTGCCAAGGAACTGTCCTCTGTTTGGGTCACAGAGGAGTTAACTGCAGCCCACAATGCCAAGGGCCTGTGTTGACTACCTCTGGCCATCCAGCTCAAGGAGACTGAAGGAAATGCTGAGGCCCAGATATTCTATGGTCCTGAAAGGAGGATGTAAGAAGCCCAGGGGAACCAGATGATTGTCCAGTTGTGTTGTGGTCTGAAGCTGCATCAGCAAGTTGCATCTGGAGCCCCACTGACCCAGTGGTCACAGATAGGGCCCTGGGCTGGAATGTAGTGGAATCATCAGGGACTGCATCCACCACCCCCTGTATTTCCACACCATCCACTTCTCCTCTCCCATATTTCTACGCCAGCCATGGGATGGTTGCTTCAACCTGGCCTGTGAAGCCTCAGATGTCTATAGTATACTATTTGCTCACCCCACCCTGTCAGATGGCTATAACTGTTTGCTCACCCCACTCTGCCAGAGGGCTATAAACTATTTGCTTGCCCCACCCTGCTGAGATCCTGAGGATTGTAGACTGCTAGCTCACCCCACACAGCCTGAGGGCTCTAGTTTTCTTGTTTGCTCAGCCTGGCTAGCAGGCCTGGGGCTGTAGATTGCCAATGCAGTGGTTTTAATTTTTTTTCCCTTGGAACCCAGTTGAAAGAAAAATCAGTTATGCCTGCAACCCAACAAAAGAAACGAGTCTAGTGGCACTTTCAAAGACTAATTAATTTATTTATTGCATGAGCTTTGTGTGAAAATATCTAGCTTCATCAGTTGCTTGAAGATGGGAAACTTACCGAATGGGAGCAAAATAAATGCAGGGGAGTGTAAGTTATAGGATCAAGTCAGACTGTTACAACAAATCAAAACTGTTGTTTGGATTTAGACAGTAACAATCACAGTCTTTCGATGGTGGCAGCAGAGGGCACAGTACCTGAGGGACTGTGACCCATGGTTTGAAAACCACTGGCTTAAAGTAACCTGTAGGATGGGCCTAAATTCCTGCCCCGAATATTAATTCCCCTTTGTTTCTGTGCCCACAGGAGCACTGTAGTTAGGGGGTGTGGCCTCCTTCCCAGATGGAGACTGAAAATGAGAAAGAAGAAATGAAAGACAATAACTCTCCTCCCCCAACAAGTATACTGTAACTCTGTATCTGAAAGAGCACCCCACAACCCCATATTAACCACTGCCATATAATTATGATATGCTCTGTACAAAGGATGCCTTGAGTGATATTACTTTAGAAGCCTTGATCTGCTAAATATTAGTATCCTGATTAATTGTATGTGCTATCACTGAATATGAAATTATAAAATGCTGTTGAAAATATTATTAGAATATGTTGTAAATTGGACAACTCCTAAAAACAGCTTTTCAGGCACAACAGTGAAGTAGCCAGAGGTACTAATGGGCCATTAAGGAGCATCTGCTCTTCAAAACACCATCCCCAGAGAAGTTCCAAAGGGGTAGCCTTGTTGGTCTAGTTCAGCAAAACAAATAGGGAGTCCTGTGGCACTTTTAAAGACTAACAAATTTATTTATTGCATGAGCTTTTGTGGGAGAAAATCTCACTTGTCAGGCGCTTTGAAGATGGGGATCTTACAGAATGGGAGGAAAATATAAGCAGGGAAGCGTAAATCGTAGGATCAGGTCAGACTGTTACAGCAAATCAATGCAGCAGTTTAGATTCAAACACTGGGGAACAGCATATAGAGGAAGATGAGGTCATATCACCTGTTGTAATGATAAAAAAAATCTAAAATCCTTATTTAGCCCTGAAACAACAGTGCCACATTTGCAGATTAATTCCATTTCTGCAGTTTCTCTTTGAAGCCTGATTTGTTATTCATTTGTTTGAGCACAGCTGTTAGCAAATCATCAATGGAGTGATCAGGAAGATTGAAGTGTTCACCTACTGGTTTTTGAATGTTGTGATTCCTGATGTCAAATTTGTATCCTTTTATTCTTTTGTGCAGAAACTGTCTTGTTTGTCCAACGTATAAAGCAGAAAGGCATTTCTGGCAGATGACAGTATAAATCACATTAGTGGATGAGCAGGTGAATGAGCCTTTGATGAAGCAGCTGGTTTGATTAGGCCCTGTGATGGTGCCTTTCACGCAGATATGTGGGCAAAGTTGGCAACATGGTTTGTTGTAAGGATATGTGCCTGCTTTAATGGTTCTATGGTTTGGGCTGTAGTTGCTGGTGAGTACCTGCTTAAGGTTGCAGGGGCTGTTTGTAAGCATGGAGAGGGCTGTCTCCCAGGGCCACAAATAGGGTGGGGTGAGTGGGATTTTTCCCTGGACAAGATATTTTAGAGAGCAATTTCAGTCGAGTACCTCCATCTCAGCACTTGATCTGAGGGTGTGTTTCATGCTGCTTCCCCCTGGCATGCCCTGGATGCTAAAATATCTAATTCCAGTACTGCTCTCTCCCAAGGCTTGAGAGTGTGAGAAATTGTCTTGTAGAATAGACTGTAGATCCTTGATGAAGTGCTGTAGAGGTCTAACTTGGCCATTGTAGGTGATGACTAGAGGGATTCTGTTGTTTTCTTTCTTGGGCTTCTCCTGTAGTAGTTGACTTAAGGGTACCCACCTGGATCTGTCAATCTGTTTCATCACTTCCACAGGTGGAAGCTTGGTAGAGATCCTGAAGGTTTCTGTCTCTGAGGGATGGGAGCAAATGTGGTTATATGTTAGGGCTTGGCTGTAGACAATGGATTGTGTGGTGTGTCTTGGATGAAAGCTTGAAGGATGTAGGTAACTATAGTAGTGATCAGTCAGTTTTCAGTATAGGGTGGTGCTTAAGTGTCCATCCCTAATTTTCACTGTAGTGTGTCTAGAAAGTGGATCTCCTGTGTAGAGTGTCCCAGCCTAAGTTTGATTGTGGGGTGGAAATTATTGAAATCTCTGTGGAAATCTCCAAGGGCATCCCTTCTGAGGAACCAGATGATGAAGATGTCATCAATGTAGCATAAGAAGAGGAGAGGTGCTTTGAGATGAGACTTGAGGAAGCGTTCTAAGTTGACCATAAAAATGTTGGCATATTGTGGGGCCATGCAGGTACCCATAGCAGTGCCGCTGACTTGTTCAGCCAGTAGGTGTGCAGTGGCGTCGTCTAGGATGGATCTTCTAATGGCTTGGAATCTGTCTTTGTGTGGGATGTTGGTGTAAAGAGCTTCTCGTCCATAACGGCCAGGGGGTGTTTTCTGGAAGTTCACCAATAGACTGGATTTTTCTCAGGAAGTCTGGAGTGTCTCAAAGATAGAGAAATCAGATGCACAATGGGATACTGATTGACCAGTACAGGTGGCAACTCCAGGTCATAAGATGGCAAAGACTACAAAAGAAAAGGAGTGACATTATCACTTGATCTGGCTTCACTCTTCCACAACAACGCAACATCTGAAGAAAGACAATAACTTTGGACTGAGGAAGAGCGATCTGTAGGTGGGGAAAACAGTCTCTGCCTGTGAATTGAGGATCTGAAGCCTGATTGTTCTGTCTTTTCAGGTGTGACATTTCTGGATTCAAATCCTCTTAGAACTAGGATTGCATTCTTATTTTCATTTTCTCTTTTGTAACTATTTACATAACCTTTTGCATTTACAATTTAAAATCACTTCAAATCTATTTTTCTGAAGTTAATAAACTTATTTAATGTTTTATCATAGCCAGTGTGTTTTTGAGTGAAATGTTCAGGCAATCTTTACTAAGATTAACAAAAACTGATGCATGATTTCCTCACAATAAGGAGGAAGTGCACTTATAAATGAAATTATGCTGATCAAACCTCTGTTCAGCATGAGACAGGATGCAATCCTGTGTAGTGAAGAGTCAAGGTCTGTGAGAGTTATTGACTGTAACCTGGCTCTATGGTGGGTGCATGACTGGCTCAGGCAGAGTATTCAGTTGGGTGTGGGGTGCCACCTAGTGTCATGTAGGATGGAGAGATTCTATTTATCATCAGCTTTGCAGAAAAGTATTTGGAGGTCAGCCCAAGTCTCCATATAAAGGAGACTCAGAAGCAGTACCCATGATCCAAGCTGCATCAGGATGCATGTCCATGATGTATATATCAAAAGACAAAAAGAGATTGGTGGAAAATTGCTATCTAAGATACAGACATTGTTATCTTTACACTCCCTCCTTAAAATCTATCTTTGCCATAATACTACAAATTACCACTACCTGACCAACTGTGACTACTGCCTTACGCAACCACATCCCCCTCTACCTTGCTCTGCCTCCCTCACCAATTTGTCTGAGTATTCACCTGTTGCATATTAAGTCCTAGATTATGAACTCTCTGGAGCAGAGACTGTCGTTGTGTTATTTGTACAGTGTCTAGTATGATGGACCCTAATCCCTGTTTGGAGTGCCAATAGAGTACCACAATTTAAATAACAATCTCTAATTGGTGTATAGTATTTAGGACTAGTCTATACAAAAAATTACACCAGATTAACCAACAGGGGCGGGATGTTAAAACCAATGTAGTTATCAACCAAACTGTTAAAAACCAGACATAAACCATTGTTAATATCAAAGTTGCAATGGTTTAGCAAAAATAGTTCACCATCATACCTTTAATTATGCAATAATTAAATAATATTAAAATAAACTATATTTTATATTATTAAATTATACATTATCATTACAATTATTAAATTATATTTATAGTAAATAATAATCCATATGCATAATTATGCAAAAATGCAGTTTCAGTGTGTAGACAAACCAAATATCACAGTAACGTATGCTTTAGAATAACCTGGAGGAGACAGAGACTGAAGCAGATATAAGAAAATATCTATATTGGAGATTGTCCTGTAGTTCATTTGGCTGAGGCCTGTTTTCAGAATGTGAGGTTTGGAGTCAATGCTACTAAACAGAGTAGATGACCAGTCTTCTCTAGAACAACTTACAGAAGAGTTCCAAAGGGGCAGCAGTGTTAGTCTAGTTCAGTAAAGTGAACAAGGAGTCCTGTGGCACTTAAAGACTAACAAGTTTATTTATAGCATGAGCTTTGGTGGGAGCACATCCCACTTCATCAGATGCTTTGAACATGGGGGAACTTACAGAGTGGGAGGAATAAATGCAGGGAAGTGTAGATCATGGGGTCAGGTCACACAGTAACAGCAAATCAAAGCAGTTGTAAAGAATCTTTTTAAATCTTTACAACTGCTTTGATTTGCAGTTACAGTGTGACCCGATCCTATGACTTACACTCTCCTGCATTTATTCATCCCACTCTGTAGACTTCCCCATCTTCAAAGCATCTGACAAAGTGGAATTTTGTCCCACAAAAGCTCATACTATAAATTAACTTGTTAGTCTTTAAGTGCCATAAGACTCCTTGTTTGTTTTACAGAAGAGTGTTTTGCAGCACAGCTAACTGTCGCAATATTTGTACTTGTTTTAAAAGCCCAGGTCCTGGGTTCAGGCAATTACACAAGAGGAGGAAAAAAGTAAATTTCTAGCCCTTGGGGAGCATAGCCCATGTGCACTCTAAGGCTTAAAAACTAGCCAATAAATAAACTGAACCCTAACAATACTTTAAAAGACGCTCAATTTTGGGAGGCCTGACTGTTGACCTCTTAGGATTGGCAATACCAGGCAAAGTGGGCAGCTGGGGTGTCTTGCTTAGGACAACCAGAGGCACACTTGTATATCCTAAGCCAATGAGGCACAGCACTGTGGATGCTGGTGAGGCCTCCAGTACTCAGGAGGCCTCAAAAACCTAGGCAGCACACAGGTCCCGCTGGGGCTTGGCAGTGACCAAATAGGTTATGACTAGGGCAGAGATCTCAAACTCAAATCACCATGAGGTAGGGGTGTCGCTGCCCTGGGGCGGGACCCGGGGCACGGGCCTGGGCCCAGGCCCAGGCCCTGCCCCCAGCCCGCAGGCCCCCCCGACCCCCCGGCCGGGGCCAGAGCCAGTAGCCACTGCGTCACCGCAGGTGGCTAGGCCCCGCATCCCCGGCCGGGAACAGGGACAGAAGCGGCCGTGGGTGGCTGGGTCCCGCATCCCCAGCTGGGGACGGGGCTGCTGCTGCCGCAGGCGGCTGGGCCCCGGATCTCCGGCCCAATTGGACCGGAGACCAGGACAGGGGTGGCCCCGCCAGATCCGGGGCACCGGCCCTAGGATTTGGGGCATGTGCCCCGGGTGCCCAGTGCCAGTGACACCCCTGCCATGAGGGCTGCATAAGGGCCACACAAGGGCTGCCTGAGGACTAGTATGTTAGGCCAAGGGCTGCACCACTGAAACCTTTTCGTATAATGATATTGCAAATATTGGTAATGATGGTGTCTTTGTGGGCCACAGGAAATAAGTTTGGGGGCTGCATGCGGCCCGTGGGCCATGTGTTTGGGACCCTTGGACTAGGGCTACCAGATACCAAAGCCTGGAAAGGAGGACATTGGAGGACACATGGAGAAAATTTAGTATTAATGCAATATTTCTTCTGTTTTTAGGGGGCCTGGAACATTTCCTCCCTAAAAATAGGGTCCTCTGGGGTATTCCAGCATACTTTAACCTTATACATAAAAAGCCAGACAAAATAATGTATTTTAAAATGCCTCTTGGACGGAAGACATCCTCCTTTTGCCTGACAGCTGGTAACCCTAGTCATGACTCCAGCCAGCCCCCGAAGGCGGCTCCCTTTTATTTCCCTGAGGCAGGCTAGGAAGCCCCCCTTTCCCCAGCTCCAAAGACTACATCTCCCAGCAGGCACCGCGGCGCAAAGACGGCGCGCCGCCGCGGGCGGGGGGAGGGCCGCTCTGCTCCGGGGCGGGGCTGAGGCGGAGAAGCGGAAGTGGGTTCGCCCGCAAGGAGGCCGGCTGGGTCTGTTTCCGGTTCCGGTCCGGGTGTCACCTATCGGGGGGCCGGTCGGCGGCGGGGGGAGGAAGATGGCGTCGGACCTGGAGCCGGAGGTGCAGGCCATTGACAGGAGCCTGCTGGAATGTTCTGCCGAGGAAGTGGCCGCGGTGAGGCTCCGTCCCCGCCAGAGCCCCGGGGGCGGCGGCGGGGTTGTAGGGGCAGGCCGGGGTGCTCGGCGCTGCCGGGGGGGGAGAGGGCTTGGCGGGGGAAGGGAGGCGCCTTCAATGGCGAGGGGCTGTTTACGGGACCCCGGCGGTTCGAGGCTCGCTCTGCTCCCTGCCTGGTAACCTGCTGTGGTGGTGACAGGACCTGGAAGAGAGGAGCCCAGACAGCTCCCCCGCCTGCTGCTCTGCCCAGCTTGGGAGTCTGCTAGCAGCCTGTGTGCAGTCAGCTCTGCTCTGGGCCTCATTAGTTGCTTCCTCTCCTGCCCGCAGCTTTGAAGTTTCGTCCTCAGGATGTTGGTGCTTCCATCTTCCCCATCTCAGCTTAAGAGTCGTAGGCTTGGAAGGGACCTCATGAGGTCAGCTAGTGCAACCCCCTGCTAAAAACAGGACCATTCCCACTAAATTATCCCAGCCAGGGTTTTGTCTAACCAAGCCTTAAATATCTTCAAAGATGGAGATGCCACCATCTCCCTAGATAGCCCATTCCAATGCTTCACCACTCTCCTAGTGAGAAAGTTTTTCCTAATATCCAACCTCGATCTCCCCAGCTGTAACGTGAAACCATTGCTCCTTGTAGCTTCTTAGGCCTCAAGCTTGGCAGGAGTTTTAGGTGCAGGGACCCCTGCATCAGAGCAGTGGGCTACCCCTGTAGACCTGATTGGTGGTTTGGGACTTTTGTAAATTACATGTTCCCCTTCTCTCCATTTCTGGGAAGCAGTTTGTTTTTCTGTGCCATCTGTGGTTGGGCCTCTTAGGAGAGAGAGCCCACAGAGGAAATGTTAATAAGAACAGTTTAATACTTAAAATTTCCTGTAGTGTGACATCGTGTCTTAAGGTAGAATTGAAGGATAAGTGATCTCTTCTGCTCATGGGGAGTGAAGGGAGATGTTCTCTTTCTGGAAAAATTTAAAGACAGTGTTCAGTATCTCTTTACTGGTGCTTATGTGCCGTTCATGTGTGGAACTCAGTGGAATTGCTCTAGGGGTGTAACTCCTTGTAGCATCAAACCCTAAAGCTCTTTCTATGTACATCTCAATGACAGATTTACAGTTGCCTTATTTGTGTGATTTGAATGATTCCCATCATTCATACTATCAAAATGTTTTTTATGATACTAATATGTAAATTACCTCTTTTAATGCAGACGTGGTGTCAACTATGTTGTTATAGTGATTTGTTTTATTTCCTTATATGGTACATTTTATTCAGCTGATGTGTTATGACTAGATGTAGAGGAGTAAAAACACCTCACAGACAGTGAGCATTTAAAAACATGTACTTACATAAACATGACTTTGTCATTGAGGCAAGATCTTAAAACATTTAGGGCAATGTTTGTCAACCTTTAGAGGAAAAGGTGTTAATTACTTTAAGCAGATCACCTGACGAAAACATTCTCGAAAAAGCTGGGAACAGTGGTGGAACATTTAAAATGCCCCATTTGCAGCAAAGCTTCCAGGGGTGCGTCAGTGTGCACTGCCATGTACCTGGAAGCTTTGCTGTGGCTGGGCCATTAAACTGACCCTTCCTTGTGTCCACTTAGCCCCTGCTCCCAGGGCGGGGTCGGGCTGGGTCATGGAATACCTGTGCTGTGTCTCAGGAGCACTGTGCAACATGAGTTGAGAAACACTGATTTCAGGCATGTCTACATTTGAAACTTAAGTCAATCTATTTAATAACTCCAGAGGTTCCTGTACACACTGCCCTCCTTCAGTCAGTGGTACATGTCCTCAACAGGAACGCTTCCACAGACATATGAGGAGCAGTGTAGGAGGCTGAGAGTGTGGGCTCTTAGCTTCATACAGTTCCCCTTCGGAGAGTCGTAACTGAAGAACACTGCGCCTGGACGCACCCCTTACGATAACTGGTGCCTGGGGTGAGGCGCAAGGAACGTGCCCTTTAATGGAGCAGTTAGGTGGAGCTGCTCTGGTGTGCCTGGAGCCAAGCCCCACTCACCCTGTGGCTGTCCCCCTCAGAGAGTCTGGCAGTTACTAGCTTTAGGCTCTGTGCTGCCAAGAATCCAGCTCTTCATCTCTGGGAGTCGAGGGTGGAGTGTGCAGCCAGGCACTTGGTGGTGCGTCCCACATCCAGAGTCCAAGTGTGTCCTGGGCTCCCAAGAAGGAGGCAGGAATCCGGGCAGCAGCCCAGCTGTGAGTTTGTCTGCGAGCAGGGAGCTGTATTCCCTCTAATTTTTCGTAGGCTATGTGCACAAAACATTTCTTTGTGCGTGCTAACGTTAGTACTGTTGAATTTGTTTTGTGCACACTTTATTTTGTTGTGTGCATGGGTTTCACAACCTGTGTGCATGTGCACATATGCACAGCTTAGGGGGAGCAGTGGCAGGACAGGGACAGCCAACAGTCAGTGTAAGTAATACAGTGTCTACAGGAACACTGAATCACTTAAGGATTGATCTACACTGCAGAATTAGGTTGACGTAAGGCAGCTTACGTCAACCTAACTGTGTCCGTGTCAGTATGAGAGCTTTGTCGCTGCTGGTGTTAGTGCCTTAGTACGGTGATTTTCAAACTTTTTTCTTGGGACCTAGTTGAAAAAAATCATTTATGCCCTCAACTCAGCAATTACATCTTTGAGCAGCATATTCCAGTCTTGCGTCTGTGGCAGCAGGGGATGCCGTGACCCAGTACCTGGTGGTCTGCGACCCAGTATTGGGTCTCAACCCGTAGTTTGAAAGCCCCTGCCCTAGTACACCAGTCTGTAGTGTATACACTGATATAGTTAGATCATCATAAGTTGCCTTACTTCAGCTGACTCTAGTGTAGACCAGACCTTACAGGGGTAGAACGTATTAGGTGGCAAAAAGCTGGTACTGGAGAATAAGGCCTTTTCAAAAAGAATTAGCAACAGGTCCTGTGTTGTTCTTCTAACAAGAGCCTCTCATCCATCCTGTGATTAAAAATGTAATTTTTTGCTTTTATGCATCACCACCATGCATCACTTTGCTTACCAGTATTTACAGGTCATGGCCTGATCTCTTTCAATATATAATAAGTACATCAAAGACTAAATTACAGGCTTTGTGGTGGTTTTATTGCAGCTTGTTTAGAAATGTAAACATTTAGCTTTGTTTTTTGTTTAAATAAATAACCTGTACATGTTTTTCAGTATGGTGTTGGCTTCTTGCAGGCTCATTGAATCAGAGGTATTTTTGGACTGGAGCTGCCTCTGACCCTTGCCTACTGTACCTGTCATATTCTAACATTTTTGCAGTTCAGTGCTTATTTTTGTGTCATGTTTTCCCAGTTACTAGTTTTGCCAGTCCACTTTTGGGACTATTCAGGAAAACTCATTTGATCCTGCCCCTAGATACATTAGATTCCCCTCCTAATAGTTGATACTTCTTAGGTTCTGATTTCTCTTTCAATGAACGAGGACCATGCAAGATGAGTTTTATTAAAAGCCCCGGTGAGACCACTTGGGCCCTGTACAAACCTGGGTGGTTGAATAGAGAGAGTCACTGAGAAGTTTGCTTTATTGAAACCTGGTTTCCACATGCAGTTATTTTGTATAAAATTTAGTATTTGCTTATGTAACTCAGTTATTTAGCTTTTTCTTGCATATGCAGATACTAGAGCTTTTGCATGTAATTACAATATTTGTTAGACAAACAAACAATTTCATACATGTATTTGAAAAACACAACTCTTGCTAAGATGATATGGGCTGCAGAGCTTAATCTAGAAAATTTAATTCTGTATCCTTGCTTAAAATGTAATGTACTTCAGGGCAGAATTTAAAGATAGGTTTTGTTATTTATTAAAACATATAATTTTTTTAGAAAATATTACTCAAGGAAAAATTAGCAGTTTATGTGAGGCCTCTAGAGAGCATCTTTCTGCAAGTGTAACTGCAATTATTGTGGAGGGTAGGCTACTCATCTAGGTGAGATTTTTCTCTTGCTAGGTACTTGTATGATCTTGAGTAAAACTGATGCACTCTGTTTTTTCCAGGTGGAAAGTATTAATATCCTGTAGAGTTGGGATGAAGCAAGTTTAGGACACTTAGTTAAGGAAAGAATAAAAACAATAGGACTGATGTGTACTGCAGCAAATTGCCTTGGAAACGACCCACTTCTTGGAGAAACACAACTGGTGATGCAAGGTCAATTTTACAGCAATTAGTTTTATTTCCTAATACAGTAATAAAAGGGTGTCAGCACACATGAGGAGGACTAACCGCTCCCCCCCCCCACTTAATGAAGGCTAGGAGATAGGAAAAAGACACCCACCTCCCCCAAATTTCTTCTAGAAATGGAACTTTTTTACTCTTAGTAGTTTTTTACCCATTGCTTGTTTGGAGAAACTCCAGCTATCTGAATATCTTAAGTAGTTTAGTACTAGAAGATCAAGTAGTTTCATTGCCATAGTATTGAGAAATCAGTACTGGGAGGCAGGGAGGTTACAGTAAGTTTCTATCATCAGTTCTAAGAATTGTATCAGAAATAGCCTAGCAGTACATTTAGCTGCTTTTAAGCTGATGACATTACAAAGTCTTTTCTTATGGTTCTGTTTTATATGTTTAGCATTTTCCAACAAGGATCTGTGTGACTCTCACAAATGGGAAAATTGCAAACAACATAAATAAGAATTAAATGCTGAGATCTGTCATGAAGATGGTTCCGCAATAGTGTTTGTCTGCTCTAGTACAGTGTCTGCTCTAGTACAGGTCCTCAAGAGAAGATAATAAATAATTCCAGTGAAAATAAAGCTGTAGCATTTGGTTGCTAAAACTAATTATTTCTGTGTAGCTAATTTTATGTTTTTCATCACCTTTGGGTTAATTCTGAATGAATTAACTAATTTTCCCATAATCTCAAATTACCAAGAAGTGATTGATAGTTGTAATTGTGTGTTGGTAAGGTTTATAAACAAAATAGTGCTGAATTCCTGCATTCTTGTAGTATGTGCCCACTGTTGATTCTATTCTGTAGTAATGAGTATACTTTTTAATACCGTATCATTTAAAAATAGAGACCAGGAATGTCTTTAGTAACAAGATTGAAATAGAGCAAAAGGAAGTCAGAGGGACAAACTTTTATAATATATATGTTACCTGAATGAAATTTAATACAATAAATATCCTGGTAGTATATGTATATTGTAGTACATGTAATAAAATATAATATGGTGTCCAAATGAAATTTAAGAAGGACAAATGCAAAGTACTCTATTAGGAAGAAACAATCAGTTGCACACATGCAAAATGGCTAATGACTTCCTAGAAAAGAGTACTACAGAAAGGGATTTGGGAGTCGTAGTGGATAGCAAACTAAATATGAGTCAACTCTGCAGCACTGATACAAAAAAAGCAAACATAATTCTAGACTATATTGAAGGAGTTTTGTAAGAAAGACATGAGAAGAAATTTTTCTGCTTGAGTCCAGCCTGAGATGGTCTCAGCTGGAGTACTGTGACCAGTTCAGGATGCCATGTTTCAGGAAACGTCGCCGAATTGGAGAAAGTCTGAAGAATAGGAACAAAAACGATTAACGGTCTAGAAATTACTTTGTGAAGGACAATTGAAAAAAACTTGTTTAGTTTAGTTTGGAGAAGAGAAGACTGAGGGAAGACATAACAGTTTTCAGATAAGATTGTTCCACTTATTTCTTCCTGCTCCTTGTTCTCTTTAACCTCTGAGGATAGGACGAGAAGCAATGGGCTTAAATTTCAGCAAGAGTTCTTCCGGTTGGACATTAGGGAAAGCTTCCTAACTGTTGGGGTAGTTTAGAACTGGAATAAATTATCTAGGGAGTTGTGAAATCTCCATCATTGTTTAACTTGCTGTTAAAAGTCTCCAAATTCCTCTCAGGGATGGTCTTCTAGATCAGGGGTCAGCAGCCTTTGCCGACCCCTGTGTTGGTCCTTCCTCCCTGACCCTCTGCTGGTTCCGGTGGCCCCCTCTGCTGAAAAAATGTGGTGGTTGCCTGAAAATTCAGTAGCAGTCACAGCTGAAGTGGAGCGCTTCCTAAGCATGCCATAGAAAGAAGTTGCCCACAGTGGCTCAAAGATGAAAAGAAGTGGCTCCTGTCAGGGATTTCCAGGCATGCAGCAGAAAGAAGCTTCCTGGAGTGGCTCCTTTGGGGAGCACCACACTATAGAGAGGAGCCACTCTGGGCAGCTTTCTTCTGTGTCACATGAAGGCATAGGCATGGGGGGGGGCACCCTGTGTCCCAGCTGCACCCAAAGGAAGCTGCCCAGTTACACTCCTCTCCCCCCCCCCCCCCTTTGCTCCTTTCAGGTAATAAAGAATGGGCTATCTGCTGTAATGAAGATTCCTGGAAGTTAGGCACTTAATCCCTATTTGTGCCTTTGAAAAATCTGTGTGTACTGTCAAATGCACAAAATATTCGCATTCTTTTTTCCATTTTTTCTGCTGAGTTTATTTGTAGTAATCTGTATGTTACTTGTAACTGTGGTAGTTACAAAATTTTCCCAAAGACGTCTGACTTTAAAATTTGTCTTTGGCTTCCAGGTTGAAAAGAGAGGAGCTATAAAAGTTACGACTCTGGTTTTGATTTTATTTGTAAGTAATTTTGTTTTATGTTTTCTTTTTAATTAAAGAAATGGCTACAAGCAACTGATCTTCCTAAAGAAGTATACCTGCATCTAGCCTACTATGTACCCAAAATTTACAGCAGGGGTCCTAACCCTGCCCCGCAGAGAGAAGATATGCTAGCACAACATGTATTGCTGGGACCAATGGAATGGTATTTATGTGGTGAAGACCCTGCATTTGGATTTCCAAAACTTGAGCAAGCAAACAAACCTTCCCATCTCTGTGGTCGGGTTTTTAAAGTGGGAGAACCTACATACTCTTGCAGGTACGCTAATTCAGCAATTCTCGATTTTGTTCTGATGTAAACGGTAATTGTCCATGTATATCATTTAGTGTATTTGAAATGCTATGGGTGTTATCTTGTTTGTTTTTGTAATATACTAAAGACTTAGTTAGTAGGAGAAAAAAATTTAGTTCTGTAACTATTGAACAGTTAATTTCCTACTGTACAAAGTTATAAAAATAATTAACTATGTGTAACCAAAACTGGAAGTTATATGAATGCAAAGTATTCTAAAACAGAGCCACTTGCTGGAATTATTCACATCTTTTTTTACACTAATTAAATTTTCACTTAAAAGAAACTAAAGTAAAAAAAAAAAAAAACCAAAACAAAACTCTAAAGACCACGTTTATGGGTCCACAACATTAAGATATAGATGATATGAGATTATTCCAGTATATCATGGGAAATCCTTAGTTTCTCTTCAGATTTTCCTTAGGGAAAATGGTCTCTTTTTTCCATTTTGTTAGGAGTCCCTGACTTTACCTTCAGTGGCTGCCAATGAGTTGCTTTTAGTGTTAATATGTCTTTGATTATTCTGGTGATGTTTTATTCAAATGTTCAGCTATGTGTTATGTGCAATCGCCTTGTTTAGTCTTTTACCTGTTTTCTATGACTTGTACCTCTAAGTGGTACAGTAATACCTATAGAAAATGTTTTTTCTTCTCTAGGTGATCCTAGACCTTCTGGTTATTTTCAGCTCTTGTTCTTGAAAGTTCTTAGAAGACATGTAGAGCTACATTTAGAAGCAAAGAATTGGTTTTTAATTTTTGCATGTTACCTTTAATACCAAAGTATGATAAAAATCTGCTTGCACGAATTACTTAAGACCATGTCTATTGCTTGCATCACATGCCCTGAGAGACCTGGCTTGGTTATGTAGTTTTCATGATTTCCTGTAACTTAAAAATAGGATCGAGTCTGATAACATGTTTTGGTTACCAGCTAATATACAGGTCATCTGCTGAAGGTAATATGTACGTAACCCAAATGCTTTTCCAGGCCTACTACCCTGACTGTTCTTCATAGCCACTTCAGCTCTAGGAATAGTGTTTCCTCCTATTGTGTCATAAAAAACTATCACCTTCCTGAACAACCAAGGTAGCAAGAGGGCTCACATTCATGTAATTTTAAAATAACCTGTTCTGACATGTATAGTTCAAGATTAAAATAATACAATTTTTTATATTCTCTCCTTCCTGTTCATTTGCAGAGACTGTGCGGTTGATCCAACTTGTGTGTTATGCATGGAGTGCTTTTTGGGAAGTATTCATAGAGAGCATCGATACAGGGTTAGTAATCTTATTAGAATATAAGACTTGGGTACAGTGTTTCTCTTATGGGTATAGTCAAAATTTCAGTATGTAATTTATATTTAAGAATGTTTAGGTACTTCAAAATTAAGAGTGCATATGAATATTTATACACAAAATGGTTGGAATTAAAAAAGTACACTGTAATTTTACCAGAACTGGGAGTTTTAACTGCACTTTAAAAGCTTAGCTTCATTAACATTCAGTTAATATTTCAAACCACTGAGCAAATAGTTAGTTTTCCTACATTCTAATCTTAAATACACTCTCAATTCTAAATTAAATATAAACTGGAGTTAGTTTATTATGTTAGCTGTATGGTATTGAATGTATTTCCATTTGCAGACTCCTAAAATTTTCAGTTGAAAGTGTTGACCCTTTTAGAAATTCAGTCTGATCAACGGACCCCTACCATAGAAGCCTTAGTTAAAACAAAAACTGACTGAACAGATTTGAGCCATAAGTGGTGCATGGTAGTCGGCATGGCGTTTGATGCAGTGTGAGAAAGGGTGCTAAATTATGATTTTTAATGGTAAGGACGATGCTTCCAGATTGTCACATGTAGCTGGAGATATTCATGTACTTTTGGCTTATGTGAAAAATTGAATCCTTTTTCTTGTACCTGAAACTTTATTTTTCACAGTCACCTTTTGCAGACAAAAAAAACCAACAAGGAGTTGTGTGGCACTTTAAGACCTTTTGCAGACCCTTTTTAGACAGTCTATAGATCCCTAATGTATTAGAGGTAGCTTGACTTAGTTTAGGTATAATATTTAGGCTTGTGAGATTTTTTTTTTTTTAAAGATGTTGAACAAATTTGCAGGTGAGAGCAATTGGTTTTAAAAGTGTTTTGGCTTTTTAAATTTAAAAATACCTCTGTGCTACACTGAACTTCTGCACAGCAGCAGTTTTAATTCATGAGAACTAGAAAATAAACTCTATCGAGAAAAGTGAAACAGATTAGTTTGCCAAATTGAGAGAAATGTGCAAGTGTAAACACATCAAATGGGTAAAGTGAAAATTTAAACTTCTTTAATCTGCAGTATTGTTAGTAGTACAAGTGAGGTGTTTTTTGTTTTTTAAGAAAAACCCCTTGATGTCCCTTTAAACTAGCACAAATATTTACTCAGTCGTTAGATATTGGTCTGTTTCTTTGATACTGCCAAGTGTTGTAATAGAATGTCTGTAGAAGTGTTGCAGTTGAAACTGGAATGAAGACAGCTGTTTTTCCCTCTCAATATGATAGCATACTTGCATTTACTTTTGTGCAGGGAGTATGCGTTTTTAACTTAACTACTTTTGCCCTATGACATAACAGGAATAGAGGCTTTTCAGAGTGGTAAAGTATTTTCTCAAAATGAAAGGAGGCCTGAGTGGCTTGACTAACTTGGTAGACAGAAAAGGGAGATGAGTATTGTAAAAGAATCTGTTCACCAAAAATGTCACAGAATCAGTATGTATTTATGAACTCCATTCAGAATTGTGATTTAAGAAGGAATAATTATATTCAGTAGACCTATTTCAAGAGCTTTTAATTTTAAAATGAAGTTTCGGTAAGTGTGGAAATAGAACAGTACAGTGTATAAAAGCAAATATTTGTCATTGGAGACACAACTTGAATGAGGTAATATCTTTTTAGATCAACATCCATTGGTCAGAAACACTGGCTTTCAAGCTGTTGCAGAGCACTTCTTGAGCTCACAACAATGCAGACAGTCGTTTTCACTATCAACTTTAGTAAGCGTAGCAGAAGCCGGTTGTTACACATGTGGCTCCTAATCTCTGACTGTCCCTGTATGGTATATGTAGAAGTACACAGTTCTGTTCATAATGTTCATTATAATGCAAATATTAAAATAGGGGAATAAGAGTCAGAAAGAATCGGTTTAAAAAAATCAGATCCAGTCAACTGTGACTGATTCAGAATAATCATATGCTTGTAGTTCTGTGTTCTGGAAATTGTGCCGAAGTTACTTTACAGTGTAACAGCTGTATAATTTTTTTAACATAAACAGATGAATGATATAGGTAAATCTGTCTGACACAGAGATATATTGACATGCTTATACCATGTTTATTTGACTAACAGAAAAAAACCTCTTAACTGCTAAAAAGTTAATATGTTGGTGCTTTCAATATACATAGATCTTGCACATGCATATCATTTTGTTTGTTTTCAAACAACTTCAGATGACAACATCAGGTGGAGGAGGTTTCTGTGATTGTGGTGATACTGAAGCTTGGAAAGAAGGTCCTTACTGTCAAAAGCATGAACTTAGCAGTGCAGAGACTGCAGAAGAAGAGGTAATAAATGTGATTGATTTAGATTTAAGTTCAGGATGTGGAGTTTTAAGTAGTTTGCATTTTTTATTACTGTATTTTTCTGTTTTAAGGTTTGTTTGTTTTTTTAAAGGGGAGGGGGGCAACCTATTGAAGAATAAACACTTTGACCAGCTTTTGAAACCAAAAATACATCAGTCAATTCTGGTGACTAAAGGCTAAATTCTTCCACCTTCGTCAAAGCTGGTAGAGTAAGGGTGGTAGAATGTGATTCTGTGGCCCTTGCAAACGTGGTGGCTATTAATTTTTAAAGATAAATATTGAATGTAAAGTGACTACTGTGCAAATGAAACAGCTCTTTTACTCGGTTTTGAGTCACACAGAAGATGCCTGTTTAGGTTGCAATAAAACCTTAACAATTCAGGTGACATAGATACAACTACCTATTTATGTAGGTTGTGCAGAGTCATTATGTGGTACAAATATCTTGCATGTTTACTCTAGCATGTTTTATTTTAAGAAATAGATAACTCAAGTCATGGCTGATGTGACAGGATATGTAACAATTACGTTCCTACTTATATAATATTTCTTTTTAAAAAAGGATGACATGCAAACTTGATGTTAATCTGAAATGTGTGCTGGATACCTCAGATACCCAAGATAAGGATGGGCATTCAGTAAAGTGGGTGGGCCCTGGCCCACCAGAGCCTACTTGTGGCTATGTTCTTGGTCTGGTCAATTCCTGCTCTGTAATTGCAACATGTAGCAAGCTATATTGTTACAATTCTAATGGTAGCCTATTGTAGAGTAAATACAGGAAGGCTAATGTATGGTGTAGTTTTACCATTTTTAAAAAGAGGCCATCTCCCCCTTCCCCCCCTTTTTAACCCATTGTATTGTAAAATAATGTTAAAAAGTAGTAAAATAGCACCATGTGCTCCAAAGTCTTCCCACCTAATGTCCATGCTACTCAGTAGGCTACCTTTGTTCCAGTTGGGGTTTCCAGTAGATCATTTTGCAGTTTGATGTATACAAATGTGTCATAGTGGAGCTGGAGTACATTAACCCTACCTATAAGAGTTTTTTACCTCCCTTCATAAAAGCTTGCTCTGTAGTAAATCTTATGAACACTGTTGTAGGAGAGAATAAAAAGAAGAGAGAGGAGAATTGGCTTGCCAGACTGAAATAACAGTGATTCTTGCAAACACTATTTTTAGTTTAAGTTTTGCAGTCATGTAACTCTAAAAGGATTTCAGTTAAATCAATAAGCTGAAATGTGATTGTTTGACAATAACTTCTAATTACTTACGTTTTGTCCAAAAACAGAACCTCTGTTTGTTAATTTTAGTTGCCAGTGTGCTATAGTTTGAGCAAGGACACTGTGTTCCTGTGGGCTCGGTGAGCCATATTCTTTGTCCTTTGCCTTTTATTCCATTTTCTTCTTCAGTTATGAAGATACAGTTAATAGTTAAAAAAAACAAAGCCAGGGCATTAAGACTGAAACTGTTTTGGGTGCAAGCAGTCATTCTGTATTTCCTTTTTCTCTCCTCCCTGTCCTCTCATTGTCCGATTGCTTGGTATAGCTGACAACTACAAATTTCTGCCAATTCTGGTTTTCTCATAGGGATGGGGGTAAACTCATTACGTATTTCCCAACAGTCTGTAATCACTCCTGTAAGCCACTTCAGTAAACTAGCATTCTTAATTTCTTTTGTGGGATTCATGCATATGGTACTTTATAGACCTTTTTTCTTCACTGATTTTTACTACTTTTGATAATAAATGTGTAAAGCTGGTTTTCCTTCCTGACCCTTGGCTGGTGCCTGTGACCCCCCCTCTTCTGAAAAAACGTGGCAGCTGCTTGAAAATCCAGCAGCAGTCATGGCAGGAGTAGGAGCGCTTCCCAGGCATGCCACGGAAAGAAGCAGCCCACAGTGGAGACAGGCATGCCACAAAAAGAAGCAGCTCCTATCAGGGGTTACCAGGCATGTTGCAGAAAGAAGCTGCCCGGAGCGTCACCTTCAGGGAGCATCACACGGTAGAGGGGGGCCACTCTGGGCAGCTTTTTTCTGTGTCATGTGGAGGCATAGGGGGACCCACTGTGTCCTAGCTGCACCCGAAGGAAGCCGCCCAGAGTGGCTTTTTGTAGCAGGAGTGGCAATTTCTGTGGTACTGCAGAGGGTGCTGCATGCTGTCTGAATGGGCTCGGGTGCCACTGTCGGCACACGTGCCGGGGTTGCCTACTCCTGGAGTAAGGTATGAATAACTAATAAAGGGCAGGAACTTTAATTTTTTTATGACTAGCAGTTTGTTTTTAAGCATGCTGTGGACATTATTTTTTGATTCATTATGGCATTAGCTAGGATAGTGTAAATTTAGTATTTACTTGCTTTGCATTTTTGTGTAATCTTTTAGATCTGACCATTGGGTACCACCATATTTTAGAAACATTTAACAAGAAATGATCATATTGTTACACAGAACTATGAGGCAACAGGGAGAGAAGTAAAAATACTGTGTTTTACCAGCTTGAATCTGGTTTATAATTTGTGATATATGCTATAATTAGTTTGAATACAAAATTTGACAAAAGCTGATATGACTTTGGAAATTGTTGATACTTACCAAATTAACTGAAATACAATGAAATGTCAAATGTAAGTAAGATACTGGGAATAAGGATATGAGCCTGAACTCGAACAGTTCTTGTTATTACTGCTCGTTTTTTGTTTTTTTTTTAATTTTCCTATAATGTTTTTCTACAATCTCATTGTAATCAATTACACTTTTCAGGATCCTCTTGTGCATTTATCAGAAGATATGATAGCAAGAGCTTATAACATATTTGCTATCATGTTTCAATATGCAGTAGATATATTAACATGGGAAAAAGAAAATGAATTGCCACCTGGTTTAGAGACTATGTGAGTATGTGCTTTGTGTGTGAGATTTTAAAGACTTGCAGGTGTTTCAATATAAAACTTAAAGTCCCAGGTTAGTTGACATCAGTGATACTCAGACTGTGGCTCCCAAGCTGCAAATGGCCATGTAATGCATCTCTGGTGGCTCTTTGCAACAGATGATATTAAAACACAGTGATTTAATTATTAACCAGTCTGGATGCTTTTACTGGGAAGTTATTTAATTAAGTTATCAACTTGCACTAAATTATTAATTTTCATTCTAAGACTAATACCTATCTGTATTTTAAAAACCAAATATTTCCTTTGTCATATGGTTTGAAGGTGAATGATATTGTAATAAATGAAACAATGAATTCACATTACTGTGATCCGTTTGTGTAATGTTGATTGCTGATTTGGCTCCTGAACCACTGAGGTCTGAGAATGACTGATGTACAGGCTGTCTTCTTTTAGCTGTAATGGGAAGATGATGTAGACAAGTGTTTTTCAAAATATTTAACAATTAGAGAGATCATGCAATTGATTGTTTCCCTTCATGGTTGTATGGATCATCTCCCATATCAGTAGAGCTCAGATAATATCCTTTTAGCAGCTTCGTTTGTTTATGTAGAAAAGTGGATATATTTAATTTTGTGTAGTATCTTAAAATAAGTGGGGGATTGGCATTACTTAACCAGTGAGCTCTGTTCTACCCACCCACCCTCCCCACTTTTGGTCTGTGAATTACAGTTTGGAAATCATCACTGTAGGCTGAAATAAACAGAACAAGGATTAAAATACATTTATTTGACATTTGATTCCATTACAGTAATTTCTTTTAGTTCTATGTGGGAAAATACTGTAAAAGATGGAAGTTAGACAAGTGTATTTAACGTTGGTTTAAATGTTTTTAACAAAGTGTGGAGGAGTGGTCTCATGCCTTTACTGGTTTGTTTTGTATCTGATGTTATGAAATGGTGAACACAGATTTGCAAAAGACATCTAGATTCCAGTTGCTTGGTGAAGAGAGACCATTATGGAGACCTAGAAAAGAAGGAGTTAGAAGAATACTGCCAAAGTCCTGGGAGAATATCATGTAACCAGTATGTCAGAAGATACTTTTTTCTGGATTGGCAGTTTTCTAGTAAAGAAAAATAAAGTTCAGAGAAGTCAAGTCATGGACTGTTTGACTAACTTAATACCTTGCATCTTTACTCTTTAGGAGCTTAATCCTTCAAGGTGCAGAATGCCTTTAACTCCCACTGACTCTAGTGAGAGATGAAGGCACTCAGCATTTTCAGGGTAAAGCCCTGTTGATGCAAGTCATTCGTGCCAGGGTTAACTGAAGCTTAGATACCCGTTTTGTTGGAAAATATTAAATTAGAAGCTAAGCACTTAATTAAATAAATGTTGTCTTTGCTTTATAGTGAGAAGAGTGACACTTACTATTGTATGCTTTTTAATGATGAAGTCCACACGTATGAACAAGTTATATACACTCTTCAGAAAGCTGTCAACTGTACACAGAAAGAGGCCATTGGTTTTGCAACAACAGTAGACAGAGATGTAAGTAAATTCCTTGTTGGAACTTTAATTAGAAGATTAGAGTGTGTATATATGAGTAAACTTAGTCCTTATTCTCTTTGAAGCAGTTCTGAATCTTCCCCAGTATTCTTTCTCTCTTCTTGCCTCTTGGCAGATAAGGCTTTCAGTAGAGTCTAGAGAAGAGCAGGCAGTTTCATAGTAGCTGGAGGGAGCAGAGAGTTCAGTGCTTAGTTTACAGGACCCTGGATCTCCTCAAGACCATCCTTCTTGCTTGCACGCAGCTTGCTATATGTGTTGAGAATGTAATTCTTTTCTTCCAGGATGCCTTTCCTTTGAAGGACAAATCTATCTTCTTATTTCTACTCCAAGACATTGGCCATCTACTTCATGGCAGGCACTTTCTTCTTTCACGTTATTCTTTGCTGATGGGAAGTGACAGTGTCAGTTTGGGGCCTCAAAACATCTAAAGTTAAATGTGACCAATCTTAATCTTTTTTCAGTTATTCGCCCTGTCTCAGTATTTTTGTGATGTCATTGGTTAGTCATGTAACTTAAAGGGCTACTCCTCTGGTTAGGTCTAAAAAGTGCCAGACTTTCTCCATATTGTAGGTCATACTTCAAAGATTTCTTCTTTTATTTTTAACAACTGAATCTTACTGCATATTTAAAGACTTAAAAAAGGTAAGAGACCTAAATTGGTGTTTTGAAAGCAAACCAGTTCATACATACTGTAAAACAATTTGAGTAAACTGCTTTGTGATACAGTATGAATAAATCAACTGTGCACATTTTTAATAGTCATATTAAACACTAAAGAAAAAAATCACTGCCAGGATCCCCAAAATAGTCAGATAAAGCCAGCACTTCAGATATTATGAGACTAGGCAGGTGAATCAATAGGCTTAACAAGTTTTAAAACATACCTTCTTTAAAGGTATTAAACTGTCATCATATAAAATATTCTATATTTAAATTAGCTGGAAGAGAGACACCTTCATACTAATACTATAAAATATGCTTGATATATGTTAATAGGAGTTAATGTTGAATTTATTAAGAATGTCACTATCAGATTGTTAGGATTATATTAAATTTTTTCTAGAAAACAAATGCAAATGTGATTATCGTAGATGGTGACTTATTACATATGATCTACTTTTCTCCTTTACATTAAGACATAAAGTTTAAGCTTACTGTAGTCTTTCAACAAGCTACTCACTGTCTTGTTTTTATAAATTTAAAGGGGCGTAGATCAGTGCGATATGGAGACTTCCAGTATTGTGATCAAGCAAAATCTGTGATAGTGGTGAGTGATCTTACATATTTAATCCATCCTTCTTAGATTCCCATAAAATGCCTATAAAAGCACAGCTTTGGAATACTGTGTATTATTTTCATATTTTAAATATGCAATATTAATTTTAATTAATCACTATGCGGTGGAGGTTGAGGGTGGCAATCCGAGGCCAGTCTACAATCTTCTGTGTTTCTGTGGCCTAATCCTCATACAGGGCACTTCCAGGAACAAGAATCTCAGGTCTAGGGCAGTTTTGGTAAATCGTATTTTCACCTCTTTAATCCTTAATACCTAATCAGTTGTTTGTATAACGTTCTTAATTCACTCTTAAAGAATGGAAAATATCTCATACAACTTTCTCATTTTGATGTTTTTCTCTTCATTTTCTTATTGCCAGGGACGTGTTTGAAAGCAGAATTTTTGTTACTCTACTGTTAGCTATTCCTCTCTTGAAATACTAATAATCTGTGATCATGTTCAGCTAGCTGTTAGTGGGGATGATTTCACATTGGGAATAAACTTCAGAAACAGTTATCCATAAGCAGGAAAAGGCCCTCTTTTTAGTTTAGTTGTTATTTTTTTTAATGCAAGTATCATAAGTAATAAAGGTTTATGTCTTACACATTTGTGCTTTTCTAGAATCAGAATTGCATAATAATATTTAGCCAAGAGGCATCAATGACTCTTTAAGGGTATGTCTACACTCACAATTTAGTTCGAATTAAGGAGGCTTAATTTGAACTAAATTAGTGCATGTCTGCACTAGCTTTCATTAGTTCGAACTAAGTAAAGCCTAGTTAGAATCTATAAATCCTCACTTAAATTTGAATTGATGGTTAATTCAAACTCATTAGTTCAAATTAACCTAAGGTAGCTGTGTTAATCCGAATTAACTGTTAGTTTGAATTAACCACAGCCTGATTTTCTCTATGCAATAGCACCCTTACCTGATTCAAACTAGCAGGTCCTGTGAATGGATATGCTGGTTCGAATTAGGGTTTCTAGTGTGGCCGTGTTAATTTGAATTAGCTTAATTCGAACTAATAATTCTGCCATCAGAGCTTTTCATGTGAATTGCTTGTGTCAAACAGTTTATTGTATGTATGCTTTGATGCTACATGTTTAAGTTCCAGAAACATATATATAATGACTCTTCAAAATTTGGCATTTGTTTAGATGAAGGGACATCAACAATTTGAATATTGCATTTCTGTATTAGTTAACTTTATCTAATAATATTATTATTATTATTATTAGTGACCCCAAAGATTACTAGCACAGTAAGAGATCAAAGAGAAAATGTATTTAATTTCAGTGTGGCTACTTTGAGTATCACTGATTTGTTGGTAGTCAACTGCGTCACTGTAGGGAGCTCACTTTCATACTTTCTTCCTGAGATTATATGGGAGGATGCTTATCAGGAAGAGGCAGGTGGTAGGTGTGTACACAGGAGAGAAAGAAAGGAAAGGTGGGGGGGGGGGACTAAGCATACTATGTGTTAAGTTTCAACCTAGCCAAAAGACCCTTCAAAACACCTTGTTTTTTATTGAAGGTAGGGTCTTTTTAAAACAAAAATCAGGATATACTGTATAATGATCACTGAGGAAATTATTCTGTACACTCATGTATCTGCATGACCTGTGGATAGCCACAGTGTTTGAATGACTGGGAGTCTGCTATATAGAAGTGCTATTTACTAATGTAGCCCTTCGGGATATACACAGTATGGATGTCAATAAAGAAAATTCAGAAAACTGGACTTGCATTGGATTTTTCTTCAGCTGAAAATTTGCAAATAAAATTGACAGTTTCCATTTTTAATGTACTATTGGAAGTAATCCTGTACTGGAAGATGGAAGAACTTGACCACCTCTTCCTCTATATGCTGTTCCCCAGTATTTGAAACTTTACGACAGCTTTGATTTGCTGTTACAGTGTGACCTGATTCCATGACTTACACTTCCATGCATTTATTTCCTTCCATTCTGTAAGTTTCCCGCATCTTCAAAGCATCTGACAAAGTGGGACTTTTCTCCCACAAACGTTCATGCAATAAGTCAATTTGTTAATCTTTAAGTGCCACAGGACTCCTTGTTTTATTAATAATAGGTCTCCATTTTAATTCCTGTGATTAAAATGTTTTAGTTTATTCTATAGAATGTTGTGCATTTTTCTGCAACAAAACTTGTACGTTTCTTGATATTCAATTTTAACCAGTTTTACCCTCGTCTTTTCTTTTTGAAGAGAAATACCAGTCGCCAGACAAAGCCACTGAAGGTTCATGTTATGCATTCATCCATTGTTGCCCATCAGAGCTTTGGTTTGAAGCTCCTGAGTTGGCTTGGCAACGTTATTGGATATTCAGGTAGGCAAATTCAAGCACTTCTGCTGTTGACTAGAGGATAATTTAGAGATTAACTTAATATTAAAAATAATCATAAAAATATTTGTTAAAATAGCTTACCTCAAATACATAACAGGTAATACTAACCCATTAATAACTTGTGTCACACGTCATCCATTGTCTGCTCCTGGATTTGTATTCCTCAAATCCTGACTCTGATATGGAAGTGCTTTATGTGTTCACATACTAAAATTGGTGGTTTTGAGCAGAAACTGAGAACTTCTGTTGCGTGGTGTGTGCTAATGGTACTCCTTGCCCCTTGATCACTTTTAAATGAATGAAATAAATTAAAATTTGAACATCATGTATAGGTGTCAGTAATACTTTTTATCTAATGAGAAAACTAATTGCTTCATATCTGTCACAGGGTAACTAGAACAGCAAAAAAGTATTTAACTCTCTGATGCAAGGAGTGAGGGAGGAAGCAGACCAGTGAAGCACTGAACAGATGTTCAAAATGAGATTCTCTCTGTAGAAGGAGGGAGTCAAAGTATGCAATACCATTTAATGGGGAGTATCTTCTGAACTCTGGCTGAAGAGCAATCTTCTCTGTCATACAGTAGCTTTTTTATGGTAGCGACTGGGCAAATGGAAGTGGGGAAATGCAGCTTATTGATGACCTGTGGATTTAACTTTTCATTTGGTTCCAAGTGTGGGCTTTACATGGCACCACAGTCCTGTTTAAAGAGGACATTGTTAATATTTTATTTCATAGCTACAATGTTCATCTGGGGATGTTACAGCGTGGCCTGCTAGTGCATGCTGCAGATCACATTCTCATAGTCTGAACTGTGAAGGCTTGTACATATAACCTTTGTCTTAGCCAGCTGCTAAGGGACAGAAGTGGATTAAGAAGGGGAAAGGAAAACCATGCCAAAGCCAGTTGGGGCAGCGAAGTATAGATGCAGTCCCATTAAAAACCATTCTTTTGTGCTGTGCGTGTCCCAAATCCTCTAGATTATTAGCATTGTGTTTGTGCCATCACTTACATCATCATGTATACATTGCTAAATCTAATTATTCATTGAATGATCAGATATGTAGCTTGCTTTCATATAATTTGATACATAAAATTATTTAAATCAGTATTTTCTGACAGTTATAGGTGGTATCAGTGCATATGTTTGGCTATATATGAACATGCTATATATCCGAGTTCATTATGAACACACTCTCCTTCCCCCTCAGTCAGAGTTCAGGCAAAAAGGAACTAAAAGGGGTGGGGTGGGGCTGGCAGCACACTATGTAGAGGTGTGTGTGCATGCTGCTGCAGATGGTCTAGAGCTGGCTGTGCAGATACCACTGGGGAAAAATTTCCAGCACTATGAAAAGCCATTATTATAAAATATCTTTTGGAGAGCAGACCTATATTTATATTCTGTGCATTCCCATACATAGAGAAACTTTAAGGGTATAGTTCTAAGCCTTGGTACTCAAAGCTCCCACCTATGGGATTGTTACAGATACCAGAATATGGATGTATAATAAAAAAGGAAATAAGTAAAAGTAATGGGAATTAAATGGAGCGGGTTTTTTTTTCATATTCATTGTTTTCCAGTAGTGGGGTGTGTTAACCTGTGAAGTAAACTCCCAACAGAATAAGTGGAAATTTATAGTGAACAGTCCTGAAATGGCAGAAAGAAGAATTTGGTTATTTAATACATTTGTCCATCTCCAGGTTTTTAAGCATTGGAAGCATGTAGTCTTCATGTGCTATTTCTAACTTCTGTTTGTTCATCAGCTTCTGGTGTGTGATGCATGATGTGAAAAAGTTGCTTAAAATAGTGAGGTAGCCATTTTTATAATGTTCTTCATTCATTAAACTGATAAGAAACCTAGTTCATTTTTATCACTTCAAATGGTCCATTTCACAATAAAAAACAACTGTTTTTAAGTCTGGGTGTTTAAAATTAGGTTCCTTATCTACATTTAAACAGTGAAACCAAGATAGACTGATTTTTTTTTTTTTTTCCAAAGGTGCTGAGCCCTTGGTTTTACTGGGATTTAAGAGTGCCCAGAGCTTCTGAAAACCAACCATTTAGCTGTCAAATAGCATAAGGAGCCTAATATCAGACACCCGAGTTCAAAAGTTTTGGCTCATTGCTGACCATGATAACAAAAGTTTATATATAAGCATTTCTTGAAGCAACTTCATCAAAAGAGAGATTTCATTAAGTCTGGGGACAAGGAGTCAGGAGGTTTAGTCAGAACTCCACTCAGATACAGATGTGTTGTTTTAGTAAGTACAGGTTGGAATACAGATATTTAGGGTGGGATTTTTCAAAAATTCAATTTGTGCATATTGGAATCCTGTCCCCTTAATCTGGTAGTCTTTATATGAGACTGAGTATTTTATCAAGGGGAAAAATAATTGTCCCTCTTAATTCCCAGTGCAGCCATGTATGGGCAGAAATTTAATACTTTTGCTGAATGGGAGGCCAGACAATGGAGTTTTCTATGCATTCTGCTTGAAACACACCACGCTTCTTGCACAGGAATGGAGACATGGAATCATGGCTGAACAAGGAGAACAGATATGGTCAATGGGTCCCTGTAGAAAGTAGGCACCAGTGGATTACATCCACTGGTCCACTATTGGTACAGATTTCAAACCTTCATTATTCTTGCTTGGTGATCTTGAGTAAATATATGAGGATGAACACTCAGTCTATTGTGTAAACTACTATTATGCTAAATAATACATTGAAAAGTAATTTCAGTAACTACTTTTTTGTATATTTATTCTGTGATTTGTTTGATTGTTTATTAAGATGGCCTTCGCCGAATATTGTGTCAGGTTGGTTTACAGGAGGGACCAGATGGTGAAAATTCTTCTCTTGTGGATAAACTAATGCTGTCTGATTCTAAACTGTGGAAAGGTGAGTTGTCTTGAACTTTTTAAAGAAAATTAATTTGGAGGCAGATTTATTTTGCCTTGTATTTTATGGCAATATTTAGGCTGTTAATGTTCAGTTTTAGGTTTTACACTGTTCATGTTTTGGCAGTTCTTACTGTCATTCATTATGGAAGCAGCTGCCTGTTTACAGATGCTTTGGTTTTTGTGTGGGGTTTGGTTTTTTTGGTTTTGCATTTTGGGGGTAGAGGCTTTGAGGTTTTGGTGTTTTAACTCTTCCTGAATCTGAATTATGTTGAACTGTGAAATATGGGCTGGCCCTTTCTGCACTACTGTGAAGAGAGAGTAGAACTTTCTATTTGGAATGAACTTTTCAAAGGGCTGTTAAATTCACATGTGCACACAGGTTGACCTGAAAATTGCTATGCCAGTTGATGGCCAAGAGTAGAAATAGCAGCAGAAATGTGCAGTCTTTTGGCATTCTTAAGATAGAGGCATATTGCTACAAAATGGTCTAATTTTAAAAATTCCTGAGTCTGTATAGAGACAAACTTTCAGGCTATATTCAAACCCATGAGATGTTTTTATTGAGACAAGAATGTCTAATGAAGTTGACTGTATCAGTTCACAAATGGTGTAAGTCTCCAGTGCTGTTACTCTGAAGTGCTTTAAAATCCTCCAGCTTAATGTCATTGGCCTGACAATTATTTCAGTTCATGGAGTGTGACAAGAGTGTGTGCTACAAATTTGGGGCCCTTTGGTCCAGGGCATGCTGGGTTACAACTCTCTCTCACACTCTCTCTCTCTCTCTCCTGCCCCAATGGCCTGTCTTTAATAATGACATTTTAAAATAAACATTTTCAAATGAAGAAATGCATACTTTGCCTCTGTGACAGTGAATAGGAATATAACAGGACATTACCAATCTGTATTCTTCCACAACTCCAGATCTCCATTGTACTGAAGCATTGCCATGTACATTCACTGTACTCTGTGCACAGTGATAGTCTAAGGAGTAATAAAAGGGATTGGACACTAAGGGAATGTCTACTCTGCAATAAAAAAAATGGCTGACCATGACAATTGACTCAGATTAAAGGATTGTTTAATTGTGGACTGTTTGGGCTTTGAGAGGAGTGTGGGCTCTAGGACTTCACGAGGTGGAAGGGTCCCAGAATTCAAACTGCAGCTCCCGTCAAACATCTACATCACAATTAAGCAGCCTCTTAGCCTGAGCTAGCTGACACTGGCCAGCTGCAGGTGTCTAATTGCAATGTAGATCCATCCTAGGTCTATGTCTGTGCTACCTGCAGTTTGGACCATGGGGGTATGAATAGTTGCTGTGCTAATGTGCTGCCCTGTAACTCCAGCATGGGGACTCTGCTGGTGTGACATAAATTACCCCTAGCCAGGACTTCTAGGTTCTAATTCTAGATCTGCCACTGACTCCTTGGGTGCCCTTGGTTAAGTGGCTTTGCCCTTCTCATCCTTAATTTCTCTAATTACAAAATGGAGATAATGACACTGACCCACCACAAAGACTTGTTATCCATCAGTGTGAATGAGAGAGAAAGCTGCAATGACACACTTTGTGCAGTGCTTTTCATATCCCTTCACTCTGAACTGCAGTTCAGTGTAGACAAGTCTTTCAACTAGGTGAAGGATAATACGATACACTCCCTGTGTGAGGGACTCATTACAGCAGGGATCATAGCATTTTGAGTATACCTTAAAGTTTCTCCCGGGCTGCTTTCTTTCATCCTGTATGCTTACCTCCAAATGTCTTGAGGAAACATATAACATGATTCATTGATTGTGTTTCTAATGGTTCTCACAGGGAAAAGGGAAGAGTTCATGTTGCATGTAGTATAGGAGAAAATGACTCTACCTGTGGTATTCCTGGTTTTCTAATACCTCTGTTTTTTGTGGTTAAGTATTTTCCTTCAGAGTTTTCTGGTTTGACTGCAAATTTGTGTTCTTCAGCCCTAATAAACTGATAGTCTAGTTTGGTCAATTTCACAGTTTTAAGATATTAAAAACCACAGATTTCATGGTTTCAGATATTTAAATCTGAAATTTCATGGTGCTGTAATTGTGGGCATCCTAACCTGAAAGAGCTTGGAGGAGGGGAGGAAGGGTGTCACAAGGCTATTGTAGGGGGAGGTCACAGCATTATTGCCCTTCTGTGCTCCTTGCTGGTGTGACGGCAGTGCTTTCAGAGCTGGGCAGACGGAGCAGCGTCCACTGCCTAGGTGCCCAGATCTATTGGCAGCATCATTACCGGTGGCCATACAGAAGTGAGAGCACCATCATCTGGGGTGGGAGAGTGTCATGACGTTTTTGGTGGACAGGGCTGGTCTTACAGATAAGCGAGTGGATGGGCGCTCCCAACAACTGCTGGACTCTTGCTATTAGTCTCAGCTGAATTGGGAAGGATGGGACTTTTTCTACACAGGCTGCTGCTGGGTCAAACCTGCCTCTGGAAGTGCACCCACTGGCTACAGGGGTCTCTGTCCCTCCCCCCTGCTTCCTGTCCCTGTGAAAGCTAGATCCAGTGCATAGTAGGAGCCATTGATTGCAGTGCCCTGGCATTGCCTTTCCCCTACAAGAGCCAGATTTAATAGGGGAGGGTCAAATTTCAAGGTCTGTGATGTGCTTTTTATATGAAATTAGTAGGACCTCAGATATGAGGCACTGATAATTGACCATCGTTTCTTGTCACCAACTTTTTTTTGTTAGTTTAGAACATCATGTGCAAACGGGTGATAAAATAATATTTTCCTTTCTATTGTAGCTTTTCAAGCTACTTGCTAATTTTCAGGAGAACAAATATCTATACATAATCATTTCACATTAAAGAATATAAAGTGCTTTTCCTCACCATTGTCTGTCAAATGCCAAATGTTATCAAAGCATGCTTCTCTGTGGGTTGGTGGGCAGAATTTCTTCTTTCTTTACAAGGCAACCATTAGGATTGCTTCTATGATGATCTGACAGAGAATAATGGGAAAATAATGTGTAATTTTTCTTAACAGGAGCTAGGACTGTGTACCATCAGTTATTCATGAGCAGTCTACTTATGGATTTGAAATACAAGAAACTTTTTGCTATCCGTTTTGCAAGAGTAAGTAGCTTCCTTATGATGAAAGGAAAATGCTTCAAACTATAGCCTTAAAATAAAATTACAAGTAGAACATTTCAAAAATTACAGTATTCTGTGTTTTGGCATGTTGGTTGGGCTTTTTTGTTTGTTTTTTTCAATAGGGTAAACTATTTAAATAAGAACTTCTATTAATTTCCTTCTGTTAAAAAATCTTAATTATCATGGTACCTTATCACTGTCAAGAAAACAGGTAGGTCTTTTAGGTTCGCAATCCAATGCAGTTTTTAGATCATTTTTAATACAGAATGCATCACCTCTGCTGTTTTTATCCTTCCCAGCCAACCGTCTAGGGTCCTGTTACTTGAGAACCAGTCATTAACCATTGTTGCTAGGTGAGCTGTTGCTGTGGTACCCAGAGGTGGCCTCTGACAATTAACTATGCTTAAAATTATTTCCTGTAATAGCTAATAGATAAGATACTTTTAATCAGATTTTTGACATTCTACTCACTCTCTTGCCACAGACAAACAATATATTATTTTAATTAGTAAAATACTATTGGTATTCATGCTGGTAATTTGAATGGGTGAGTAGATTTTATGCGTGGGCTGGTAAATTGTCATGCCCACTGTGCAAGTTTTCTCTTTTTAATGATGGATCAGTACCACTCTCATCTTTATCGTAGTATTGATTTTTGCCCAGTGCAGACATTAAACTGAAAGAAAACATCAGGTCAGTGTGGATTAGAGGTGAATTTCCCCCTTGTTGTTTAGAATTACCGGCAGTTGCAGAGAGATTTTATGGAGGATGATCACGAGCGGGCAGTGTCGGTGACTGCTCTGTCTGTCCAGCTCTTCACTGTACCTACTCTGGTGAGTAGTGCTTGCCTTTTTTAAAAACTGATAGTTGGCACTCCTTGCCTTTTTTGCCTCCTTCTTAATAGAACTATGAGCGATTGCAGAGTGATTATGTGAAAGATGACCACGACAGAGAGCTCTCAATTGCTGACCTCTCGGTACAGATATTCACAGTGCCTTCACTTGTAAGTACTAAGACTAAAGAAATAAAGAGAATTTCTTTTTAGGAGATGCACTAAGATCTTGAGCTCATAGGCTGCTAGATTTCTCTGATTGTTTTGTAATGCTACTGTTCAAATACAGTGTGGTGTGGGCTTTTTGAAAACTAATTAGTAGTTTGTAAGTATAGGTACAGTATTCTAGGTAGACTTGGACCTATGCTACTGAATTTGAATCTGTATCTGAAATTCCCACAGTACAAAGGTATATGAAACTATTTTTTTGGTTTGGACATCTCTCTTAATTTTTTTTCAATACTGAATATATGGAGAGATTAGCTCTTAAGTAGTTTTTAATTTCTTACTATGCCAAATCAAAAGAGACTATTTGTAAATATCTATGCTAGGTGCTATGGGGAGTGTCGCTGCTGCTGCCTTCTTGATTCTCCATTCCACCTATACACATCCTGGAGTGTTCACCTAAGGTTTCTTGTCTTGGGGTCCAATTTATTGAATCTCACAGCCTATATATGCGGTTCCTTCATCCTTACAGACTGACATTCTTCCTTCCTTGGGTTTTCCAATTTGTCCTTCCTCTCACCACTCCAGTTCTCTCTATGCTTGAGGTCTGCCAGTTCCCCTCCAGCCTCTGGGCGTCTCTGGGGAGACCTCAGCTTAAATTTTATCATCTCTTAGTGCAGAGTCGACAGAATATTTTGGGTCTGTAAATGAATCCTGACAGGCTTCCATGGCCCACCACAATCCTGGTTCTACTACAGGAGAATCTCCTTGGGGGTCTCTCCTGCCCCTTGGCTTCCCTTCAGTATGAACTGAGAACACTCTCTTTTTTAATTAAAATGGACAGACCAACCTGTTAAAGTATTTTTCTAGTAAAAATCAACTGCTGCCTTCTGGAAAATTTTGAAAGCTTTTTTCCTACAGAAGCATATGTCTGTATGTCATAAATTATTGTTGAAAGTGAAGAATATTTAAAAAGAGCAGTTGAACGTAGAGACACTGTCTCCATGAAAACATCTTTGAAAATTCAGTATGCTAAGGATGGAAAATCTGACTTGCATAGAATTGTTTCCAAAAAAGAGTGCTGTTAGAAGTTTTCCAAGTGGAATCAACTTAAAGGTAGATCTAAATTTATGATGCTGTGTGGAAATCATGGCAGTCAGGTAGGTGTCTTAAGATTTGATTTCAATATAACTGTTTTAAATTATGATTTGTTTCTATCAGTTTGCGGAGTGCTGGAGATGTCAGCTGGTAGCATATTCTTTTTGAGTCAGGAAGTCAGGGTTCTCTTCCTAGCTGCATCACTCACTTGTGCTGTGAGGTAGGGCATAACGGTTAAACTCTGTGTGCCTCAGTTTGCTCTTCTGTAAAATAGCACCACCACTATTTGCACTGGTATTATGGGGCTTATTTAGCTAATGTCAGTCAAATACTTAAATAAAAACTATTTTTAAAGTTATTTAAAAAGTTCCCAAAATACAATATTGTTTTAAGAAGCCTTAAGTGTTATCAGAGGGAGGAAAACTTAAAAGGAAGTGTGCAAGATTTAGAGTTATAGTCCATAGAGAATGAGATGAGGAAAATCTTTTGTTGAAGTATAAAAGTAATTTAAAAAAAAAAAAAGCAAGCTCTGTTAAAGTAGAGTCAAAAGCCTCAGTCTCGTTTGCAGGTCCTTTACTAACAAGTTTCCCCAGCGAAAGCCAGTATCTATTGGCTTAACTCAATTGAAAGCCTTTTAAAAATTGCTCTCGTAGAACAGGATTACTTGGTTGTATATGGGAGATAATAGAACAGGTACTTTATGTGGTCTTGATCCACTGAGGTACTAAAGTGTGTGCCTGACTTCAAATCCATAAATATTCTGGATTTGATGGGATAGATACATTTCTAATTGTCTTCCTGAGCTGGAGCCCAGTCTTCAAGAGGACTGCAGTTTTGGTTTGAGTTTTTATCACTTACTGCTTTTTTTATATAGATAATTTATCAGGGCATTTAAAATGTGTTTAAAGTGGTGAAGTTAAAGAATGGGAAGTCACCAAAAAAGTAGTTGGTAACCTTTTCAAAAGAACCTCTTTAATGCAGGAGCCTAAGTGCCGTTGAAAGTCAGTGAAACTTAGATCCTAATTCAGTGATTAGCTGTTGGAAATTTACCCAGTAAACAACTGTGGAGAGGAAGCAGGAACATCTTTTGGGGTTTTTGTTTACAGCCTCAGCATTCATACCCAAATAAATTAGTTCTTTTTCTTTGGCAGTATTGCAGAAAATCTTTTTGGGTCTTTATATGTGTATGTACCACAGTGTCTGGGGGTCCCAGTTCTGCATGATGACCTCATTGTGCCTGGTATGTACAAATCCAGTATAAAGAGATGGTCCATGCCCCCAGAACGTCTTAAAAAACCTAAGTACAAGACAAGAGGCAACAGGTGGTTTCAGACAAATGGGGGAGGACAAGGAAATGTAACACTGTTGGTCAGCATTATAAGCAGAGGTAGCTTTGCAGAGGGATTTCAATTTTCTTATATTAACACCTGGAATTTTGTTTGACTTACTTAATGTTAAAATAAAAAAACCACAGCTATTTAAATGGTTTGGCTGAAAAGGTATAGATTTCTACTGGGCAAGATGCAATATTTATTCTGCTTCTTTCCCCTGACAGTAAAGTCTGTTGATTACAACAAACTTTAATGTACTTTGACATAGGCTCGAATGCTGATAACAGAAGAAAATCTTATGACCACAATCATCAAAACCTTTATGGATCATTTAAGGCACCGTGACCTCCAAGGGAGGTTTCAGTTTGAACGGTATACCGCCCTTCAAGCTTTCAAATTCCGGCGGGTTCAGAGCCTTATTGTGGATCTCAAGTAAGAGCCTTAATATTAATCAAATTAATGAGTACTTTAAATAAAAAATGATTAAAATGACCTCTCAAATTTGTTTCTGCTGTATTCAGGTATGTGTTGATAACCAAGCCAACTGATTGGTCAAATGAGTTGAGGCAAAAGTTTCTAGAGGGTTTTGATGCCTTTTTAGAATTGCTGAAGTGTATGCAGGTATGTGAATCTGTATATTTTAAAACAAACACTGTGAATGTTTTGGGTTAGTAGTGTGAGTAATGTGAGATGTCAAACATATTTTGTTTTTCATCAGTAAAATAGTAACTTAGAAATACTTTTAGTTTTCAGTAAATTATTTCCTGTGTCCATTGACTGGAATGCAATGTGGTTGAATTACACTGCTGTTACAATCACAACAAATGCTTATAAAGTTTGTGTGTGTAAAGTATGCTTTAACTTTTTGTGTGTGTGAGGGAGAGAGAAAAGGAGGGGAATCAACACAAGGATGCCAGTTTGTATATTTGATGATATCACACAACAAGGCAGTGCACATATACATTTGTGAGCAAAGTCAGACTGGTCTGTCTTAGCCAGCTTTCACTACATTTGAGTGTGCCTGTTGTTAGTCATTTGACCTTAAACAAGTGTACTAACCTCTGTACAAACACAGTGGGAGACAAAGTCCTTTACCTCAAGGAATTTTATGTGTATATACACCTATGATGGTACTACTTCTGTAACGTGTTTTGACCTTTTAATATATTACATGTGATATATGATGCTTTTACAAGGACAAACTACTACCAGGGCAAAAAGGCCTGACCAAATAACACTCACTCTTCTCATTGACCTGTGATTGACTAGCATTCTTCTCTCAAAAAAACTGTAGTTTTTGATCATCCTTTTAATAAATTCATTATTGCTGAGTGTGCTATCATAATGAAGCCACACTTCCATGTCTTCTTGGATTTTAAGTTATTCTTACTCACAAATCAATAAGAAATAAATCCCTTAGGACATTTTTAACAGACTGAATGTGATATTTAGAGATTTATCCTTTTGAAGTTTTCCTCTTGATTTGAAGACCTGTGTAGAGAGATTTCATGACTCAGTCTTCAGTTCAAGATGCTTACTAATTCAATTCCGTGCTTACTGATTCATACTAGCTAGATCTGACCAGTGATCCACTTAGTCTAGTTTTCCTGTCTCTTCTGCTTCCTAAATTATTACCCTTTTTTCCTACGTTGTCTTTAAAATTAGCCTTTTTTATTTTTCTCCTGATTCTTTTTATACTTCTGTGACATGAGGAGAGTATTTAAACAATATAAATACTCACTTAGTCTTATGTTATCACCAATATGGGTTCTTAATGGCACAATGATATGCATGATTCTTTGTGGTTTTAGGGTATGGATCCAATAACTCGTCAAGTAGGACAACATATTGAAATGGAACCAGAATGGGAAGCAGCATTTACATTACAGATGAAATTAACGCACGTTATTTCGATGATGCAGGACTGGTGTGCTTTAGATGTAAGCTGCTTCTGATTTTATGTATGTATGCATGAAGGGAGATTTAGGTAGATGCTTGTCTAATTAATAGTAACAGAACAAACATACATACATACTTTGTCAGTGTAAACTGATTATTTTTCCAGAAGTAGTATTTTAATCTGCGGTGGATTAAATTTGCATAGGGCCTGAATTTAACAAAAAAGCCTGTGTGTATGTTTCCTAGAATGGACATAGGAGGTCAGTCTGAACATTTTGAAGTTCATGTAAGCATCCAGATGTTTGTATTGGCAGAGTGTCAGAACCGGGGAAGAAAGTGGGGAATCAATTTGTAATGGAGGAATTATCAGGTTTTGTGTCATCTTGGTGCCATCCAGAGAGAAAGCAGATTGCTGAACTCCAGCTGGATGATATGCAATTGCTCTGATGGCAAATTCCTCCTTGAGTGTGTCGAGTAGGACTTCCAACATGGTGAAGCCACCATTAAAACATGAGCCCAGAAAAGTGAAATATTAAATTTGACTTTAATCTGTTGTTTCATTGAACTGTAAATACTCTTGGTAACCTATCATAGTCAGGCTAGCACATCATTAGCAGGCTCACATGATGACAGGTACACTGTAAAAACTGATGTATATTACTTTTTAAATTTATTTAGTTGAGTGATTTTTCTTCTTTAATGGGTGAACAGCACTTGGGAAAGAGAGGAGCCAATGACCTTCTGAGCTAATAAGGAAATCTTTAATTTTTATTGGTAAAATTATATTAAGAAAAGTAAAAGGAACTTTGAATTGAGAAACAAAAAATAAATATGCAAGTATTTTTCTTCTTAGTACATTATATAGATGGTAAATAATTTCACAGTGCTCTATTTCTTCATGATGTGTATATAAACCGCAATCTTTTTTTAATAGGAAAAAGTACTTATTGAAGCTTATAAGAAATGCTTGACTGTACTGATGCAATGTCACGGTGGCTTTACTGATGGTGAACAGCCTATCATTCTCAATATATGTGGACATTCTGTGGAGACCATCAGATACTGTGTTTCTCAGGAAAAAGTTAGCATTCATCTCCCAGCTTCTCGTTTACTCGCAGGTAGGAATGAACCTAGTTTTTAAAATATTACAGAAAATGAAAGTAACACTTATATGCACATATGCAATTTGCATGCATATGAGTATAAGAGAATATATGCCATCTGAGGGAAGCCAGAACACAGAGTACCTTCGCCATCAGCCTTCCCCATGACATTCCCATGTCCAGGGACTGTGGGAAGGGACATGTAGGGGATGGTTAAGCTGACTCAGTACCTGCTTGGGGACCCCTTCATAGCAACAAGGGATCTGTTCCTTTTTGTGTTGCCTTACATGGGACAAAGAGAAGTAGAAATGGGCGGAGAATCTGCCTTGGAGTATGGATTATGGTTCAATGATGTTTTAGAAACACGTTCAACTTTCGGGTTTGAGTGACTGACATGACAGTTAAATATTGGAGATTAAATGGGTATTTGATCTCAGGTTTAGCAAGTTAAGCAGGTCAGGATCAAATTATTTTGAATCTTCACGAGGCGTAGAAGTGCAAGAGTTAAGAAAACCTCCTTGTGTTTAATTGTTCTTAAAAATTTAAGTCTGAAGACTAAAAGAAGGGAAAGCTATTAGTTATTAGTAACTAGCTCTTGTAGACAAAGGATGGCAATTGGGGAATAGTCCTCTTATGAGAAGAGAGTGTGTTAATGAAACGTGCACTTTAGAACTCCATGATATTTCCATGTGTGTTCTAGGTACGTTGCAAAGCTAATGATCTCAAAAATCTCTATATTAAGAGGACATGCCTTAGGAAAGGGTCAGATAGCACAGTGGTGGGTGCAGTATAAGACTGAAAATAACAAAATTGATTTAAATGACTTGACCTTTTTGTATTTATTGAAATACTATGTTAGCTGAATTTCATCTGTTAAATTAGTTGCCACTTATGGCCTCTGTTTTATTGAGAGAGGAAGATAACTTTTGTTTTTAGTTAACAGAGGACCTATATAATGGAAAAAGACTTTATGCAAAGGTTAATCTTTGCCACGCTCATATAATGTCATGGGTTTCTTGTTGAGAGGTGAGAAAATGTGTTGGGGACATCCTGTATGGCTTATGGACTTGGGCTGAATGTACTGATGTGTCTTACATTATGGAAAGCCTAAACTACACTGCTTTTTTGTGAGAGAGGAAGGAGAGAAAAAAAACCAAGAGTCCTGTGGCACTTAAAGACTAACAGATTTATTTATTGCGCAAGCTTTTGTGGGAGAAGATCCCACTTTGGCATCTGACGAAGTGGGATTTTCTCCCACAAAAGCTCATCTGATAAATAAATCTGTTAATCTTTAAGTGCCACCGGTCTCCTTGCTTCTTTTGCTGAACTAAACTAACACAGTTGCCTCTTTGCAACTTTGTGAGAAATGTATTTAATCCTAACGTGAACATGTAATAATGCATACTTTTGTTTTGTACATTCATATAGGTTTGCATGTGTTGCTAAGCAAAAGTGAAGTGGCTTACAAGTTTCCAGAGCTGCTACCCCTGGTATTGTGACATTTAATTAATGTTTGTAATACTCTTGGAAGATTAAAAATTCCATATAAGTATTTAGAAGTTGTAAGTGTAACAAAGAATAACTTTCTTGTTATAGGCTTTATTTAGGAAGGCAGACTGTTTTAAATACTGGCGGTTCTTTAGGAGTAAACCCACAATCAGTGTTTTTAATTTTAAAATATTTAAACTGTTTTAAAATTGTACTTCGTTTCTCTTACCATCTCCACTTAAGTTTGAGATTGTATTTTGAGACTGCTTTGTAGTCTGGTTCTTTGTTACTTGGAATTTGGATTTGGTTGCAATTAAGTCTTACCAGAGTATTTGGGTTCTTGCCTGAATCTAGCCACAGAGACAAGAATTGTTACGTGGATACTTCAAAGTATTTTATAAAAACCTTTTATTGCAACAAAGATAAATGGGAGGCAGAGAATTGAGAAAAGATTAAATGAGCAAAATAATGACTGAATAACAGTCAACTTCTGTTTTGATACATACTGGAAATGCTATGCTGTTTGCATTTTACTCTCCTAAGATTTATATTAGAAGCTTAGGATTGATATTCTCACACCCAAGTTCCAAGGCTTGGTTGAAAGAGATGTCCGATGCTTCAAGCTGATAGGAGAGGGGAAGGCCAAGTAACTATGGCTGGTATACTTAAACTATTAAAGCAAAATAACCTAAGTAGCTAGTAAGAAAAGAGATGTGATTTGGGTCGTCACTGCCTTCTTGAGCTGAAAAACTGAAGAAGAATTGAGCTAAAAGCTAGATAGAAAATTAAATAGCAAGCTAGATAGGAAGGCTACCCCCAGCAACAGGGTTGGTCCCTTTATACCCTTTCTAATATGGGTCAGTTTGGCTCCTCCTTCCATATCCAGACATGGGATCTTCATCGCCAGAATTGTAGGGGGTACATCCATTCTACTGGTTATGGGGTTCATGCATTGATGCATGTCCTTCCAGAATATTCTTCTATCTTCCCCTTTTTATTATTTCTAGGTTTTGCTGTGTTCTTTTAGATATTTAGGGCCCAAACTGTCAAGTCCCCGGTAGTTCCTCTGTCTGCTCACCTGGGTTTTGTGATCAAAATATAGCCTGTTGGCTCTTTGAACCATTGCTTATTGAACAAACAGATCTACCTATGCCAACTTACCTAATATTAAAACTTTTATGCTAGCTTATAACTATACCTTCAGCTGTTTCATATAAGCTCTGTATAATTTCTACACAGGTCTGTAAGGTATCTTGCATTCCAGCTATTAATATAAAAATGGCTATGCTAAATAAATCTATAATTAAAAGTGCCTTTTGGTGGTGGTGGTGGGGGGGAGAAAAATATGATTTAGTGAGAGTGGTCCTGCTTTTTTTGGCAAGGGGTTGGCTTAGGTGACCTCATGAGGTCCCTTCTAACCCTATGATTCTATTGGCAGTGGCAGCTGTAGCATGACCTTATCCAATACTCTTCATGTGTCCCTTTTGAGGCACCTAATGCAATAAGTTTAAACATAAATATGGACCTTGCTTACATTTTAAGCATGGAGGAAAGAATGGTGGGAGGTTACAAAGAAAAGACTAAATGGAAAGAGCAAAGGAGAGCATATGGAAGGGAAAAGCAAAGGGGATAAAACTGGCAGAGGAGATGAGATTGATTGCAAAAGAAGAAGTGGTTAACTTTTGAATGAATAATATACAGGATAAGAGTTCAAACAAAAGGAAGAGGAAGAAAATGATAGTGTAAGAGGAAAAAGTGGTTGTCTGTGATACATTTTCCAGAAGCAATAAATGGTACGATAGCACTGATGCATTTTTTTCACATTCAGAAGAAGCTTTAAAACAAAAAAAGATGCAGCAAAGTAATATTAAGAGTAGGATATTGACCTTGGCCAGTGGTATATCAAGCAAAAGATAAAATGTGGGATATATTGACAGGAAGGGTGATTAATGAAAAATTTACAATATGTATGTTTGGGTTATTTTTTGCTTTTTCTCGAAATCTTCAATGGTTTTATGTTCTTTTAGATTATGTTTTTGATAATTATAAGATTTTGCTCTTTTATACTTTCTATAGAGTGAACTTAGCCCACCTTTGTTGATAGAACACCCTCTACGATGTCTGGTTTTATGTGCCCAAGTGCATGCAGGGATGTGGAGAAGAAATGGGTTCTCCCTTGTTAATCAAGTAAGTAGTTTAATAGCTGTGATGTATATGTTTGTGCTAATTTGTTTTAATGATCCATATGCCATTGTTGGAAACCTCTAGAACACATCTGTTATGTTAAAAAGCAAACAAAAAAATCCTCTTCTAGTTTAACTTTACAGACATACCATTGGTGACTTTTTAATAAATAAATAAAAAAGACCCATGGCAGTAACTTTTAGAGCCCAGGTCGGCTGATTCAGATTTGTGGTACAAGGCTAAAAATAGCTATGTAGGCATTTGGGCTGGAGCAAGCCTGAATTTCGGAGCCCAGGCTCTAGTCAAAGCTAAAACTATGCTGCTATATTTTTTTCCCATAGCATAAACCCACGAGCCCAAGCCAGTTGACCTGGTCACTGACCCTTGCTTTCATGAATCTGTCTTTCTGCAGTAGAGTCAAGTTTGAGCCAAAATCCAGCTGAAAGTTAATGGCACCTATACACCTAAGTCATATAATAGATGTTTTCAAAAATTTTTCTCAGTCTTTAACTACATGATCACATGCTGTTTCATTCCACAGCACTCCTGCCTTGACGAGTGAACAGGCCAGATAGCGATGAGTAAATGAGGCAGCTGCTAAATATTTTTACTCTCTTCATTCAGTTAATGGGCCCCGTATTACTTACTGCACAGCATTCAAGAGCTGTAAGAAATACATAATTGCCTTTTCTAAGATGTTCATTGCTGTGCAATGGTCTTTAGATCTTTTCAAAGGTGTTCGTTGCTGTAGTATCAGTGTTTCTCACAAATATTAATTTTATTTCCATATCTCCACTGTGAGGTTAAGAGCACTGTTACCCACATTTTAGAGTTGAGGAAATGGGCACAAAGAGACTAGCCTGAGGCTGCACAGTAAGTGCAGAACCACTTATTATCACTCAGGACTTCTGACCCTGTGCTTGTTCCTTCACACCATACTTTCAGAGGTGCTGGTATGCACAGCTCCCATTGATTTCAGTTGTAAGTGTTATATCTTTGCATTGCCACAAATCGGGCCTCATATGTCTTGCATGGAGCACCTGGTAAAAGAAGAATATACCTAAGCTCAGGATAACATGGGTAGAAACAAGAAAAGAGCTCAATCCTTATTTGTGGTGTTCATTTCATTTAACCACAGAACTGGCCTTTTTCTCCTATTAGTCCTAGCACATTTACTAGACAGCTTTGACTTTTGAAACAAATGAGGTTTGACTCCTACAACTTTTTCGTTTACTATAAAACCATAATTCTTTCTTTGAACAACGTCCATCCTTTGCACTGAATGAGACAAGGATCCTGTGGAAAAAGTTGAATGTGATTTTATAATTAAATATGGTAGTGGGCTAGCTCGTTTGTTTCTCTTATTTCAGTTCAGGGGTGTGACTCCCGTTACTTAGTCTTAGGGATTCTTTTAGGTACCATAGGGGACACCTTAATTTAGAGCAAGCAGAATACTCTCAATTATTAACTATGACTATTTTATTATTAAAGGGGTGGGGACGAACACTGATCACAAATGACCAAATACAAATGATACGCTAATTATTCCTGTTAAAATCTCTCTGTGGTTACTTTTTAAGAGTGAACACCTCTAGGGTTGCTTTTTCTCTTGGTAAGTTAAAACCAAAATTATGGTGTATATGTTCCCACAGTATATCCTTAGTTAACTAAGGATGTTTATAGATGGGCAAAAGAATTTTGTTTCAGTATGTGTGGACCTAATAATAACCAGCTAGGTGCTTCTTCACAAAGTAAGCTGTTTTAAGTATATCATAATGAAATGAGAAAAAAGAATTTGTCATTACTTCAAGTAGTGTCCCAGTGGGTGCTCCACGTTATGTGCTGGTGTGTCTGTGTCATTGATCAGAGATTTTTCTGTCAGTGCTTATCTGGGTCCCTCATGCATAACAGCTGTCTCGTGATGCTGTTGGTGCTGTTTATGGTGCACGTAAGACCCAACCTCCCAAGTGAAGTTGCTTCTCAGCTGTCTGTGGTCAGAGGTGGAGACTCTAGCATTCATTACAACTCATCAAAATGGTTTTTCCTTGCTCATAGACAATTAACTTTCTCAAGTTGATTAGTTTTCTTCGGCGTTTCCCCCCACCCCATCCCTTTTCACCTTCAACTTAGAATAGTTATTATGTCTTTCAACAATTCAAAATCATACTGGGCTCACTTGATTTCAAAAGTTGCAACTCCAGCCTGCTATGCCTGCATTGGATGGCCACTCCTTAAGTAATAAGTGCCTTGGAGAGGGGCACGTGTCACAGAAATGCCTCCATTGTAAGAATTTAAGTTCCAGGGCTTGATATGACAGAGACCTGTTATTACTCTCAGCTTATTACTAATGGAAAGACCCCTCAGACCAGCCTCTGATGCAAATATAGTCTTTCAGGTTAAGGCTGCTTCTAAAAGATACCTTATCCCCCCCCCCCCCCCAAATCACTGGAAAGAAAAACAGATCACCCACCTCCTCTCCTAAGAGTTTTTGTACCAAAGAGGCTTCAGGTCCTTCAGGTACGGTGGTTGGCAAAGGGTCTAAATGGCCCTGAATCTTGGTCACAGATCAAAAGGTGAGATCAAGCAAACCTCACCACTCTGACAATAGTCTGTAAGTCATCAAAAACTACCTTGATGATGACACAGATGCAGCCTTGGGCGCTGACCAGTCATGGCACAGATAGCAACTGGCCCTCAAGTTTTGGCACCATCAGTACCTGCTGCACTGGTATTGTCATTGGCAATGACTGCCACCCTGGTGCCAGTGATCACTCAGGCAACATGGCGCTGAACCAGACCCGAGCATAGCAGCACCACCAGATATGGTGCCAACATTATTGGCTCTGTGGAAATACACAGAGAAGTGCAAACTCCAGAGATATGAGTAGGAGTTTTTAACTCTTCCCCCTTCTCTCATTTATGTGGCACCAAAAGATCTTTGGAAGAGTTCTCCTGAGAAGGAACCATTTCACCCATGCTCTTCTTGAGTGACTATGACATTGGTGAGGAGGCAACTTTTTCACCACAGTTGCCTCCACATCCACCTCAGAAGTGCTATAGGCACCATCATCCCCACATTCCAACCTATCCATGGCAAGGATCCCCATGATATGGCCCTCCTGCTTCCCACCCAACACACTGGCCCTGATGGGATGTGCGGTCTTCCAACAGTACCCAATTCAATAGGCCATCCACTTTCCAAGTACACAGAGACAGATCTCCTCCCTACTCACCTCCATCACCTGTGAAGCCTGATGTAACAGCAGGCATTGAAGGGAGTTGGCAGCAAGATACAATTTCTCCTCATAATTCATCACCATCGTCGCTGGATAAAATCATTATTCCCCGCCCTCTACTATGGCAGATGATTTTAAACAATTTCAAGATCGTTTTAAAAATGGTAACAGAGCCTAGAGATTCCAGTGCAAGAGTTGGCAGAATTACAGTGCAAATTGTTAAAGATCTTAAATGCAATATCATATTCAAGAGTTGCCCTCCCAGTGGATGACGCCTTATTAGAACCCACTAATAACATATGGCAGATGCCCACCACTATCCCTCTTACCTGCAAGAGGGCTGACAGAAAATATTATGTTCCCAACAAGGCTTCAGAATATCTTTTTATTCACCTTCCACCTAACTTGTTGGTTGTGAAAGCTGCCGCCCATGGAAGCAAGCAGTAGTTCAACAGATCCACATCTCATGACAAAGAAGGTAAGAGGATGGATCCCTTGAGCAGAAGGGTATGCACCTCATCAACCCAAAAAGCAAGAGTGGTGAATTTTGCAGTGGTGTTAGTCGGTTATGACCACAATAGTTACATGGAGTTGCGGGAGTTTATTGACAGTGTATCAGAGAACAAAAAAAAAAAAAAAAAAATACCAGGCAGTCATCAGAAGGGCAGCTGATTTTCAGTATGATACTCCAAGCTGCACTTAATTTAGCCGATACTGTAGCTACCATGGTCGTCATGTGAAGATCTTCTTGGCTACATTCAGCTGACTTGCCCTAAGAACTCCAGGCAACTATTGAGGATTTTGTACTTGATTAAGAAAAAACTTTCTGCAGAGAAAACTGATGAAATCATACATACAACAAAGGATTTCTGGGCTACTCGCTGCACATTTGGAATCTATACATGTGGCACAAACAGATCATTCAAGTACCAACTCTAGATATTAATGCCAAAATCGATACTGCCCATAACATAAAAGGAAAAACCTACTGTGCAACAGACAATATCCATAATGTCACAGACAATTCAACCACAAGCTGTCAAAATCACCAGAGACAAGTGGGTCTTGGAAGTCATCAAATCAGGGTACACCATTCCCTTTATATCCACACCTATATCCCAAGCCTTTCCCCATCCCTTTTTGGGGACCCATCTTGCAAACATCTCTTGCAGCAGGAAGTTCATTACCTGTTACAAATAGGAGCCATAGATTGGGTCTCCCCAACACTGGGCAAGGGCTTTTACTTCCTGTACTCTTGAAGCAGAAGAAGACAGGTGAGCAATCCCAGACCTCAGAAAGCTGAGCAAATTCATAAGAGCTCAAAAGTGCAGAATGGTTGTTTTGTCAACAGTTGACTCAACCCTATAGCAGGGCAATTCATTCACAGCTGTTAGCCTGTAGAGCACACATTTCCACATTGCTATTCATCATGCTCACAAGAGGTTTTGAAGATTCACTCTAGGAACCAGTCATTACCAGTATACAGTGTTACTTCTGGTCTTTTCATTGCTCCAGGGTTTTTTTTCCAGGTTTCTTGCTGCTTTTTCTGCACACTTATGCTGACAGGGAATCACAATATTCCTTTATTTGGACAGCTGCCTCATAGTCATGAAGCCAAGTAGAGGCCTTCTAGGCAATGAGATTCACAATTACATTATTCCAAAGTGTGGGATTTTATGATAATCACATAAAAACCCACCTTGGAACCAGTCCACGAAACAGTTCATAGTTTCATACCTAGACTCTTCCTCAGCCAGAGCTTTCCTACCCACCCACAAGTTTGACATAATAGTAGAACTTGTAGCAGCAGCACAGAACAGCCTAATTACAACTGTTCGCGCAGGTCTACAGATACTGGGTCACATAGCAGCAACTACCTTTGTCGTAAAGCATGCAAGATTACACATTTGGTCCCTGCAACTATGACTTTCTGTAGTAGACGGGCTCAACAAACATTCAGTATTTCAAATAACAGTGTTGCCATTCGGGAGCTAACTGTTATTGCACTGTTGGATGAAACCTCAAAACCTCAGGGTGGGCATACCATTCCTACAGGAACCATCCTCTATCATGAGGTCCACTGATGCATCCCTTATTGGGGGTGGCCCATTTACAGGAACAAATGACTCAAGGGCAATGTTAAAAAAAAACTGAAATGACTCTACTCATAACTCTCTTAGAACTGCATGCAGTGTGAAACACCTATTTCACTTCCACCATCTCATAATGCGCAAATATGTCAAAATCATAACACAGTGTAGCATGAATATTTTACATCAGTCACCAAGGAGAAGAAAGATCCAATTCCCTGTGCACAAAAGCCACAACATGATGGACCTGGTATATGTCATGATTGCAGTAGAATACTTACTGGGAATCCAGAGCACCATGGCAGATTTCCTTAGCAGGATATTTACCAACAAACATGAATGGGGGCCACAGTCTGGTCTCCCAAAAGACAATAGGGTTACTCCACTCTGGACCCCTTTGCTACTCTCCACAATCACAGATGTCCCAGCTCTTGTTCAAGAGCAGGCATGGGCAGGAGATTACAAGGAGACGTGTCTTCTTTCTTGGATTTCAAACCTACTTTATGCTTTCCCACCAGTCCCTCCAATAAACAGAACTTTGCTGAACATGTGTCACAGCACACCTGTAGTTGTAATGATTGCTCCATGGTGGTCCAGACATCCTTCATGTAACTGCTGCAGATGTCAGCCACACCACCATTCCCTCTCCCACGTTTAAAAAACCACGTGTGCGCCCAAAAGGATGCCAGTGGCACTGCAGAACAGCCGCGGTGCCTGCAAGAGCACTGCTAAAAACAATTTCCGATTGACGTGAGGATGCATCAGCACCTAATTTGAAGCACACACTGGGGGACACATCTTGAAGAACCTCAGTTACAACACAAGGTAAGTAACTCTCTCTTACTTAGAAGCCACTAAACGAGCTGTCTTGAAACAGGCCAGTTAAGCAATATAAAGAATATTATATCCTATTATTTCTCTGTTTACTGACATTTAGCCCTGTCTCTTTATTTTTATTTACCGAAGTACATGAACTAACAACTTGGTGATTGAGGAAAGAAGCTTAGTTTTTTAAGTTACAATAGATTTTCAGTATCACCAATAAAATCATTGTAAGAGTTTTAAATCTAATCGCTTGGTAGTGTGTGAATTAACTTCCATGTGCCAATCCATGATGAAGTTTTAGAAAGGCTTTTCTTGGTTAATTTTCTCTTGAGTCTTTTCTCTTTTTCTTATATGGCTGTTTCTGCTTACTTGTGAGAAAAACAGGATGAGTTGTGGTGTGCTTGCTGCCTGAATGTAGTTGGAAGTGTGTTGGTGGCGTGCTAACTTCAGATCTTTATATCTATTCTATTTTCATGATAATCTATAGGAAAACACACCTCTTTCTGTCTTGTTTAAATTCAGGTTACTATGTCACTCTTTTCATTGACTGCATGCCTTCCTGAGTGGTGGTTGTCTTTATGAATATTAGTTAGTTAACTATTATGCAACATTTCTTTAATTACCTTTGTTTTTTGTCAAGAAAACACCAGACAACTTTCAAAGCTAGTTTTAACTTTTTATTTTATTCAGTTCATTTTCCGAGAGATCTTGCTTTTAGAATTTGACAGGAAATAAAATTTTCTTTAAACAAAAAAAAAAAAAATCCAGCTCTTTGTTTTAAGAACTGGGAACTTCCTATGTAGTCTTTTAATATTAAGTAACTCATAAAAAGTCTGTAGAGTAAGTTGCTTCTTTGGTATGGCAATTTTTGGGTTATTGATCCCCCCCCCCCGGTCTTCCTAACTGTGTTATTTGAACCAACTGCCAGTAATTAATTTCCAACCACAATCATATTTTGTGTTTAAATGGCTTCTTATATTAGTAATCAATTATAGCATCAGATTACCTTGCTTTTGTGCAAAAAAATTGTATATTACATAAAACATTTGTGCATTACCATTGTACATAAAACAACTTACTGTTCATGTAATATCATAGTATTAGATGAAGGCTTACATTTAGATTCCAGATATGCATTTCAAAAGAAGTTTCAAGCCATCTTAAACATTTGAACACTTAAAAGTATGGCTGCCAAACAGTTAAAGTAATCACGTTAATTATGAGATAGAAAAAATAATCACAATAAATTGAGGTTTAATCAGTATTATGCAATAAATAAATTTAAATTGTTGTTCTAAATAAGTTTGGATTTTATTTACATTTTCAAATATATTGATTTCAGTTGTGACATAGAATACAAAGTGTACAGTGTTCACTTCATATTATTTTTCTTACAAATATTTGCACAGTAAGGAAGGTAAAGGCAATGGTATATTTCTGTTCACTTTATACAAGTACTCTGGTGCATTCTCTTTATTGTGAAAGTACAACTTACAAATCTAGAATTATTTTTTACATAACTGCACTCAAAACAAAATAGTATAAAACTTCAGGGCATCCAAGTCCAAGCATGAAAAGGCATTTGAATGCCTGGCATATTTGGCATGTGAATACATTGCTGTGCTGTCTATAGCTGTTCCATGTGAATTCCTGTTCTCACTTTCAGGCAACATTGTAAATAAAAAGCGGGCAGTGTTATCTCCTGTAGGGGTACTGGTAAATAAACTTGTTTGAGGTGCAACAGGAATCTCGTTTTTGCTGTACACAGACTAACACAGCTACCTGGTCTGAAATTTATGTTAGTGCCTGGCTGAACAAGAAGTAGGACTGAGTGGATTTGTGTGAGGCAAAATGAAGAATATTAGTTTTTTTGTTGAAATTTTTACAGTGCAAGTATTTTATTAAAAATAATATAAAATGAGAACTGTACCTTTGTATTATGTTGTAATAGAGATCAATATGTTGTGTAAAAAAAATCCAAAAATATTTAAAATAAATTTAAGTGGGGGTATTCTATTTCTGTTTTAAAGTATAATTAAAACTGATTAATCATGACTATTTTTTAAAAAATCTAGTTAATTTGTTTTGCATTAATCCCATGCATTAATTGGTAGGTGACTTAATACCTTTTATTGGACCAACTTCTGTTAATAAAAAAGAGATGTTGCAGAGCTTTACCGTTTTGTAATGTAAGTAGCTAAATATACCTGTTGTTGTATGTCCAAGCATCGTGGCTCTAACATTCATGTAGCTATCTCTCAACATTCAGAAAAGGTGAAAACAATTTTGTAAAAATACAAAGTTATTTTATTAATCTTGTTTTTGCAGCAGTATTGAGATCTCTCCTCCACTAAGGGCACCCTAAATTTTAACAGTTTCTACAACAACCACCACTGTGTATGGTCACTAGGTTTGTACCCTGAATCTTCAGCACTGCAGTGCAGCTTTAGTTAAAGGAATAAGTGCATTAATTGGCTGGAGAAGAAGGCTGTTTTCCTGGAGATATGGGTGGAAATGAACATCTAAGTGAGAAGGAGGGTTGGGGAAAGTCTAATTCAGCTCTCCCCCCCCCATCTCTCCTCACCTGGATTTGGGGGAAGGCTCCTCCACGTGGTGTCCCTACAGAGAGGGGCCAGTGGAGTTCTGGAATTGTTGGGAGACTCTGTTCAATGTATTTCCTATGCAGTGTATGGTGCTAGTGCTGGTGCTGCTGCTTTGGGTGCTATGTCAGTGTTCAGTCCTAAATTAAAATATTGGTGTGGTGGTGTATGGCCATGCTATTAAAATGTTGTTGACAGTGCCATGAATAGGAGGGAAATGACATTCTCAGAGGTGTCTATGGCACTTGAATTAAGCGTCTTGGGAGAAAGAAAAGATGTATTTTAGCCACAGGACTTTGGTTGATGAATTTCAAACAGTGGCAAACAAGAGGGGATGTTAAAATTTCTCAGAAAATGTTGTGTCTTTGTTATTTGACACTGTTAGGCAACCTGAATATGTGGGTTGTTCCAGTTCTCTAACTATTTTAATGTACATCATCTCCCAGTGGATCAAAGATAGGTATCCTCTGTGCATTTGATTTTTTTTCAGGGACTCCTCTTAATCCACTGGCTAATTTATCCTTTTTTTCTCTAATACTCCAACTTGAGAGAGTTTGTTTCTCCAATGACTAAAGAAAGACTTTGCAGAGCAGAAGTAGAATTTATTAAATAAAAATGCGTTGTTTTTCAGATCTATTATTATCATAATGTGAAATGCAGACGGGAGATGTTTGACAAAGACATAATCATGCTTCAGGTAATCACTCTTCATATTTAGGTAGATATTTTCAACATGTGTTGTGTGTGTCTATCAAATTGATTGCAGAACCTTCATATTATCTGTCCTGAATTACTAACTTCTTTACGTTTTCATAGGGGCCTCAGTTCTCATCTTTTATATTAAAATGTCTTTTTTCAAAGAGGAACAGATTATTTAGGGAAATTTGACTGTACCATAGAGCTGTGGAGAAAGCATTTCAATCTGGGTTCTTTCAGTTACTTTAGTGTTCCCAAATCCTGCATTTTCATGCATCACCTGGTATCTGGTGTCTTTCTTAAAAGATCCTGATCCTGGTGATTTAAATCTTGGATTTATTTTTTAAAATAAACTAGCACTCATAATTAAAGAGAGAAGTCTGGAAATATGAATCATGAGAGGTCAAAAACTAAAAGGCAACTGAAAAGGACCTCAAAATTATTATTTCTAAAATTTCATTTTTAAGACAATTCCATGATTTTTGGGAGGGTCTTGACTCATGATTTTTGAACAGTTGGGATTGGCAACTCCATTATCAATATTTTTGTTAATTGTAAGTTTAGAAAGTACCATATATAATTGTGGATAAGCTGACCTGCAGATAAGCCAACCCCCCCAGTTCTGAGCCCCCAAAACAGGAAAAAAAAGGATGACTCCCATATAAGCAGAGGTCCCTCTGTGACCTCTAGCCTCTAATACCCACCCCCACACTGCCGGCTTCCCTGGACTGTGACACCCTCCCAAACCCCCGGGAACTGCTATCGCTTCCCCTGCAGTCCCCAGCACCCTCCCTTCCCCTGGGTTATGCCGCCGCTTTCCCTGCTGTCCCTGACCCCCTCCGTAACCCCTGGGCCCTGCTGCTGGCTCCCCCAGGCTGACCCTCCACCATGGCCCCCGTACCTGGCCGCTCCAGTGGCTAGGCACAGACTGAGGCTCCCTCCCCTTGCTTTAAGTCTCCCCAGGCTGGGTACCCAATATGGCCACTATGGCAGCTAGACAGACACTGGGGCTCCCCCTCCCCCAAGCATGCTGAAGCTCCTTCACTGGGGCTGCTTATTGCTCTCTGACCCACATATAAACCAAGTACCCTTTTTAAAGAGCATTTTCAGGCAGAAAAATCTTGGCTTATACGCAAGTATATATGGTAATTTCAAGACATATGATTTTCAAGATGGTATCTCCTTAGTGCAATATGTTAACTATATGGATGCACGTGCAGAAATAAATCAAATATATAAGTAAAATTTTATTTGAAAGTCTTGGATTTTGATTTTGTCCTCTAATCACAATGGTAAACAGAACAGGCCTGATCTTTCAAGATATTGAGCAGCTCATCACCTCAGACACCTAATTTTGTTATTTATATTAATATATAAATGAATATTCAAGACAGCTTTATTTTTGACCTCCACTTTAGGTTAGAGGAAGGAGTTAGGGCCCATACTTGCCTAATGTGTATTTATTTTAAAATATTCTCTTTTCAAGAACTTAAGAGGGTTTAGGCTCCCCAGCAATACCTGATCCCACATTCTGCCTTTAAAAGCTGCCTGCTGGCAGCAATAGAGTGCTACAATAGGGGGCTCCCTATAGTTAGCAGAAGTTGTGGGGCACTGGCTGGAACCCCTAAACTCTCAAAATTCATAGAGCCAGGTAGGATAAGAATCATTGGATGCCTCCCATCTCTTCCCTGTGGACAACTGGCAGGGTAGGGACCAAACCACCATACCTGAGGTAAAGGCAAATTGAGCAGAGATGCCCCACTACTCTGTAATGTCCCAACCTTTGTGAATTGGGTGATAAACATCCTTTTCATCAGCCTCCACCTGCAAGTGCTCTGAACAAAGAGAAGGACTGAATTGTGGGAGGGGTGTCAAGAACATCACAGCACATTGCTCCTCTCTCCTTTTGTATTGCATTGAAGGTTGCTGTGAGAGCAAAGATAAAACAGTGTGGCTCTTCCTGTGCCAGAGCTGTTGGTATGCAGGTGGCTGGTTTGGTCATGTCACTCCCTGCTTTTCTTTCTCCTTATGTATTTATACAGATATGGAACCCATGACCATCATATGTTAAATGCTCTGGGTGAAACTGTATTGAAAACTACCACCCAACTGGAGTAACCACTCCATATTATCTGGCTGGGTGGTTGCAGTGCACACCTCAGTTTGTGACCCCAGGTACTACAAATGTGAGGACAGAGATGAAGGCTGTGCCCCCTTCTATGCTGTCAGATTAGCCCAGGGGCTGTGCCTGGAAGCCAGATTCCTACCTTTTCATCGTCCTCCTTTGTTAGAGATAGGAGAGATGAGTGGAGCTGAATCCAGTATGAGACACCAGGGCATGCTGCCTCATCATTGCTAAGGCAACCCACTGAGTTCCAGGGACCTCTTATTAAACATTTTCTAAACCTGATCTACATGGAACCTGCCAACATTATTTTAAAAAAACCTCTCATTTGATGTAGCTAAGGTAATGGTGGTAATGTGTGGTAGTGATTAGTGTGATAGAGTATGTCCACACGCAGGTTTTACATTGAAATAACACTGGTTATTTTGATTTAAAAGTGTTTAGGTCCACACGACATTTCCTTATTTTGAAATAAGGAGCTCCCTTATTTTGAAATAAGTAAAATCATTTTGATATAATAAAACCTAGCTTTATATTGAAATGAGGATTATCTTGAAGCTGGTTTTGAAATAACCCTGTGTAGCTGTGTTGTATCAATATGATCCACATATTGATATAATAGTTGACCTTCTTCCTCCCAGGGTGCATGGCACCCTGGAAGGAAGTGCCCTCCCCGCAGCACCCTTGCTAGGGAGGGAGGGGAGGTGCAGGGGTTGCCAGGGAGCCCATCCCCACCTCCAGCTGACTGGGCTGGAGGGGGGGGACACCCTGTGCCCAGCTTCCCCCGGAAGATGCTGGGCAGCGGAGGCAGGGAGCCCGTGTGCCCGGCTTCCCCACAGCTGGCTGGGCAGCAGCGGGCAGGGAAGCCCACACACCTTGCTTGCCCAGCTTCCCCACAGCTGGCCAGTTGGTGGGGGTTTGGAGCTGGGCTCACTGCCCCCACCGCCTGGCCAGCTGTAGGGAAGCTGGGCAAGTGGGGTGCACCAGCTTCCCTGCCCCCACCACCCTGCAAGCAGCAGGGTGTGCAGGGCACTGGGTGATCCCTCCCTCACTGCCCACCCAGTGGCAGGATTTACAGGGTGCACAGCGGTCCCTCCCCCTCCTCCCAGCCAGCGGTGAGGGATGCTGGGCGCAGGGGGGATCTGTGCCCTGGGGCCTTTTTTCTTCTTCCTGGCTCTCCAGGTGAGAGCCAGGCAGGGGATTGTGTGGCAACATGGCCCTGCCAGAGGGCCATGTTGCTACACCTCCCAGGGTGCCGCCTCCCAAATCAAACTATCAGGTCCTGTGTCCAGATGTGCTAGTTTGATTTGGGTTTTATTCGTCTGGACCTGTTAAATCGATTTTACTTAAATTGATTTAATCTTTTTATATTGGTTTGGTTAAATCGATTCAAGTAGAATCGATTTAACTGACTGTGTGGACATAGCCATAGTGTCTAAGTGGTTTTAAAAGTGGCTTTTCAAAGGACCTAAATCTTTAAGCTGAAAGTCAAATGAAAGTTTGTTAGTCTGTCATAGGTAGAGCCAGATAGTTGTTCATGCTAACTCAAGAAAGATAGGTTTCTGATCTTGTGTGCCTGGTGAGGTTCATTTGCTGCTGATCAGAAAAAAATTGTAATTGATAGCTATAATGTGCTTACATATTCTAAAGCACAATGGAACACCTGATCCAAATGGAGGACCAGAAAATGTCCCCTTTTCTCCTGTATGTAACCTGGCAAGGTGAGCAATTGTACCGTTAGGAGTTTCAACTTATATTCTGTCCTTTACAGTGAACTTCAGAATGGCATATTCCTGGGTTGAAAACAGGTGTTTCTCAGGGGCCCTACCACAACCCCTCACCCACATATTATTTTATTTTAGTTTTTTTACAAAGGTACAGGCTTTTCAAATAGATAATGTTAGGCAATTATGGATCCTGGTCCTCATTTTTTCCTAAACTATATTGGGTGGGAAAGGAAAGTCACCACATTTTAAAACAAGTAGTCTTTTTTATTATGGTATTTGTTTATTGAGAGAGCTTGGAAAGCATGTACTGAGGCTTTGGGAGAGGAATTATTTTTAGATAAATGCAGACTTTATTATGTAGGCATATTAAATTATCTACAGTAGATTTTAGTTTCACAAAGGGGGAGAACAGATACCAAAAGGTAATGATGAAATAAGTCTATTAACTGAAAATAAACTTGTATAGATATTGTTTTTATGAAAGATCTTAGATTGTAACTTGTTGGGGTAGGATAAGAGTCTCTGAAGAGTACCTAATCCAGTGGGGACTTGTCCATGATTAGAGCTTTTAGAGGTAGTTACAGCAAATAATCTTGCATTTCAAATGTTCCTTTGATAAAAACAGAAAGGAAAATGGCCCTGGTCTTGCCAGACACTGTTTAGGCAAACCTGTGCACCTTTGTGGCATCACTGTCAACATTGGAAGCTGTCTGAGTAACTTAATTATGTAAGACAAACAAGGAGGCCTGTGGCACTTAAAGACTAATACATTTATTTATCATATGAGCTTTCTTGGGGGAAAATCCCACTTTGTCAGATGCTTTGAAGATGGGGGAACTTACTTTCTTCCATTCTATAAGTTCCCCCATCTTCAAAGTGTCTGACAAAGTGGGATTTTCTCCCTTGAAAGCTCATGCGATAAATAAGTGTTAGTCTTTAAGTGCCACAAGACTCCTTATTTGTTTTGCTGAACTTGACTAACAGGGCTACCCCTTTGGGACTTTATTTCCATAAGGAACATTCTGTGAACAAACAAACACTTTGTGTTTGTCCATCCACCCTATAGTTCCATATTTTACAGACACAATTAAAGTTCTATTTTCCTTTTTTTTTTTTTTTTAATAGACAGGTCTGTCCATGATGGATCCAAACCATTTCCTGATGATAATGTTGAGTCGCTTTGAACTTTACCAGATATTTAGCACTCCAGATTATGGCAAAAGATTTAATACTGAAAATACCAATAAGGTACTTGTATCTTGTCATCATTTTTTAATGGGAAAAACTGCAATTTTCTGTTTGAAAGCTCTTAAAGGTAAACAGATGACTACCAGATACACTAGAGTTTAGTACTCTTAAGAATGACAAAGTTAACTTCACTGAAAGAAGCATGGATGTTTTCATTCCTGAGCTATGTAGCAGAGAAATTATCACACAGGTAGTTACTAAAGCAGAACAATGTCCTTGTTATAGAGATCTGGGTTTGTTTAAATGTAGATCTAAAATGTCATACTACTGTTATAGTCTCTCTCTGGCTTATCAGGTTTTGAATGTTCTGCAGAAACATCACACTGGGCTCTTGGAGCTTCTGTTTTTTATTTAAAACAAAAAATAATTATTTTCCTTTCATTTGTATTTTTCACTGCCTTTTGTTGTGGGATCATTTCCCCCCCCCCCCCCGCCCCACCATAGGTGTGCCAGGTTGGGGTGATTAGGTGCTGGAATAAGTTGACTGAGGAGGTTGTGAAATTTCCATCATTGAGAATTTTTAAGTCCAGGTTAGACAAACACCTGTCAGGGATGGTTTAATGGAGGTATGTGGTCCTGCCATGAGGGCAGGGGACTAGACTTGATGACCTCTCATGGTCCCTTCCAGTTTCTATGATTCTTTGACATTCAACAGCAGTCTGTCAGAGAAAAGTGACAATAATAGATTCAGAAGGGAGTCCCACCTCTCTGGTGGATAGACAGTGTTTATTAGTCAAAATAATACCATATCTGATATGTTTTAACATGAATGAAATCAAGAAACAAGTGAGACTGTTTTAAAGAGATGAAACTTCGTAAGTTATGATGCATTAATTAGAAAATCCATTAGATAAAAACACATAAGGTTGATGTGTACAAACTTTTACCTACTTTCTTAAAAAAAAAAAAACCTAAATCCAGAACCAGTCCTCCATACTGTTGTTCAAATTGATGAAGAATCTTCACCAACAAAACAAAGTGATGAAATTTATATGTAGTGATATTCCTTTGCCTTGTAAACTTGTATTTGGGTATTGAAATGCCTAAAACCTACCAGATCTTGGTATTGGTGCAGTTCATGTAAATTAATTGGAATTTTAAAGTAACACTAAAAATAATTATGTATAATCTGTTCAGCATAAAAGAGAAATTATTCATCTCAATAAAAGGCTAGAATAGGTTGGTTTCAGGGTGAGAATGGTCAACAGGCCTTGGGTTGCAATTTGAAATCCTAAGAAATCTATTTCCAAAGAATATTTTTAAAAAATATTTTATTTGTTCTTAACTGAAAAATGTTTATTCATCCTTTCTCCGTTTATTTTCAACCAGGATATTGTTCAGCAGAATAATACTCTTATAGAAGAAATGTTATACTTAATTATAATGATTGTTGGTAAGTTCAGATATATTTAAACTGTTCATTTCAAGTTGGGGCAGCTTGGTAGGACTTTGCATTGCTTCGTGGACCACCTGAATTTGATTCTGTTGCTTCATGTCTTTCACCTCATGCTCCTTTCTTAGTAGGAAGGAAAGGCCCTTCTTTATTCAGCAGTCTCCCATCTGACCTAAAAAGTCCTGTTTACTAGTCTCCCAGAATTGAGTCAAGTCATTCTTCTCTAGAAGAATACTCATAAAGATACAGCAAAAACAACAAGAGTCCTGTGGCACTTCATAGACACACTTGGAGCCCACAAAATCTTATACCTGAAGAAATCTGTTAGTCTGTAAGGTGCTACAGGACTCTCAATTTTGCTGTACACAGACTAACACGGCTACCCCTCTGGAGATTTCTACCATTAAGTTTCAGAGCCTCAAGGCTAGGTTAGCTTAGTTTGTGATTTAGCCAGAAAGGTGGGCAAGCCAGAGTTTGAGAGAGGTTATTTTCCAGCCCCTTTCAGTGAGGCTATGGAGGAAAGATAGTACTTAATTTAAAATAGTGCGTCATTGTTTCATTAATTATGCTTTTATTTCTACAGGAGAGAGATTTAGTCCTGGAGTGGGACAGGTAAATGCTACAGATGAAATCAAAAGAGAAATTATCCATCAGTTGAGCATCAGACCCATGGCCCACAGTGAATTAGTAAAAGCATTACCAGAAAATGTAAGTGATATAAAAAAAATATGTACAATAACCTAAGTTGTCCAACCCACATGTTTCAGAAGAATCAGACACAGGCTAGTGTGTCATTACTAGAGAGAATGTATCAATATATTGTTTGTGGATTTCTAAAATATCTTGAAGGGGGGGATAACAATGTTACATGCAAGCTACTCAGTTTTTAAAAACAAATTAAGTAGCTTCAAATACTTCACTTAACCATGAGTTAGTCCTGCTGCCAGATGTTTTTGCATAAGCGTTACACAAGCTTGTTTCCTGTTTATTGTACTTTGTTCATTCCTTGCTGTGCAAAGGTTCTCACAGCCAAGAGAAACAGACTATATAAAAGATGGCAAATACATAAATAACTAGAGAAAATAGTTCTGTTGTTAATCTTTTCAGTTTCAGGTATTTTTAGGTGTAACTTGTGCAAAAGTAGTCTTTAAAACAAGTGGACTGAATGTGACTCTAAAATTGGCGTGGTTTCTTTTAAGATAATATTGTATTTTTATTTAAAGTATGGAATGTGTTTCAATGTATGTCTTTTTTAGCATTCTTTAAAGTGCCAGGAAAATGACTTGGTACTGCATATATTTTGCATCGTGTGCTGTATTTGATATGGAGAGCAGGTAATCAGATAACTAATATGGTTATGCATCTTTTTTTGTTCCCTTCAGGAGAACAAAGAGACTGGAATGGAAAGTGTGATTGAAGCAGTTGCCTGTTTCAAGTATGTTTACCTTTTATTATTCAATTTTTAAAATTGATATGTAAAAGGTTTATTGTAAATAAGGGAGTTAAAGCATAGACTGGAGCCAAGTCATTTCCCCACACAGGTCTGCTAATGTGTCTCATTTGTAACATGTATTACCTCTGTCTGCTATTTTAGTCCTTTCATGAGTAACAATTTGCAGGTTTGCCAGTTTAGTATTAAATCGCTCATATCAGTGGTTGTCACTGATGAATATTCTTTCTTTATAGAAAACCAGGATTGACAGGCAGAGGATTGTATGAACTAAAACCAGAGTGTACCAAGGATTTCAATCTCTATTTCTATCACTTTTCAAGGGCAGAGCAATCTAAGGTAATTAATAGAAAAAAAAGAGACTTATCTGTTCTTAAAATGATGTCTTTTGTGTATTTGACTTCTAAAACCACTCCTTTTTAAGGACTGCTACAAACTAGCATTTTATAAATAATCATTACTCTTCTAGAACACATAGAAAATTTGATATGGATTCTGCAATAAACTCTGTGCCCCTTGACCTCTGTGCAGAGCTCCACTAAAATCAGTGAGGCTTCATGTATGTGTAAGAGTCTGCCTACAGAGAAGTCATTGTTTGATTAAGGTATTAATGTACCGTGATGTACGTTTCCATTCAGTTTTATGGAGTTAACCTTTTCAGTGGTTATGATTGTAAACATTGAGACTTGTCTCAATTTTTATATTAAAATAAATCCAGATTGAATCAACATACAAGAAAAATTTAGAGCAATTCGAACAGCAATGAAATGAAACAAAAATGTAACAAATAAAATATTAAGCAAGAAAGTAAGTAATAACAAACATAATTTGCAGTGAATTGGGTCACTTTAGTGAAAAGGTTATGGGATAGAAGGGAACATTGAAAGGACAGAACCAGGAGGGCGGGGGGAGGGAGTGTGTGTGAGTGTGACCTGTACAAAAACACTTCTGTTGTCAGTTTGTCTTTATACAGATCTGGAATAATCTTAGCACTATTCGTTTTTTCAGGCCGAGGAAGCACAAAGAAAGCTGAAAAGACAAAACAGAGAAGATACAGGTATTACTCCTTAGAGCAGTAGAGGGGAGGGAAAGTGTCCTAATGCATTCAATATGGATGTCTCCATTTCCTCAGTTGTTTTTCACACCCAGAGGCTACACATTAGAGACCAAAGTTTCTCAACCTTTTAAAACAAACGAGTCTCCTGGCACTTTTAAAGACTAACAAATTTATCTATCACATGAGCTTTTGTGGGACAAAAGTCCCACTTCGTCAGATGCTTTGAAGAATGCTGCGAAGAACACTTTGATGAAGTGCGATTTTCACCCATGAAAGCTCAGGCAATAAATACATGTTAATCTTTAAAAATGCCACAGGAATCCTTGTTTGCTTTGCTGAACTAGACTAACATGGCTACCTACCGCTTTGGAACTTGTCAATCTTTTAAGTAGCAAGTACCTCATCATTCAACTGCCTCCCAGCTGGGACCAGGGGAAGCCAAGTGTACCTCTAGCCTGGGTTCTGTCATACTCCCGGGGTGCGCATACTACACATGAAGAAACTATGTCTTAGACAAACACTACCTTTTAGGTTAGCAAAAGAGTAATGAAAGTAAAGTAATCCTTTTCACCAACCCAGTAACTTAAAGATCTGAATCTGGATCTGTCTTGGAGCCAGCCTTTTGAACATCATATTTCCCTCACCATAGTTGCTCTTCTGACTCAAAGTAATTCTTGTTGTGCACAGATGTCTTCGGGGGGGGGCAAAAATTGATCTGTTAACTATAGCGTTTACTTTGCTTCATTACCAAACTAATGTATGGAGAAAAGTTTGTGTGGAAATTAGTTCTTTCCTTTGTTCGTCGTGTCTCTTTTTAAGGCTTTTAATACTTTTCATGTAATTCAGTTTGGCAGTTTTTTAGTCTTATGAAGTACTTTTCCTAATAATAATATATAGTAGCTTGAGAAGTTATGTATTCGTTAGGCTCCACTGAATTGTTAAGAGAAGTTCTAAATTGTATCGGTATTAGGAACATTTCAGCATCTTTTATGTTTAGCAAATGAATTTCTATTTCAGCACTTCCACCTCCGGTTTTGCCTCCTCTGTCTCCTCTTTTTGCAAGCCTGATTAACATTCTCCAATGTGATGTCATGTTGTGCATTATGGGGACAGTACTCCAGTGGGCAGTAGAACATAATGGCTATGCCTGGTCAGAGTCCATGCTGCAAAGGGTATGTCTAAGACATTTAATTTTTTGCATGCTGTGGTAGAAATATTCATTTTAGTGTATTGATCTGTACATCTGTATGTAGATTCTGATGACTTCAATGGCATTAGGTGTATCTTAACTGAAAAATAAGTTATACATGATATATGTAGAAGAGCAAAGATAAATTGAGTATTTTTTAGTGACTGTTAATTTAAAAACAACACCTATTGCCTTAAAAATATCAGTGAGCTATTTAGTATTAGTTTTAAATGGCATGCATCAAGTCATCTTTTGAGTATGAAAACACAGGTAACAGAAGCCTGTTCGAATCCAGAGCTCTTGGTACATTTTTAATTGGTGTCCTCAATGTCAAAGATTCTTGTGTATGTAGAAGAGGAAAAAATTCTTTTTGGACTAGTTAGGATAATTCTATAATTTTATTATAGGGAAAGGATTTTCCTTTTCTTTCAACCTTGTATTTCTGAGACTTTATAACTTTCAAAAGACAGTGCATGTGGGGGCTGAAAAACCAGAAGATCATTCCTTTATTCAGAAGTAAATCTTGAAATACAAAAACAAGACTAACAAGCTGCTTTGTCTAGTTACCTGGCTTTTTAGGTGTTCTGTGTTCATTTATAATTGCCTTGTTTTAAAAAAAATACCACAAATGTTGAAGCTTGGTATATGCTTCCCCATGATGTCTTTGGTTTGTGAGCCTCATGAAGATATTTAATTTACAAAAAGCATTTAATCCTAAGTGGCAGAAGTAATAAGTACAGGGCTGAGTCCAGAATCTTAATCATTTTAAAATAATATATATGATTATGAAATCATACATGTCTTTACTGGAATGGTAAGAGTAAACCAGCAAACTGTAACCACCTTGAACCATATATTGGGCCAACACTGTCACTAATACTTTGGTATAACACTGTTGAAGCTAATAAAGTGAAAAGTGCAAAGCTTTAGAATTCTTCAGTATAATCGAAGAGCTTGAATGAGTTAACTGGAAAATCATTACTGTATATCATCGCTTATAAGCCGAGAATTTTGTACCTGAAAATTGGCTTCAAAACAGGCACTCGGATTATATTCGGGAGAATAGAGTGGACAGCCCCAGCCTAGCAGTTTCCCTGACCATGCGGCAGGCTGGCGCCCCAGTGTTGCCAGGCAGCCATCTTAGGCAGTTGGCCAGGGCTGGGGCTGGAGGAAGGAAGGGACCCTGGCATCTAGAGCGTCCAAGTAAGGGGGCCCCGGGGGGGGGGTGTCGGCCTGGACATTGAGGGGGGATTCAGGGAGGCCAGGGAAGCCGCGGCAGGGATTGGGGAGTCGGGGAAAGTGATGGGACGGCTGGGAGTGTTTGCAGGGGGTTCATGGAGGCCAGGGAAGGGGCGGCAGGGCCTGGGCATTTGCAGGGGCCGTCAGGGAGTCCAGGGAAAGCGGCAGGAGGGTCCAGGGAAGCAGCGACAGGGACCGGGGATTGGGGGGGGTGCCTGGCAGGCTAGGAAGAGCAGCAGCAGGGGTTGGGGGGTGAGGGGGAAAAGGGGAGCAACAGCAGGGAACTGAGAAGGGAGCGGGGGAGGCGGCAGTGATGAGCCAGCGGGGCAGCAATGGGGAAGGGGCAGAGCAGGGGGGCAGCAGTGAGGAAAGGGCAGGGCAGGGAGACAGCAGGGGGGAAGGGGCAGAACAGGGGTTCAGTAGTGAAGAGCTGGGGGGGAGCAGTGAGGAAAGGGCAGAGCAGGGGGGCAGCAGTGGGGAAGGTGCAGAGAAGGGTGGCAGCAGTGAGGGAAGAGGCAGAGCTGGGGGCAGCAGTTAGGAAGGGGCAGAGCAGGGAGCAGCAGCAGGTAGCAGTGAGGGAAGGGCGGATTAGGGGGTGGCAGTGGGGAGGTGGCAGTAGGAGGAGCAGAGAGCAGCAGTGAGAAGGGGGCAGGGCAGGGGGCAGTAGGAGGAGCAGGGGGGCAACAGCAGGAAACAGAAGTGAGCAGGGGGACAGCAGTGAGGAAAGGGCAGAGCAGGTGGGAGCAGGAGGGCAACAGTGAGGAAAGGGCGGCGCAGGGGGGCAACAGCAGGAAACTGAGAAGTGAGCAGGGGGCAGCAGGGGTGACGGCAGGGAGGAAAGGGCAGAGCAGGACGGCAGGAGTGAGGAATGGACAGCAGGGGGAAGGGAAAAGCAGCAGTAGAGATTTTGGGGTAGGGAAGCTGTCAAACTCCAGCAGCAGTGGGTGGGGGGTTAGGGGCCAAGGCCAAAAGGGGACCTCGGCTTATACTTGGGCCACCAATTTTAGCTTCTTTTTTGGGCTCAGAATTGGAGGGTTGGCTTGTGCCTGGATCGGCTTATACCCGAGCGTATACAGTAATTCAAACCAAATTAGCTGGCTTCTCAGGGTAATTGTCATCAGAATGCAGTTTGTCACTGTTTGGGAAAAATTCTGGTCTCCAGTTAAGCGCACCTTCATTCACTTCAGTGGGATTAACATCCGAGCACCAGAGTAGAAACAGGTTCTCATTCAAATTTTGATTCTATTAAATTTATGAAGATGTGGTAGTGAATTACAATTAAACTTCTGGCTCTTGCATTGAGATTCCAATGTTATGGATCTCCTAGCAACTACATCTTGTCCCTCTAGCATATCATTAGTATTTTATACCGTATTACTGTGTGATATTCAGTTCAGTTCAAATCTATATGCTGCACATTGTGAGGGGAGGGAAGTGAGTTTTCAAAACAAAACAAAAAATCTGAATTTGAAAACACAAGTTTGCTGTGCAGTTCTGTAAGGTCCTCCCAGCTGCCATTATAGATTTTCACATCTCAGTTGAAGGATTTTCTTGCCTCAGCAAGGTTCCTTAAGGGTTTTTCTGTCTTATTCCACATGTCAAGGAGCCTCCCCTTTCTTGGGACCTTAACTTAAGCATCGTGAACTAAGTTATCCTCCATCTGAATCCATGGGCAGCTGTCATAACTTTGGCCTGATAAGCAGACTCCCCAACATGATTTGCAATGGTGATAGTGCCATTAGATTCCCAACCTCACTTCCTGCCCAAGGTTGTATAGGAATCCCGTATCAATAGGGACACTTGACTCCCAGTATTTTTACCCCAAACCTCATTCTTCAGTGGAGAAGGCTAATTTTCATACCCTGGATGTGAGGATGGCTTTTACTTTCTACCCTGATAGAACAAGATTTTCTGTGGCCTCTCCTAAACTTTCTTAATCTCCTTGGTTAAAAGGATGAAGAAAGAGCCAGCTTTTATCCACAGACTATTGAAATGTGAATCAGAATGCATATTTAGCTTGGTACAAAGCTTTGGGAGCACGTGCCCCACTTTGACTGACTGCCTATATCATGTGGGTCTCAGTCCACTGTACTAGCCCTTCTTAAAAATATACCCGTGAAAGTTTGCAGGGCCAACAATGCTCATTCATTCACATGTTTTCCAAGCACTTTGCTGTTGTCTGCTGCCAGCATGGATAGGGCCTCTGTCAGTGCTGTTTTCTGAATTATGCTGACTCTGCATCCTGAATACTGTGACACCACCACCCATCTCCCAAGGTGGAGCACCCACAGGGACTTCAGCTCAAACAATACTAAAAGGTTACGTACCTATATAGTGACTGGAATTCTACCAGATATTTTGGCCCTGTGGATGGTCCACAGCCACCTTTCCCTCTGTTGCAGAATCTGGGGGTGGAGCGGGGGGATGGTTAAGAAGAATCTGGGCCAGTGGTGGTCCCCCCAACTTATATGCACTTGTACTGGAACATGAGGGCGTAGCTACTGCTAACTAAAAATCTCCAAAAATTGAGCACCCATTGAGAGTGTAGTGGGATGGTTTCCCTTCTCTGGGGTAGAAACCTGGAGGATCCCTGGGCTGGGGCTCAGACAAGTGGGCAGGCTGCGGTCCCACCCACCTCCCCATGGCAGCCAGTGGGCAGTGACGCCACAAGTGAGCAGACTATGGACAGTGGTGGCCACTGAAGTAAATGGATCAGCTGGGACTGGACTATACGCCGGAAAGGGGGTACTAAACAGGCTCAGCTAGAGGGCAGAGGTCCTGCAAAGGTCATGAAGAGATGAAACACAGGCTACCAGTTGGGGGACCACTCGAACAATTCCTCATACCAAAACCAGGAAGCACCCATCTTGTGAGTCATACGCAGTGAAATGTCTAATACAGACAAACACATTTTGAAGAATTTCAGTTACGGTGTAGATGAGTAACTTTTTTCTTCCAAGTTGCAACACAGGAAAACAAAACATTGGAAATACATGTAATGTACAGTATTTTTTGTGACTTGGGTACAATAATAGGAATTTATTTCAAATAAGTTTCCAGAATTAAGATTCACCAAAGACAATCTTAAAGAGAAACAGGGTTATTGGTGGGTGAGGTAGTGTCTTTTTTTGGACTATATTCTGTGATGAGAAAGAGAAGCTTGTGAGCCACACAGAGACCTGAAGAAATGCTCTGTGTGGCTCAAAAGCTTGTCTCTCTCACCAACAGAAATTGATCCAATGTAAATGTTACCTCATCCACCTTGTCTTTTTAATATCCTAGAACTGACACAGCTGCAACTATACTGCGAGGACAATCTAGGTAGTTATTGTATAAAGTTGACTTCTTTGTAGTTTTGCTTCATACTTAATTGTTTCTCTTTTCAACATACCATTTTAAATTCCTTTATAGACATTAGGGGGAATGATAAATGTTTCTTTGATACCAGGTCTGAAATTAGTGATTTTTGTTCAGGTTTTGCACTTGATTGGAATGGCACTACAAGAAGAAAAACAACACCTGGAGAATCTCAATGAAGAGAATGTTGTAACATTTAACTTCACTCAGAAGATCTCAAGTATGTTGGTTCCTCCAAGTGTTCAACGAATTTAAAATCAAGAATGTCAACCTCTAATATTTTGTATATAAACCTCTGCTGCTCTTCTGAATCATGATGCTTTGAAAGGCCACTTTAAACTTCAGTGCTATATGTATATAATTCAATCACAGGAAGTATAAAATTTTACAAAAATATATTGTATAAAATGTACATAACTGCTGAGGTTCTAATTGCCTAAGGACTGTACATCTTTCTTATAAAAAAGAAAAATATAAGGATAGTATCATGCCTGATAAGCCTAATATTTATTCAGAAAGGAGGATATTACATTTTTCTAATTTTAAAATGTCCCAGTGTTAAGATATATGTTGTTTATTTTACTACCAATTAACTAAATTAATATTGCAACAGTCTTAAATTCTGCTTTTTGATTTAATGACAAACACAGGGGCTCAGGATTATAGATATGTTTGAAAAAATAGCTTGTCTCTCGACTTCATCTTCCAGCTAGTTCCTGTGAATCTGGTGAAGTCATTAAATTGACAGAATTCTTGCTTTGAAATGAGCAGGATGTTTGTCAATATTGTTCTATTATACCAGTTCAAGCTAGCATAGAGGGCAAAGTGACAAAATGTGTGGTCTTGAAAACCCTGTCAAAAAGCAGGACTGTTAGACTAGTATAGCTTTAATGTACAGGATTTAAAGATGAGTTAGTCCAAGATAAACAGATAAAATAAACTGATTATAGCTGTCCATATCTTTGTTCTAGAACCTGGTGAGGCACCTAGTAATTCCCCTAGTATTCTAGCTATGCTAGAAACTTTGCAAAATGCACCTCATCTGGAAGTGCACAAGGACATGATCAGATGGATACTGAAGGTAAATCTGAGTTTCATGTGAAGGATTTTTCATGAATGATACCAGATGTTCACAATACATTGCTAATTATATTGGCTTGGCTTTAGAAATACAATATGAGAAAAATCATTGTTTCCTTATGCTCCCCTCCTCCAATTTGTTTCCCATCTTACAGCATCTGTCACAAGTTTGTTGCTGATCCATGACTGGGAACCTTATACACTATAATAATAGAAATAGTCGTTTGGTAGCTATTTAAATGTGATAGGTTAACTTGTTTTGTTTGTTTGTTTGTTTCAGACTTTTAATGCCATTAAGAAACTAAGAGACAGCTCTTCCACAAGTCCTGTGCCTGAGACGGAAGGAAATATTATAGAAGAGGTAAAAATACGCTCCATCACATTATGTTGCAAGTTGGTCTAAAACAGGTATAAGTCATGAACTTGCAATAGACTACATTCTTAATTAGTGACCTAAATCAGACCACAATCTGCAGGTCTTTAAAAACATAGTTCACATTTTGGCACACAAGCTGTACTTTAGTCAGCCTTGGTATTGAAAGGTTAGTTCAGTCTGTGGAGAGGGGATCTTTTTACTGTATAACTTGATCACTGATGGAGACCTGAACATGGCAAGCAGGGCCTGGAGACTTTGCCCTTTCCATTATTTCTATTTTGGCGGCTACTCAAAGAGATTTAGGAGATAATATTGTTTCTCTGGTCCTTTTACATCATTCCAAGTGAATGGGTATTATATCACCTTACCTATTTGTTTAGGTCCAGCTTCATTAGGCATGGCTTAGAATAAAGAGTATTGTGAAACAACAGTACCTTAGGGAAACACAGCTTATGTGGAGGGGAAGGCAGTACTGTGGGCCCACCTTTTCCGTAGGAAAAGAAATGAAATGACCTCTGTACTTCTGGAACTCATGCAGCTTCTCAAAGAATCCATCCTGAAACACTTGGAGGAAAATAGAGTAATCAGGAATAGTCAGCATGGATTTACCAAGGGTAAATCATGCCTGACCAACCTCATCGCCTTCTATGATGAGATGACTGGATTTGTGGATGCGGGAAGAGCCGTTGATGTGATATACCTTGACTTTAGCAAGGCTTTTGATACGGTTTCCCACAGCATTCTCATTGGCAAATTAAGGAAGTATGGGTTAGATGCATGGACTGTAAGGTGGATAGAAAACTGGCTAGAACAACGGTTTCAGCGTGTAGGAATCAATGGCTCCATGTCAAGTTGGCAGGCAGTAACGAGTGGTGTGCCCCAGGGGTCGGTCCTGGGGCCAGTTCTGTTCAATGTTTTCATTAATGATCTGGATGATGGGATAGATTGCACACTTAGTAAGTTTGCAGATGATACCAAACTGGGGGGAACGGTAGACACCCTAGAGGGCAGAGACAGGATTCAGGGAGACCTAGACAAACTGGAGCAGTGGGCCAAGAGGAATCTCATGAGGTTCAACAAGGATAAGTGTAAAATCCTGCACTTGGGACGAAAAAACCCCATGTACTGCTACAGGCTGGGGAGTGATCAGCTAAATAGCAGCACTGGAGAAAAGGACCTGGGAGTCATGGTGGATGGGAAGCTGGATATGAGTCAGCAGTGTGCTCTTGCTGCCAAAAAGGCCAATGGCATACTGGGCTGCATCAGAAGAAGTGTTGCCAGCAGATCAAGGGATGTGATCATTCCCCTCTATTCTGCACTAGTGAGGCCACATCTGGAATACTGTGTCCAGTTTTGGGCTCCCCACTACAAAAAGGACATGGACAAATTAGAGAGAGTCCAGAGGAGGGCAACCAAAATGATCAAAGGGCTGGAGCACAAGCCCTATGAAGAAAGACTGAAGGAACTAGGCTTATTTAGCCTGCAGAAGAGAAGACTGAGGGGGGGATTTGATAGCAACCTTCAACTACTTGAAGGGTTGCTCCAAGGAGGAGGGAGCTCGACTGTTCTCGGTAGTAACAGAGGGCAGAACGAGAAGCAATGGTTTCAAGTTACAGCTGGGGCGGTCCAGGCTGGATATTAGGAAAAACTTCCTTACTAGGCGAGTGGTGAAGCAGTGGAATAAGTTGCCTAGGGAGGTGGTGGAATCTCCATCTCTGGAGGTGTTCAAGTCCCAGCTGGACAAAACCCTGACTGGGATGATCTAATGGGAGTGGTCCTGCTTTTTTTGGCAGGGGGTTGGACTAGATGACCTTGTGGGGTCCCTTCCAACCCTATGATTCTATGATTCTATGATGTGATCTACAATTCTGTCTAACTCTTATGTGAACCAAACAGATCAGAAGATGGCACAAGAGCCAAAAAGTATCATTTTAGATTGCGTGATCTTTCATGACTTATACATAGCTGGAAAATTTAAAAGTAAGTACATTACAGATTGTAGTCCATTGTAATATATTTAAAATTTTTTTTTTTACTGAACAATAAAATTGTAGGGTTCACGAGATAAAGACAAAGCTGAAAGGAAGAGAAAAGCTGAGATCGCCAGGCTGCGTAGAGAGAAAATCATGGCTCAGATGTCTGAGATGCAGCGACACTTCATTGATGAGAACAAAGAACTCTTTCAGCAGACCTTAGAGGAATTAGCTACTTCAACCTCTAGAGTACTTGATAATAGGTAAAGGGGGGAAAAATTTAAGTAAAATTGTGAGAGAATTGATAAATATCTTTTTGTGACTTTCAAATCAAAATATCCTCTTGTATTTCTATTTGAAAAGCTAAATTTTCCTTACCTAACAACTGTCTAAGCCAGTGGTTCCCAACCAGTGTGCCGTGGCACACTGGTGTGCCACGGGAACACCCGAAGTTTGCCGCAAGCATCCCCAAAAGCTGGAGTTAAAGTTCCCTCCCTGCTCAGCCCAGCCACATGGGCTGTGCAGGGCTGGGAAAAGGCGGGGTTAAAGTAAGGGGAAAGGCACCCAAACACAGTTACAGGGCCCCCGATTTTTAGGCAAGCAGTGTTATGCTCCCCCGCCCCTCCAAAAATAGAGGAAGGCAGTGGAACACAGAGTTCCAGAGGTCCCCCTAAAAACAACAGGAGCAGCCAGAACACAGCATTCCGGTGGCTCCACCTTAATCCTCGCTCCACCTTAAGCCCAGCCAGCAAAGAGCTGTGGGAGGCTGGGAGTGTATGAATCTCCCCCTGCAGGGCAGAGCAGCTCCTATCAGCCAGCCTGCAGACAGCCCACAGAAGGGCTTTGGGTGGGGAGGGCTGCTGGGGATTGTGTGGGGCAGGTGCATGTGTTTAGCAGAAGTGGGTGGGAGTGGATGTGTGGCAGAGGGTGTGTGGCTGGGGTTGTGGGGTGGCTGTTTGGTTGGGGGGGTGTAGATGGGTGGGGGGGTTGCGGTGGGGGGGGTGTAGCTGGGGCCCAGAGGCCTAGTTCTGGCCCTTGCAGTGATGGGAGGGTCCATCACACGCAGCAGGGGGCTGGTGGAGGGAGCAGCACTGGAGAAGGGGGAAGTGGGTGCTGCCCCATGCTCCCCTGCCCCCCACATAAAGCCACTCTTGCTCTCCCTTCCCCTCTCCTCTCTTGCCACCCTTGTACTGTTCCCTGCATGGCTGCCCTTGTCCTCTTTTGCCACCCCTGCCTTGCTGTGCACCTCACACTCCTGCCACTGCACATGACTCTTGACCTCCCCTGTTTTGCCACCCCTGCTCTGCTACCCCAACTACCCCACATAGCAGCATTTTGAAACACTGTGCCATGGTTCATGAATATTCATAAGTAATTTAAGTTAATTTGAATATTCGTGAGTTTTTAATGGTGGTGTACCTCAAAAAATTTGAAGATATCAAGGTGTGCCACAGCGGAGAAAAGGTTGGGGAACCACTGGTCTAAGCCCTTCCAGAACATTTTCTGCTGCTTTTTGAGACTACTTGTTTTTTCTCCACACTGATTATAGTAAAAGTGCACTAAATATCCAAGATTGATTTGATTTAGAAAATTAAACAGTTAATTTCCTCCTCCCCCAACGTTTAAGATCTTGGTTAGTAAGTGTGGCCACCATGGTAAGTAAATGTTAATTATAACAGGGAAATTTGCTTTGGACAAGGACATGTGGGAGTAATTAGTGTCTGTGAGGAGTGGAGTAAAATTGTATGAAGCTGGAGTTCTAAAGGCAGCTTTGCATTTGTGAAAGATTAGGAGCTGGAAAACATAAGTGTCATTTGGTATGTCTGGAATTTAGGAGACAATTGGAAAAAGTATAGACTTGGCCCCTACTTATATAGGGGTAGACAGACAACGGAAATGAAGCTTTGTTGCTCCTGTAGGAGGATTTCTCTTTTATCTGGGCTGAACCAAGATTTACAAAACTCTGTGGTAGTACTTATCATATCCTGAATGTTGTGTTCCAAACCTAAAAATGGAGAGTTAACATAAAAAGCCTTCATTAAAAGTGTTTTAAAGTGCTATATTAAACTAACAAATGGAATCTATTAAAAAATTGCTGGGTAAAAATGAAAGCGTCCAGTACAGTATTTGATTGAAATTCTCTCTCTAAATATCTCTAATGATAAACTATGTCTATCTGGTATAATTGGATATTAAATATTGCCCCTCTACTTGTAAATTTTTTAAGAAACACACCACACTAAAGACTTATGTCACGATCTGGAGGACATAAGACTTCTCTGATATGTTTTGTTCAGTAGTTTTTGGGAACACATGCATGGATGTGTATATGACAAATGTTTGCTTATTTGCAGGATGAAAATGAACTATACCAGTAAATGAATAAAACTGAAAGCATGATCTAGTTTAAATAATTGTGAAATAATGTACTCATTAATATAATTTGATTCCAGTCCTGCAGTTTCAGATATAAAGCTTACAGCCTTGGGTCCAAAACAAACTAGAGTGACTGAACAAAGACAGGTTGTTACCTGTATATTGTGTCAAGAAGAACAGGAGGTTAAAGTAGACAGCAGCGCTATGGTCTTGGCGGCATTTGTTCAGAGATCAACTGTATTGTCTAAAAATCGGAACAAAGTTATTCAGGATCCTGGTAAGTTGTGTTCACTTCTTTACTTTCAACATTTTGAAAGAATCATCTGTATTTGTTTTGTTTTGTATTCTGATCCACTGTGCCCCTTTTCACTAGTTAGCTATATAATCATGAACAAGATCAGTCACTGTAGTCCCTGGCAAAACACTCACTGTCTTTGTTAGGAATATGCCTTATAAGTGGCAGCTAGAAAACAAAGGCAATATAGTAATTTTTTACTCCAGTTCATTCCTTAGTGGCTTTTAGATATTCGTCTCATATTTTTCTTTATTCCATCCCACATATTGGTGTAACTGGAAGCCTGATAGGGTGTGTTCACACAGCAGTCTTATTTCTAAACAACAGAGGTTGTTTCGAAATAAGAAAGGCCACATTCACACGACGCACTGTTGTTTCGAAACAACTTAAACCCCATGTGGGGACAAAACAACGTTGTTTCAAAACGATTGTTTCGAAATAACTGTTGTCTGAACATGCTATTTTGCTTTGAGCTTTTTTCCTTAATTCGAATTAACAAACTGTTAATTCGAATTAATTTATTTCGAAATAACGCCTTATTTCGATACAACTTGTATCGAAACAACTTGTATCGAAATAACTCCCTGTGTGTGAATGTAGCCATAGTGCAAGGTTCAGCAACACTACCACCAATTAAAATATAGCACAGCACGAAACAAAATATGCTATAATAAATTAAGAGGCAACGCTGATATCTAGTTACAGTACCAAGTCTCCTTAGCCAATCAAAGAATAGAATTAATGGTTTGGTGTAGGCCAGGGATTCTCAAACTCTATTGTTGAGTAAGCAACACCTGCAAAGAAGATTCATCTCATAACTGCTCCCTACTTCTTGCTTATAGTCCATTAAACGTACAAAATGTGGATTGAGAGGGCTCAAGTAAGATTCAGTCCTTGATTCTCAATTGAAAAGCATCTTATACACACACACGATTCAGTTTATCAGGTGGGCTAAGAAACATTTCTCACAGACTTACAATTTTCAGGGCTATAGAGCTAATGAGGTTAATGTGTTTCTGGGCTCAATAGTTTCAGCATCAGTGAGGATGGAGCTGCCTACACAAACATTTCAAATAGACCTCTCACTATGCATAAAGTGGATTGTAAGGAGCAGGTTTACCAGGTTGGGTCCACAGTTGCCTCTTCCAGTGAGCTATAGTTTTCTTGCCAGTTTCCAAAGGGGTAGCCGTGTTAGTCTAGTCCAGCAAAAAAACCAAGGAGTCGTCTTTAAGTGCCACATGACTCCTATAGTTTTCTGCCTAAGGATGTCTTCCAATTTTCTCCATTTATACCCTTCTCAGAAACCACCCTGGACTATTACCCCCCACTCTCTGGAACCTATACAGAGGTTATGTTTAGTACACTAGTACACACATTTGTTGTTCTCTGCTTGGACTTATGTTGAACATTAGGGAAGAGCCAGTTTATTTAATGTGTCTAGGTGAGATATGTCTTAATTTGTATGAAATATTTCTGTGCCTATATAGGTTTTGTTTCTTATTCGATTCTTTTGGTTTCAAGACTTCTTTGGACAGTTTGTATTTGGTTTGTTGGAGTTGCCTGATCTGAAGTATTCTCTGTTCATATTATGTGTATGCAAATATACAGAATATTTTTTCTGTACTACATTATATCTATTAATTCCACTTATATAACAATAATGTGTGGTCAGCCTGATTTTTTTTTTTTTTTTCCACGCTTGTTGAGCACCCAAAATTCCAGTTAAACTGAATGGGTGCTGTTGGTGTTCAGCAGTTCTGAAAATCAGACCCAATATGATGATCATTTAATCTTTAATATCTAACTATTATGTATTTATAACTGAGTGTTTAAACTGTGCTTCAAATGACTTAGCGTAGTAGTAGGGACTGATAATATACTTTAAATTGATTTGCTCGAAGGAATAATAAAAGAAATTATGATTCTTTAATGGAGTTTAATAAAGCATGTACCTGATAAATGACAGTGTCAGAAATAAACATTTATTGTAGAAAAAATTAAATGTAAAATTGTTTGTTTTTATGCAGAAAAATATGACCCATTATTCATGCACCCAGAGCTGTCATGTGGAACACACACGGGTAGCTGTGGACATATTATGCATGCCCACTGTTGGCAGAGGTAATTGCTATGTTCAGAGTTAGCAGAAGTGAACTTTTTTTCAGCTAGACATAAAGGACCCCATCCTTCTCCCACAGATACTAGTTGGAGTCTTAATGTTTACTTGAATGGAAAGAGTAACTCCCAAATACACAATTTAGAAGTAAAGGATGTTACAGACTACTAAAGATATCTAAGCTTAAAAAAGAGAAAACCCATTATAGCCAAACTGCAAACAGCATTTATTAGAAATGATAGTTTAACATCTGTCGTCTTGATGATTTGCTGTATTAAGAGGGAGTCAAGTGCATGATGTTGTTCTTTAAAAAAAAAAAAAAAAAAAATTTAAAACTTAAGTCACAAACTGAAGTTGAGTGGATAAAAGTTTCAATAATGTCTGTAGAAGATAAAGGGCTTATCTTCATATGTAAACCGTATTTGTATAGTGCTAGGAGATTGTCATAATACTAAATATTCATACTGAAATGATCAGTGCTTCACAACCGTTGCTAGATTTTAATGTTTAAAAAAGTATTAGGATTCTTGCTTAATCTGGAGTTGAGTGAATAATTCACAATGAATAATTTGTGCAGTATTTCCTTTTTTCTGCTTGTAGGTTGTCCACATTTTCTTGAATTTGTTCTTTATTTGCTAGACGGGTATTTGCTATTACATCTTGCTGCAAGTATTCAGTATTTAAATTCTGAACTGTTGATCATCCACAAGTCTTAAGACATTGCTTCCATTTACTAGTTAGAACATAGTTTATAGTCAGGAAAAAAGTTTGAAGAATTGTGAAAATTTGCAGTGTGCAATGACTTGGCTAGACTAGTAAATTTACTGGAATAGCTATTTTGGTATCACCCCTACATGGATGCTCTTTTTTTTTTTTTTTTTTTTAAATAAGTGCCATTTTCTCATTTAGCCTAATTCACTTTCCAGTGAGTGATTAACTGGAAAAAGGCATTTATTTTTAAATTCTAGTGAAAACTTGTGGACAGTTTTGTTTTTTTTTTTTACCAGTATTCCCTTGGCTGTAGTTATGGCTATAAATAGACCCTAAGGTTGAATACTGGCTTATTTGTGTTAGGTCAATTTGACATAATATTAACACTTAAATTTTGAGTTGATCATTAAAAAAATGAACAAACCTATAACTGATTTATTAAGTTAAAACTAATTGTTTTAGCATTTTTTGTTTATCAACATTTGTTTCTGTTGCTCTGCACAGGAAAACTCGGACACTTGCCCCGAGGATGGGAGCTTATGTTTAGGATTTTCATTCTTTAGTTCGGGAGCGCTTATTACACCATGTGATTTTGTCTTGATACTTTGGTTTCCCAGGCAATGGACAACAAAATTATGACTAGATGAAATGAGAACAAATTTTCATGGAGTGAAGAAGCAGTATTCATTACTATAATTATGGTTTTGATTTTTTTTTTCTGAGTAAACCTGAAGGCTAGGATTCTCCCAATACCCTTCTTGCAGACTAGTTCAAACTTGCTTTAAAAAAAAAAAAAAAAAAAATTTTTGATCTTCAAACCTGAAAAAATCTTACCGTAAGTGATTTTGAAGTTCCAGTGGACTGATCTCTTTTAGTTTTTTGATTGAAAAGATTAGTGGGAGCCAGCATTTCACAACCGCAACCAACAGGAATTTAATTCTTATATTCAGTATTTGTGGTTTAGATAATTTTTTGACATAAGCATGGGAAAAATCATTATGTCAGAGTCGATATTGATCTGTGCATTGAAATATTGCTTTACAAATAAAACATTGCATTGTTTTCTAAAGGTATTTTGATGCTGTTCAGGCAAAGGAGCAACGAAGACAACAAAGATTACGTGTGCATACAAGTTATGATGTAGAAAATGGTGAATTCCTTTGCCCACTTTGTGAATGTTTAAGCAACACTGTTATTCCTCTGCTTCCTCCACCAAGAGGTTTATTTAACAGGTCAGTTTGCTTTTATAAGTATGCTAGATAGCTATGGAAAAAGTCCATTCTTTTTCAAACATGTAATTAAGCTAACAGAGGCCATACCTGCACTGCCAGCAGCACCACCAACAGTGCAGGATCCATTTTGCATGTTCAGCTGAGCGTCAGTGGAGGCACAATCAATCACTCCTGGAAGTTGCCAGAAGTCAATCAATTAACATCACACCAGGAAATAGTGTAATGCTGCGTTGATGGGAGAGCATTTCCCATCAACACAGCGCAGTGGGGATGCCACAATATGGAGATATTAGGAAGTTGATGGGAGATGTGCAATTTACTGTATGTACTTTGCATATCTCCTCTCGACTGTTGCTGAAATCTGTAGCCAGTGTGCACCAGGCTTGAGTAATTTAAAGAATCATACCCCCGTTCTTCAAATGCTTATTAATGGAGCTAAACATAAGTGCCAGATCAGATGGTAAATTTTTATGGGGTAGGGCAGCGGTTCTCAACCACTGTATTAGGACACATTACTGTGTCACTAGTGTTAAGTGTGTTGCAGAGAATTGGGGAGATGACTAGGTTTGGACTACGGGGGAGTATGGGTGGGCTGGTGTGTCCTGTAGGTTCGCAATATGTTGCCAAATGTGTCATGACCAGCAAAAGGTTGAGAACCAGTGGGGTAGGGATCTGTATGTCTACTTGCAACTAATTTTAAAATCCGTTATTGTCAGTGAAATCGACTGTTGGATTCATATATCAATCAATTGCAGAATTGCCAACTTTCATTTTTGTAGCGAGTCTAGTGATATTTTTTTAAAAAGCTGCTCATCTCAGGAACAGAAGGTTTTTTCTTGTGAAACCATTGATCTTTTCAAAATTCACCATTTCTCATTATTTTGATAATCTGAAGCTAATACCCTGCTATTTTCACTCTAGATAGCTGCCTTATGTGCTTTATGGTTTGAAAATTACAAAAGTGTAGAAAGAGAAATGGAGATGGGGGTGAAAGCAGGATGGTGACCATAGGGTTGTGGAATGCGTGGAGGGCAGAAAGAGAGACTGGGGTTAGGAATCAGGGCAGGAAAGGAGTCAACAGAATGTTCAAGGACTTTAGAAAGAGAATGGGAGTGGAAGGAAAGGGAAGGAGAAAAATCTGGAAGGAAAGGTGAGTGCAGAAAGGAAAAAATAATTCTTGTGCGTGCCAGGGAATGGAGTTTCCTTCGAACTACCGGGGAAAGAGACCCGCTGTTCTGTGTGTGTGCGCAAGGTTGCACTATTTTTTATTTATAATCTCACAAGTATGAAGAGTTTCCCCTTTAACAGCTTAGTCAGAAAGCAGACCTCCAGAACACCTTGAATTGATTCTTGTTAAATCTTAAACCTTAATTCCATTATTTTGGTGGTATCTTGCTTTAGTTATTTTGGTAAGAATTTCAAATACCTTTTGGCATAAGTAAATGTCCATACATGTATTTCTGATTTTGATCATGAAATGCCTATTTTCACACACATTCAGCCAGGTGGCAGGACTTACTCACTCCTGCCTCTGCTCAACTCCACAAACTGCTCAAAAATCCAGTGCAGATTATTTATATTGTTAGGTTCTACCACCCGTATCCACTGTATAGTCTCAGCCCTACAGTTTATAGGGAGCCCTCAGCTCTTGAGACAAGCAGGAGAGAGCAATAGCTCTTTTTTCTCTGCTTCCTCCGCTTCCTGTTTCTTCCTTGTGCCTTTGGTGTCATTTGTGTAATAGTCTAATTAGTCTCTTAGTTCTTCTCAACCTATCAGGCACCGCTTTTCTTAAATGTCATCTGCTCTAGAGTAATTAATTAGACTTGCAGTGACCAGGGTACTGGCTTAGTTGTTTTTGCACAGCACTCTGGTCGTAAACCTACAATTCTCATGCCCTTTTCAGGTAGCATAGAAACTTTGATGTACTAAGTTACCGATTTTAATGAACTTTATCAGTGTGCTTCTATGTGATGAAAATAAATCTTGCATTAGTGCTGTGGTAGTCCACACAAGTCAGTGAAAGACATGAATAATAATTTTCATCACAGTGTCTGGCTCCTTTGCAGTGTACTGTCTCTGAATAATAATAAATTGTAGAACTTCTCCAGGCCAAATGTAGTCAAATAAAATTAAGCCAAAGAGTGATTCTTCTCTAGATTATAGTACTGCTTATCTGCTATTCTTTGCAATAGATTTGAGACCACGGAAAAGAAAGATATAATTAAATAAAATCACTTTTGTTTAAAAAGACTTTATACAGCAGTTCTCTTTGTGAAATCCATAAATATTTATTGTTTTGGTCACTATCTACTGAAAATTTCTGTTGCCCACATAGATTCACATATAAGTCCAAAACTCTTTTCACTAACACAAGTTTTGGAATATTAAAAAATATATATATATTAGTTAAAGGTTTCCTATTAATTTCTAGATTGGGTTTATAGAAAAGATATCTAATGCAAAATTCTGTGTAGCACAGTGAGACGTGGCACAACCTTGTAGTTCAGCAAACATCAATAATTATCGGATTAGGAGGTCAGATCTGCATTAAAGAGATTTGCTCTGTCAGAGTGGAATCCACCACTCTCAAACTGTCATGAGGATTAGTTGTCATCCGTTACCCTCGTTGAATGCTGGCTTAATTCTCATGACAAGTGCATTTACAGGAGCAATGTCAAAACTGTGTCCACACAACTTGAAACAGGGCCTTTTATGGTTAAGTGTTTGCTATTTTTTTCCACTGGTAAAAAGATAGATACGTCTTTTGGGTTGCAAGGAAAATGACAAACTATTTAAAACATGAAATCTGATTATGTTGAAACTAAAATGTGTATGGATTCCTTAAGACCTCAGGATTTTTCAATTTCTATCATCCCATTGATAGGGTACAGATAACAACACTATCCAAAGTGCCTAAAGATATAGCGGTTATAGTGAGTTGACCTTCTGAAGAAGGGAGTGAGAGCTTTTAGCAAATGTGCAAGAGACACCACTTCAGATTTACAAAACAAAAAGTAGTAGCACTTCATACCAGATATGTGACACAGTGGAACAAGACTATGTTTGGGTTTTTTTGTTTTGTTTTTTTTTAAAAGGGGAGAGGGTGGAAAGCCCCTCCACATGTTGATTCTGAAGTTACAAACCAAAAAGATTCTTGCCATGAGAATAATAATTTCCTTAAACAGTTTCATGATGGCATAGGGTAATAGTTCATTGCATTTTACAGTATAAATGTGGTCCCCACTCCCCATCGCAAATAATCTAACCATTATAATCTTAATACTTGATTTTTGTTTTAAACTTCTGGCTCATTCTTACATAGCATAAATTATTTGAATTAATTTTTCCAAAAAGAGAACACAGTATGTATTCTGAAATAGTTAATTTTGAAAGAATGTATGCATTCCATCTTTTGACAGGTTAGATTTTTCAGACCAACCAAATCTAGCTCAATGGATGAGAACAATATCCCAGCAAATCAAAGCATTGTATATACTTCGCGAAGAAGAAAGTGCTAGTAAGTCTGAGTATCTAATTTTATTTTTCCCAAATTACGGAAAATTTACTAGATTGCTGAAGAGACTCAGAGAATTGTCAGTTAGATTAGGAGGCTTCTGCCTCATGGTATTTTATTTGAATCCAGATCAGACTGAGAATCTCTGAAAGTTCTTATCAAATAACTGCTCTTGTGTGAGTTGTCATTTGTGGTCTCCAGTTAGATCTGAATGAAGATGGCAACCATGTATTGCAGTCTCAGCAGTGAAGTCAAGAATTACATGGAAATGAGGGTTGAAGTAACATTCTACAGCCAGTTCTTCCACAGCAGAGTTGAGATGATGCAGGCAAAAAGCACTGTGATAAAACTTGCATAGCCATTGCCTACATTAAAATTAGTCCGAGGAGTTCAGAACTTCAGTTTCTAATGCTGTCAGTCTGCAGCTTTGATGTAAAGTAAAATAGAATTTATTGGACTTTTTAAATACAGATAATTCTTGTGGTAACTCAGAAAAAATGGACGAGCTGCAGCTGCCTAAAGGATTTAGGCCGGATTTCCAACCAAAGTATGTATTCCAGCTTTTAAAATTATTCATATCTTTTATGTTATAGCAGGGATATAGCACTAAAAATGGGATATATTTGAGTGTGGTGAGGTCTCAGTGGAATAAACTAAAGAACTCTGAATCACATTTCCATTACAGGAGCTTGAGCTTGTATTGGGTATTGGTCTTTTTACAGCAGTACTTTCGCACTATTGTGTGTGAAACAGATTCTAATACCCTTACAATTCTGTATTTCAGTGATCAGTATGGTTTTTTTTTGTAACTCTACTCATATGGAGAAACCCATTGATACATAATTATTAACATACAATGTCATGATCAAGGCTAAACTTGACTTTAGGGCAATTGTGAATTTCTAATTCAATCATATTTCAAAATTCTCCAAATACACTTTTAAAGAAAATGACAAAGCTGTGAGTGCATTAATATATTAAGGACCAAATATTTAGAAATGTTTATATTTATGTAATAAGTCTCCTTTCTTCTTGAAGTGCTGTCCCTGTGGGTGCTCCACTTCAGGTATTGATGTCAGTCAGATTTCTGCAGCAGTGCCTGTTCAGAATGTGCATACACAGCAGATGTTTCACACCATTGTTGGCATCTCAACTGCCATTTGCGGCTCTGACCCTTCAGTTCCTTTTCAGCTATGCTCTACCTGAGACAGAGCTTCGCAGCTATCTCTGACAGGAAAATAAAAGGCAATTAAATTACAGTCAGAACAGTTTACTTTCTTGGTTTAGTAAGGATAAGCTAGTAATAGAGTAGACCACAAGTTTTAGTTAGGTTCTTCCTCCCTCCCTCCCTCCCTCCCAAGTCCCCAGTTCCACTTAAAGTAGATAATTCCTTCTAGTCAGTGAACTGTACAACAGGCAAAACGCATGGCTTTCCAGGTTCAAAAGATGGGCCTCGGGCAAAGTTGTGATGCCCATCTCAGACAGCCTCTTACTGTGTTTTAAGTGCCACAGGGAAAGACACATCTTAGCAAAGTATATTTATTGCACTAATATGAAGGTGAGAGCCAGGCACAATAGGGCTCTACAGCTGAAGCTTACCTCACTGAAAAAATCCTGTATACTTGCATCTGAACTAGTTTGTGACACAAAGAGAGAAAAGGACAAGACCCATTCCCCCACAACAACAAGGAAAAGGGCCTTGAGCTCACAGCAGAGAGACACCCCAAAAAAGAAGCTGTCTCCTGCTAGATCTTTACTGTCTGTGCCACCTGCCTTGTGGGTAAGGTGTTTTTTTTTTTTTTTTAATGCCCCCAGCATTGTCTGTATCAATAAGCTGCCACCTTGGTCCTGGGTCATGCATCATGGCTCCAGTCCTCAGACATCCAAAGGACCTGCAGTCAAAAGTAGAGGACCTGTGATCAGGAAAAGTTGTTTTTCTCTCTCTCTCTCTAAAAAGGTGACTGAAGTGCTCCCTTTGGAGGACACGAGTGAGCCTGAGAATACTTGTGTTCTATAGAGCAGCTCACAAGCATAAGGGATACCAGCCATATCAACGCAGGGAAACACACTTCACCAAACAATAAAGACTATTAGAAAAAAAACAGATCTCAGAGATGCAGACTGGGTCAGGCCCAAATATCTTTTGTTTCAACCATCACAACCAAAGCAATCTTTTTTGGAGTTTGGGTTGAGGGCATTAGAAACTTCATCACAACAACACCTGCAGCAAACATTACCACAAATGCTTTTGGACATCAGTTTCACCCATTCAGTATCTGGGAATGGATCACCATGAACAAATGAGCCCTAGGTATAGTCAGAATGAGCTATTCTGTCCCATTCACAAACATATGACCCACTCATCCCGCTCCTGTTCCTCCTCAAGGACATCTCTCATGAACACCTCCTGCAACAAGAAGCATATCACCTCCTACAAACAGAGGTAATAGAAAAGTCCCAGCATAAAACCAAAGAAGATGATATTACTTCCAGTACTTTCTAACCCAGAAGAAAACTGGACGTGAATAAGGGAGGCCAATATTAGATTCAGGAAACTCAACAAGTATGTGTCCAGAAATTCAAGATGGCAACCCTAGCCACAGTAATCCCATCACTGGAACAGGGAGATTGGTTCTAAACCCTTGATCTGCAAGACACTTATTTTCTTTTTACAATACATCCATCAAACCAGCAATTTCTCTATTTTTCACCATTGGGAAGAACATTACCAATACAAGGTACTACTTTTTCACCTTTCCTCTGCACTATAGGTATTCTCCAAGATATGGCAGCACATCTACGTAGACAAGGGTAATTATTGTTCCATACCTGGCCTGTTGTCTCTTGAGAAGCTGCACACATGCAAGAGCAATTCAAAATACACAGAACAGCATAGACCTCTTCCACAGCTTAGGTCTTCTTATGAACTAAAAAAAAATCCAGTACCCAGTCAATAGCTGGAATTTATGGGAGCATACCTAGACAACACAAAAGCGAGAGCCTCACTGCTGACACCCATATTTCTCTCACTAATGAACCTCATTGCAGTGGTAACAAAGAGCCTCTACATCACAGCATATACCAGCCTACCACTATTGGGACGTATGGTGGCCACTATGTTTGTGGTGCAGCATGCCAGACTGCACATATGATGCGTGTAAGGAGGCTGAAATCAGTCTACATGCCATCCAGACACAGCCTAAACAAACAACTAGTACTAATCCCTCAAATCAAGGACTCTTTATGCTGGTGAACAAATCCAGTCAGCATCTGCTGTGGTGTACCTTTCCGACATCACTGGTCATCTGTGATAATCATAACAGATGCTGGGGTGCTTGGAGGTAGTATTTCTCTATCCAAGGGCAATAGTCTTCATCAGAAACCTGCCTGAACATCAACCTGCTCAAGCTAAGGTGTATCAGGCTTACCTACACTTTTTACTACGAAGAAGTCATTCCAAGTGATGGCTGACTATGTGGCCTCTTCTAAATAAATGGACAGGTGAGTGCCTGATCCCATTGTCTAGACACAAAGGTGATAAAATTCTAGAATTGTGGGCACAACATAAACATTTTGACTTCGTGCCTCCTGGGATGCGTAAACACAACAGTAGATGTACTCAGCAGGAAATCAGGCCAAAGAGCTGAATGATATAGTTCTACATGATAACGATATGGGAGGCCTTTACTAGACTTGTTTGCAACAATAACAAACTGCAAATGCCTTCAGGTTTTTCTAGGGACCCGCAGTAGGGCACTGATTCCTGTGAGATGCTTTCTTCCTCAAATGGCAATCAACATTGCTATATGCTTACCTACCATTCCCAGTACTGTCAAAAGTGATACACAAAGTTTGGTGAAATTGGGCCCAGGTCATACTCATTATCCCAGTATGGTCCAGACAGCTATGATGCCTTTTCCTGATGCAGATGTCATTTCAAACTCCTTGGGAACATCTGATTTCAGAGAGACCAACTGACCCAAGGACCAGGGTAGAATTTTCCTTCCCAGTCTGAGCATGCATCACCTGACCGGTTGGCTTTTGCTTGGTTCTACCAACCGGAGAGGACCTGTTTGAAATAGGTCAAACACATGCTGCTTAATGGTGGGAAACTATCTGCCTTTAAAACATATTCATAAAAATGAAAAGGATTCAAAACATGGTACTAGACAAACCTCATTAATGCCTTATTTTTCCTTCCAATAGTGCTCAATTATCTGTTAGAACTAAAACACTGGAACATTTGAAGAGCTCTGTCAATGTACGCCTCACTGCCATTAGTACATTCCATCAAAAGACAGAAGCCCCAGCAACATTTTTACACCCTATCATCATACATTTCCTAATGCAACTACAGAACATGTTTCTTCTTCGAGTGATTGCTCCTGTCCATTCCGCTGTAGGTGTCTGCACGCCACGTGCACGGCATGCTGGAACTTTTTTCCCCTAGAGTACCTGTAGGGCCGGCTGTAGCGCCCCCGGAGTGGCGCCATTACGGCGCACTATATAGCCGACAGACGGCCCGTCCCTCCTCAGTTCTTTCTCTACCGTCCTGACGGTCGCTGGAACTGTTCTGTGCAAGCAGCTCCCCTCCATGAGTTACCTCGCGGCATGTACCCGCTAGTTTAGTTTAGTACAGTTTACTTAAAGAGTTGTTAGTTAGGTAAGTTAGTCGCCTGGCCTGGGCTCGGGTGCTGGCTATGCCCAGATTTAAGACTTGTTTTAAATGTAAGAGGCCCATGCCGATCGACGATCCTCATGACTCCTGTCTTCTGTGCCTCGGAGAGGCCCATCTCTCCAAACGTTGCAAGATTTGTTGCGACTTCAAACCGTGCACCCAAAAAGACAGGGTGCGGAGACTCAAACTCCACATGATGGAGGAAGCTCTATGTCCGGCCCCCGCGGACGCAAGTTCAAGCACGGCACCATCGGTGTGGAGTGCACCGGCATCGTCGGTATCGGTGTCGTCGGCGCAGAAGCAGCAAGCCTTGAAACGGCACCGCTATCTGAGCATCGATAGCCATCCTCGGCGGCACTGCTCGTTGTCTCTGGGACCGCTGAAGAAGCACAAAAAGGACAAGGAGAGTTCTCCAAGGGCGAGTGCCCCTCTTAGAGAGCAAAGTCAAAGCAAAGTGGGCCTGACTCACTCTCAGACGGCTCCGGCGGTACCATCGGAGAGACAGTCCAGCCCTGGCTCAGTCTCCTCCCCTACAAGGGACGTATTGGAGGAGGACATTCTCTTACCGTCCATGCCAGAGGCTTAGGCAGCAGTGCAGGGGTTAACAGAGCACCCCGCAGTGGCGGTACCGGACCCACGCCCTCTGGCACCCAGCAGAGCAGTGCCGTCGAGGGGGAAACCCACACTGCTCCGCGTTCCATGACCATGTTCACCGGCACCGGAGTCACGCACCTCCGGCTCGGTGACGGCACCGCCAACGCGACACCGTTCCCCGGTACCGTTAGCTATAATAGCAGTGGCAGGGGCACCACGGTACTGGTCCCCGGCACCATCTACAGGGGACAGGTCCCCAGATCGCCGTCGGAGGGAGCAAGGTGGACGGCACTGTTCCCTGGCACCATCGGCTGCGGCTCCACCATGGTCCCGAAGGAGCACCCAGTCGGTGAGCTTGGTGGAGGAGCTCGAGGATCGGAAACCCCAGCTAGATACTGCCCCCCCCCCCCACCCCGCCGTTTCACCCGCAGTGGCCAAGGTGGCAGCCCGGTCTTCAGTGGCCCTTTTGGACACCATGGGCCTATGGACAAGAGCAAGGCTCCAGACCAAGTGCCACCTGGTCAGCGTCGGGCACTAGACCCCCCACCGTCATCTACAGTTAGTGTTCCTCCCGGTGCCGGGGAGCCCTCAGACATAGAATCTGTAGTGGGCGATCAAGACCAGGCCAGTCTGATCAGTGGGAGCCACGGGGTGCCTTCCAGGTCAGAGGCCAGAGGCCGTGAGATAGAGGAGTCATCATCCTCCCCCCCCGGATGAGGCTGTGGCGGGGGCCAAACCCGTGGCCATCCCAGATGACGCCAGGGCCCACCAAGGGCTCCTGCGCAGGGTAGCCCGTGGGCTCAACCTGCAGGCGGAGGAGATCGCTAAGGATGCGGATCCCATGGTGGACATCCTCCTCCCGGAGGGCCCAAACCGCATTGCACTGCCGTTCATTAAAACGGTGCAGAACACTACAAAGGCTTTATGGCATACCCCAGCCTCGATTTCCCCCTACGGCAAAATGGGCGGAGAGGAAATATTTTGTCCCTTCTAAAGGGTACGAACACTTTTATTCCCACCCAGCACTGGGGTCTCTGGTGGTAGCGGCTGCCAACGAACGGGAGAGGCAAGGCCACCTGGGCCCAATGCCCAAGTCGAAAGGTGCTAAGAAGCTGGACTTGTTTGGCCGTAAGGTCTATTCAACGGGGGGGTCTCCAGCTGAGGATTGCTAACCAGCAGGCGATCCTCAGTAGATATTTGTTTAACGCCTGGTCTTCCCTTGAGAGATTTTTGGACTCATTCGACTAGGATGCTCGAGCTGACATGACTGCCTCAATCAGAGAAGGCAGGGTGGTATCTAAGGCTCTACTTCAATTGGCCCTGGACGTGGCTGATGCGGCAGCACGCACTATGGCCTCGGGAGTGACGATGCGTAGGAGTTCATGGCTACAGGCATCGGGCTTGCCGCAGGAGATCCAGACCACTGTTCAGGACCTTCCATTCAAAGGGCCTGAGCTGTTTTCTCACCAAACAGACTCTCACCTCCAGACCCTAAAAGATTCTAGGGCCCTCATCAAGTCGCTGGGGCTTTATACGTTGGCACCACAGCGAAAGCCCTTCAAACCCTTGCCACCCCCACCCCCCCCAGCTATACCATCGACGACCGGACTTCGACAGGCGGTGCAGTAGGAGTGGTCGTAGGAGTAACGGTTGCCAAGCCAGCAGTCAAGGAGGCCCGCGTCACACATCCACACCTAAAAAGACTTTTTGAGGATACGCCCGAGGTCGGCATTCCAATACGAACGGATCCAGCCCCCTCCTTGTTCTCGAACAGATTATCCCGTTACCTGCCGGAGTGGCGAATTATAACTTCGGGCAGTTGGGTACTTTGAACCATTCAGGAGGGATATTCCCTCCAATTTTCTTCATTACTCCCGTCAGTACCCCCTCGCACCCTCTCTGCTGCCACAGACCCCACACAAGAGCGGTTATTACAAATAGAAGTCCAAATACTACTATAAAAAGGGGCAGTGGAGGAGGTCCCACCAGACAGGTGGGGCAAAGGGTTTTATTCCCGCTATTTCCTTATCCCCAAGGCGAAAGGCGGCCTGCGGCCTATTTTAGATCTTTGGCATCTGTCGCTTTCTCAGAAAGATCAAGTTCCGCATGGTATCCCTGGCATCGATAATTCCCTCTCTGGATCCAGGAGACTGGTACGCCGCTCTTGACCTGCAAGACGCGTACTTCCGTATTGCTATTCATCCCAAGCACAGGAAGTTCCTCCGTTTTATCGTGGGGCAGAGGCACCTTCAGTTTGCGGTGCTCCCTTTTGGCCTCTCGGCGGCACCACACGTTTTCACAAAGTGTCTAACGGTGGTAGCGGTCTCCCTCAGGCGACCGGGGGGGGGGCGGTCTCCCTTTTTCCATATCTCGACGATTGGCTGGTCTCGGGCTGCTCGGAGCGGTAAATGCGGTCTCACCTGGAGCTAACACAGGGCCTATTCACCCGTCTAGGACTTCTAATAAATGTCCAGAAATCAATCCTACACCCGACTCAAAGGATAGAATTCATAGGGGCGGTTTTAGACTTGGTGTCAGCAAAAACGAGCCTTCCGCTCTCCTGCTTCCAAGCAATCAGCCAGTCTGTGGACTCCCTACTCAGTTTTCCCATTTTGGCAGTAAGACTGTGCCTCAGACTCTTAGGCGTCATGGCGGCATGTACTTTTGTGGTGAAACACGCCCGCCTCCATATGCGCCCTCTCCAGTTGTGGCTGTCCACTGTGTCCACCTGATAAAGGACAGTCTGGATGGAGTGGTGTCTTTACCAGCACTGGTGAGGGAGTCCTTCAGATGGTGGATATTGGAGTCCAATCTGTGCTCAGGGGTGCTGTTTCGGACAATTCGCCCATCAGTTTGCCTAGTAACAGACGCCTCAGACCGGGGCTGGGGCGCCCACCTGGGTCACCTCAAAATGCAGGGTTTATGGAATGGCAAGGACCTGCGCCTTCACATCAACGTCAAGGAGCTCAGAGCCTTACGGTTAGCTTGGGTGGTATTTTGAGGTGCCTTGGTGGGGAAAACGGTGACAATCCGTACAGGCAACACTGCGGCGATGTTTTATGTCAACAGGGAGGGGGGAGCCCATTCGAGCCAGCTGTGCAGAGAGGCAATGGAGTTCTGCATTCGCCACCAGATTCACCCTGTGGCCTCATACTTACCGGGCGTCCAAAACCGTACTGTGGACGCTCTCAGCAGGAGATTCATGATGTACAAGTGGTCGCTCCACAAAGAGGTGGTGGAGGTCCTCTTCCGATGGTGGGGTCATCCCCGAGTGGACCTCTTCGCCTCCGAGGTCAACAGAAAGTGCAGGAAGTTCTGTTCTTTCTGGGGTCTGAGCCCTGGATCGATGGCAGACGCTTTCGCTATCCAGTGGTCGGGCCAACTGTGCTACGCATTTCCCCCAACTCCACTGATGCCCAAGGTGTTACAGAAGATAAGATTGGACAAGGCAAAAGTCATTCTAATTGCCCCAGCTTGGCCGAGGCAACGTTGGTTCTCGACCCTCCAGAGACTGTCGGTGGGCACCCTGGTCGAGCTGCCACTGAGACCGGATCTGCTGACGCAGGACAACGGCAGATTGCTCCACCCCAACCTAGAGGCCCTACACCTCTACAGGTGGATCCTCTGTTGCTAACGGCAGGGGAGCGGCTGTGCTCATCCCTGGTGCGAGAGGTCCTCTGCGGCAGGAGGAAACATTCCACACGGACTGCGTACAAGGCTAAATGGCACAGGTTTGCTCAGTGGTCCGTGGATAAGGGCTGGGACCCCTTCGACCTTCCTGTCCCGAGACTGCTGGACTACCTCTGGCATCTCAGATCTCTCGGCCTCTCAGTAGCATCCCTGAAGGTCCACCTGGCGGCGATTTCGGCGTTCCGTCAGGTACCAGGGCACACCTCGGTTTTCTCGCTCCCAGTGGTCAAGCGTTTTTTGAAGCTGTACCCTTCAGTAAGGCCACCTGCTGCTCAATGGGACCTGAACCTAGTCCTGTCCAGACTCACCAGGCCTCCATTCGAACCCCTGGCAACCTGTTTGTTGCTGCTCCTTTCGTGGAAGGTAGCGTTCCTGGTGGCAATCACATTGGTAAGGAGGGTTTCGGAGTTATGGGCCCTGTCAGCAGAGCCCCCGTTTACAGTATTCTTTAAGGACAAGGTTCTACTGCGGACCCACCTGGCATTCAGACCTAAGGTAGTGTCGCAGTTTCATGTGAGCCAAGACATTTGTTTACCAGTTTTCCACCCCAAGCCTCACTCCTCGGACGAGGATAGATGGCTCCATGCACTAGATGTATGCAGGGCATTGGCCTTCTATGTTGAGAGGACAAGACCGTTCCGTCAATCACTGCAACTCTTTGTGGCTATTGCAGATAGAATGAAGGGCCAACCAGTGTCCTTGCAGAGAATTGCCTCCTGGATAGTGGCGTGCATTCGAGAATGCTACAGTTTAGAAGGCAGACCCCCTCCTGGGGTGAACGCCCACTCGACTAGAGCTCAGGCGGTGTCCACGGCATTCCTGGCGGGGGTGCCAATCGCAGAAATATGCAAAGCAGTGACTTGGTCTTCCCCGCATACCTTTGCGCATCACTACACCATCACCCAACAGGCCCGAGATGATGCAGCGGTGGGGACGGCAGTGCTCCAGTCAGTACGCTTATGATTCCACCCACTTCCAAGGTAAGGCTAGTAACTCACCTACAGGGGAATGGACAGGAGCAGTCACTCAAAGAAGAAGAAGGGGTTACTTACCTGTAACCAGTGTTCTTCAAGATGTGTTGCTCCTGGCCATTCCATTCCCTCCCGCCTCCCCGCATTGGAATAGGGGAGAAGGAACTGAGGAGGGAGAGGCCGGCTGTAGGCTATATAGTGCGCCGTAATGGCGCCACTGCAGGGGGCGCTACAGCCGGCCCTACGGGTACTCTAGGGAAAAAAAGTTCCGGCATGCCGTGCACGTGACGTGCAGACACCTACAGGGGAATGGCCAGGAGCAATGCATCTCAAAGAACACTGGTTACAGGTAAGTAACCCCTTCATCTGGAAATTCACACCAACATGGGGCCTAAACATGGTGCTAAAATCTGTCACGCATCCTCCATTTGATCCATTAGCCACATGCTTGCTCCTTCACCTGTCAGGGAAGGTGTCATTCCTGGATGTAGTCACCTTGGCCAATATGGTGGAAGAGATAGGAACCCTCGGGGTAGTTCCTTGTACAATATCTTTTTGGAGACAAGATCATAATGGGACCTCACCCAGAAATTCCTGTCTAAGGTGTCTTCATCCTTCCACAAAAACCAAGTCACAGACCTCCCTACGTGCTACCCAAACCTTACAAAGATCAACAAGAGACTATCTGGCATACACTAAATATTAGACCAACCACTTTCTTTCTACGTAGATAATACTGAACTGTTCTGCAAATCATTGAAGGTATTTGTGTCAATTACTGACTGCTCTGTAGGATCCACAGTATCCATCCCAAGGCCTTCTAGATGGATATTAAACTGCTTCCTTCTCTGCTATAAGCAAAACAAGGTAAAGGCACCTCCTCATTTCAGAACATATTCAATTAGAGTGATGGTGACTTCTGTCACTTTTCTCAACAATGTACCATTGTCAAACATTTGCAGAGCTGCAGCAGTGGTCATCTGGTCACACATTTGCAAAGCATTGTGCAATTTCTTAGACTGCAGACTGACATACTATTAGGTTCCACCCTGTTAACAATTGTTACAGTAAACACTCCAAGTTTCCCCTTTCACAATGGGGCTCTGCTCTTCAGTCATATGAAGTGGAGCACCTACAGGGACAGCACTTGAAGAGGAGATAAGGTTCTTCAGGATGTGTGTCCATTTGTGTTCTCCACTACTCCCTCCCCACTTTCTTTCCACTACACTGGGAGTTTGGAGTTTTTCTCCACAGTAGAGAAACAACTGAGGGGTTGTTAGAGGCAGTTGAGGCAGCAATGGCAGTGTTAGACACCCACCATGCATGCACAGTCCAGACAGGCATTGCCACAGAAATCTCTGATCAACAGCACCAAGCCACACTAGCACCTAGAGTAGAGCACCCACAGGGGGACACCTCTCAAGGAACCTCAGTTATTACATGGGGTTAGTAATCCTCTCTTCTTTAATGGGAAAATAACTTAAAAATTCTGCCCTCAAATGGCACACATTATTCACATTATAGTCTTCACTGTGTCCTTCCCAATTCCATTAGTGCTATACAAATATGTAAAATTCCAGTCTAATCCAGACAACCAAACAGTTGAGTGCCCCAATTCATGGCCCAGACAACTATTTATAATAGCATAAAAAGGCCAAATCCTTCTTCCCCTATTCGTATGAACAGGATTATTTAGTTGGTAGACTACTTGCTTAAGTAGTCCAAAAATGTTAAGTTCATATAGAGATCACTTAGATATAATGCTTCCATTGATGTTTAATTTACCTATTTTCAGAACAGACTGAACATGATAGTAACATCTTTTTAAAGCCTTCCAACAAAACCAGTTGATTTTTCTTTTACCTCAGGAATCCTTATTCTGAAAGCATTAAAGAGATGCTGACAACATTTGGTACTGCAATATATAAGGTGGGACTGAAGGTGCATCCTAATGAAGAAGATCTGCGTGTACCCATCATGTGCTGGGGTAGCTGCGCTTACACAATACAGACTATAGGTAATATTTTATTGTTACTAAAAACTATTGTGTATTGTCAAGAGGTTTTCAGATTTTTATTTCAATTTACAGCACTGAAACATTTTTTGGTTTTTGCCTTCTGCAGAACGTATTTTAGCCGATGAAGACAAACCATTGTTTGGCAGTTTACCTTGCCGACAGGTAAGACTGAATAGGATAGTTTCTCTTCTTAATTGTAGGGTGCCAAAATTCTAGCCTGTGTAATTCTAGACAGTGTAATTTTAATTTAGGTTCCACCCCATTCTTCATCAATATCTAATTAACTTGAAACAAATAGAAAATATTAGTGTTTCTTCTTCAGGAACACCAAGTATAATAGGCCTAGATTTGTCTTGTCGTAATGACAGCCAAAGGAGGGAGTTTTGAGATTGTAACTTTGTTCTGTAAACCTATTTACAGTCAGTGTGATGTCTTTGTACAGTGAATTTTTGGAGTAATCTATATTTCTAAAAATACATACTAAAGGATATAGCTGTGTAACAACAGTGAGGTACTATATGGTGTCATAAAGGCATCATTTTACTCCATCTTGAAGAATTTAATCAACATGTAGTTTGGTGTACGTGTGTTTTATTTTTTTAGGATGACTGCCTTGCTTCATTAACAAGATTTGCAGCAGCACACTGGACAGTTTCATCTCTTTCGGTAGTACAGGGTCACTTTTGTAGGCTGTTAGCATGTAAGTTCAATGCATTATACTAATTATTTTTGCATAATAAATATGGTCACTGGCAGAGTTGACAAAAGTTATCTTACAGTGAGCAATGTGTTAATCTGGGATAGTGATTTGTTTTGCATGTGCAGAGTTTAGGTTGTAATCTATTAGCTAGTATGTATAGGTGTGTGGTCATAATACATTATGCTGGGGTGTGGAGGGGTCGTCTTTAGGGTGTTAACAAAAGTTTATTCCAGCCTGGGGAGTAGATTTTTCCTGAATGTTGCAGGAGAAACATGCATACTTTCCAGTGGAAGCTGGCAACTGCTTTGCTGCTTATTCAGAGTTTATTCTTTTATTTCTATTAATAACAGGATCAGAAGAAATTGCCTTTTGGCCTTTCAAATGACAGGAGAAATGCTAAGATGGATTTTGAGCAGGAAGGAAATATAGAGGAAGTATGGTGGTGGAAGGAGGTGGGAAAGATGGTGATGTCTGTATAACTTTAGAGTAGGAAAAAAATGTATAAGCATAAGTGAGAAACAGTATACAGAGAAGATAAAACCCTGAAGACTGATAAAAAACAGTGAGACCTGCAAATATGTCCTCTAAAATGTACATGATTTAGTGTTAATTTCATAGGAACATTTATTTTTGTCTCACTTTTTATCATCATAATGTAAGAGTCCAGTTTCAAAAGTTCACTAACGAAACATAAACTTACAGAATCCCTATTGGGTTATGAACTGATGGAAGCTTTTCTTTGTGATCCAGATTTGTTTTGTTGTTAGCATTTTAAGTAATTTGGGTCAGTAATATTTAGACTTCTTAGTATTAATACTCTACAATGTTTAGTTTGAGTATGTGGAAGGCATAGCTTTTATTTACTGAAAAATCTAATAAAAATTTATTTTAGAGAGAGAGATGATTGATTTTTAAAAAGGCCTAAACTTGAAATGCTTGTGGAAATAGATGAACTATCTTAGGCACATATCAACACTAGAAATCTTAGCAGAAATGGAGGATGATACATATACAGATATACTGGCCTGATTTTTAGAGGTTCTGAGTGCTCAACACCTTTGAAAATCAGGACAATATCTATGCCTCTCTATAAAAGAATGCTATAACCACTATATTTCTTAATGGAAAGAAGAACATTTTTCAAGAATTAAGTAATGTGAATGTCAGTAAAACCCAATTTAAAATTAAAAGCTCTGTTAGTTAAACTTACCTATTTTTTCCAAGCTGCGTAAATTCTTAGAAATTGAGGTAAGTAATAGTAGTAATAATCAGTAACACAACTAACTGCTTTAGGAAGATGTTATTAGATGGGATGGCTTGTAGGGGCTGTACTATACAAAAGGTATATTTTCAGTCAAAACATTGAGATTCCTGCATACTCTAAAGTTATTAATAGAATTAATAGAAGTGACTCAGTTGCTGAGATGTGCAGCAGTACAGTTAACAGTGGACACTTTTAGTATTATATATGATGGAATTTGAAAAGAAAAAAAATGTTAATAGGTGTTTATCCGGGTATATTTTGAATTTACCAAAACAGCACTTGTTGGAATCATCACAGTAGCAAATATTTCTCAAATAACAAGAGCTGTTTAAATTTGCTTAAGTTATTCTTCAGTTACTTAGGTAAGATTAAGTGCCACAGTAAGCCACATTCTTTTCTTGAAGTATTTGCAAAATATTGTCAACTGTGACGATTCATGTCACAGTACAGTTTTGTGTCTTAAATTCTTATTATCCTAATCTGGATTTTACTATTTACTAGGGGTAGCAATGTTCAGAGGTAATGCTTTGTGATATTCTTCTTTGGATTTTCTTTAAATAATAAAGTGGTAGTATCTTCAAAAAAAAATTTTTTTTTTAAATGGAGGTACTCCCCGTGCAAAATGAATGACCTGTTATTGGATAGAGTGCTTGATTTATACGTACTCTTGTTTACTAATCCAATCTTAAATTCCCATATTTGATTTGCATTTGGTACATTAAAAGAAATTATGCTGTTTTTATTTGCATTATTATTTCACTAGCTATATTTATTTAAATTAATTTTTAAAACTATGGAAGTCACTAGTACCAAATCAAAGCATGGGCTTATAAAAACCTCATGTTAAACAGATTCACAGTCATATAGCTGCAGTGGTGCTGATATGCTATCTTATTCTCCAGAATCAAAGATTTATTTTTTTTTTAAGTGAGTATGTAGCTGTTATAGTTGCAAAGATGATCTCAAAACTGTGAACGCGGTGTAACTGATGCAAAGGAGAGCCTGGGGAGGTGTGACTTCCCCATTCATCTCAATAAGGTGTCATCACAGGGCTTCTGTAGTAACTTAAGTTTTAGCATTGTAATTAATTCATCTGGTAAAACAGGAGTTAAGATTCACAGTTCTAAATGATCTCTAAAAGTCAGATTTCATTTTGATGCCACAAGTATAGATACCACTGCTTATTTATTTTTCCCTCATCAAGATGGAGCTAAGCCCAAAGAACTTGGCACAACTCGTAGACGTGTTCAAGTCCACAGAGGGGAGCCAGGCTTGGGTAGCCCAGCAGAACTCAGAGAGCTGTATAATCATATTTTTAAATCTCTGCATAATCTACAATAAGCGTTGTTTCCTTTTGGTGACTCACATGGGCAGAGTTTGAGAGAATATCACCACTTGTTTCCTCCCAATTTCTTTTGTTTACACCTGGGAGTGAAAATCAGAGAACAGTATGTACAACACAGTTTGATACAAATTATTTTGTTCTTATCTCATTTCAGTGAAATATAAAGTTTGGAAGCAAAATAGAATCAGCTTCAGCAGTATGACCAAGCTCTTGAATTGATTTATTTCTAGCCAAAAACTGACTTTGTCTGCAGACATTTGAAATGATTAACATACACTTAAGATCATTATAATCTTTGTGTATCAAAAAATCAGTGTTGACTGTTGTGTAATGTAAATTAATATATTATTTGTTTTTTAAATATTCAGCACTGGTGCCTAATGAAAAAAATGAAAATCTTCCATGCATACTTGATATTGACATGTTTCATTTATTGGTAAGTTTTTCATAATGTATACAATTTAAACCTTCAACCTTATAGGATGCATTTACACTGCACAAAATAAATCTGGGGACAGTGGGTCTCAAAACCAGGGTCCATTGGCACAGTGCGAGCCTCAAGAATATGTGGAGCTACAAACAGCAGCATAAACATGCCTAATCAGGTTGGAGCCCAATTTTGAGACCCTCACTGTTTTTCAGAGCCACAGCTTCAGCCCATGCAGAAACATCTATACTACTACTTTTAGGCCTGTTGTATGAGCCTGAGTCACTCTACCCAGGGTCTGCGACTCATGCTGCAGAGCTTTTTTCAGTGTAGATGTATTTTTAGCCATCTTTTGTGTGACAAAGTTCTAGCTTATATATTTTTTGCATAACCAGATGAGTTTTGAGGGAGAAGTGTGAGCTGATTATGATTCCTTCTCACATGTTTAGGTTCTTAATAATTCTGGCTACATTACAATATTTTTCTCCTATTTGGGAATGTTACAGAGGTACTGTTCAGCCCCAAAGGGCTGAGAAACCCACATTAGTTGTTTGTTACCCCTTGTCAGGTGAAAGAATGGGATAACTGGCATTTATAGTCCCATCAGTTGTCCTGCAGCACAAAGAATGGTGGCTACAACCTGAGCAAGGAAAAACTGACAGATTCTTGCGGCTGTTGCGGAGACAGGGAAGATGTTCATTCTCTAACCCTTTGTTTTTCTTAGGTAAGCTTGGTGCTTTCTTTTCCGGCCATATACTGTCAGGATTTTTCAGGGCTTAGTCTTGGCACTGGAGATCTTCACATTTTTCACCTTGTCACAATGGCACACATAGTACAAATTCTACTTACCTCATCAACAGGTAATGTCTCTCTTCTTTCTCTATCAGCTTTCTTAAAATGCACATGAAGGCTGGGTCTGCATTTGAAACTATAGCTATACTGCTATTCCATACCAGCAAGGTATTCTTAGTGTGGTTGTAAATTATGCCTATAAAAGTATTCTTTGTCAATCAAAAATCACATCCCCCACGAACCTAGTTATCCCAGCCAAGGTTTATAATGTTGATCAGATTTAAACTTTGTTTCCTGAAGAAAATATGTGCTTATTAAAGAAAGAAATGAAAGTATTCTGCTAATAAGGCGTAGCCTACACTGCAGGGCTGTGTCGATGGGATATAGGCAGTGTGCATACTGCAGAATGGATACGTCCAGTTGACTTAGTTACTCTCTCTTACTACAGTGTCTTTACTCAGCTGCCTTGCCTTGACGTGCTTTCCCTTTGACGCAGCGTTACTCCAGTGGGAGGGGTGGAATTACCGAGTTGACAGGAGAACACTTCTGGGATTGATGGTTTACACTGGCAGCTCAATTGATCGCGCTGTGTTGATCCATGTCAATTAAAGAATAATTAAGCGATTTCTAGGTTTTGATTGTACCTGATTTATTTTTTCTTTGCTCTTCAGAAGAAAATGGTATGGACCAAGAAAACTCCAACAGTGAAGAAGAAGTAGCAGTGCTTAGTTTGTATAAATTTCTTTGCCAGCATACAGGAAGGTAAAATTATAGTCTCTAGTTAACACAACCATTGTTTCCCTCTTAGTTCCATCAGCAGCCTGTAACACCACAAAGGTTGAATTTGATGTACTGAGGCTATTGAGGGAATTACATATTTTAAATTAAAAAGTTATTTTGCTTCTTCTGTGTTACCCACTAATCCTGGTTCATGATTGACTGTGAAAAGAATCACATGACAAGTCAGCAAACCTTTGCAGTTTACCTCCTTAGAGTTCAATAATGCTGTTCTGTAGAATAATTTTGATCAGTTAGTTGACATATATACATAAATCTTGACTGGGTAGCAGCTGAGTTCTGAGAACTTGTGTACATTTTAGACAATCAGCCTATCCAACATTTCTGCTTTCTTACTGTATTATCAGATGAAATTAGAGATCCACAAAAAATATCTTCTGTTGTTGCTAGCTTCAAAGTAAACACAATCTTCACCTGACATTTGTTTCAACCAAAGTGGGAAAACTGTTCAATTTGCAACATGGCCTGCCTTTTATTAAACGTGCTTTTATTTAGACTGGCATTTTTGATTAGCTCTATATTCTTAATTAGTCATAACTACTTTTTACCAAAATAAACAAATTAATAATAAATTAAAATAAATAAATACATAATTTATTCATTCTGTTTTAAGTGCCTTGAAAGAAATGTCTTCAGGCTGGCATTTGTGGAGGAGTGTAAAAGCTGGAATTATGCCTTTCCTGAGATGCTCTGCTGTGTTTTTCCATTATTTAAATGGAGTCCCAGTGCCATCAGAAATTCAAGGTAATGTCCATTTAGTGCTAGATGTATTGGAACAGGTTTTTAAATGACATGAAAAAACAGATTTAAATGTTAGACAGTTGATCACATTAAATGTTCCTTTCTGTAGTAGTTGATATTAATATTTGCTGACTTATTACTGATTCCAGACTGTATCTGCACAAAACTGCAATGCAACATTTTTTTTAGTTTTTAAAAAGTCACTTTAATTAAAAATAAGTAAAATACAAACAATTTTGGACTGATGTATGTTTGTGTGTCGAAATAATGTAGAACACTAAATTGATGTTCTAGTGGTTAAAAGGAATTGAAGGTTTATTACTTCTTTGAAATTTCATCTATATTATCTTCACCAATATTTTCATGTAAGACCTCCTACTCCAACTGCCTTCAATGATATTGGCAACAGGGCTCAATTTTTAATTAATTTCCAAATGTGGGAATATTAAAGCTGTGTTTACACCGCAGGTGAATTCATGCTAACGAGAACTGTAGCTTGGGTATGATTCATATAGGGATTAAATAAATCCAGAGTTTAGTCATAATCAAAAAGTAAAGGCACATATGAAATACAATACTCTAGGTTCCCTGTATTTAAAATTGAATTATTTGGTATTTTAATTCCAAATTTAAATTAAACTCAATTTTTTTTTATTATAGGCTATTATCAAAAGTAGCTCTTGCTCCATAACAGTTGAGTTATGGCTCCTCAACAAAATGTTGAATGGCGTATATAAAACTGAGTGAAAAACACTCCCCTTTTTCTTCTGTTTGACATAGCAGTGCCTCCCAATTTTTTCATGGTCTGGGCACCTCTCACCAGCCTTAAGTTCACACTACATTTTTGCTTTTATAATCCCCTGTTAGGGCTTTATCTTATTTTCTATTAGTGATATCTTCCAACAGGCAAGTGTTGGTTGTCTTACTTTCTTTTTCTGCATTTACAGTAACAGGGGCAAGCCAGTTTGATCATCTATGTAGCTATCTTTCCCTGCCAAACAACCTCATTTGCCTTTTTCAAGAAAACAGCAAAATTATGAACACACTAGTAGAAAGGTATGGAACTTTTTCTTCAAGTATGGTGCATCAAAAATTAGTGTAAATATTTTCCCAGTAATGCAAGTGAAGGATGAATGTATTTTTAAAATTATCTATAAAATATAGAGGTTTATGGAAGAAGTATTTTGGGATAGAAAGTGTATTATACAGATCAATATTTTTACTTGATAGTGGCTACTCCTTTATAGTATTGTCTAATGAAAACTAAAAGGCATCTGTTTTTCTGTTGAAGTTGGTGTAGTAACAGTGAAGTAAAAAGGTACCTGGAAGGCAAGAGACAAGCTATAAGGTGAGCATGGAGGGATTTTAAGATGGGAGAGAAATTTTTTTTTCTTCTGTAACTAAATGTAGTAGTTTGTTCTGTACATGGGTTACCAGTAAAGTAACAAGGGCCTGCTCTACACTTGACATGAAATTCGGCAGCAGTCAATGGGAGATATGCAAGCTACACACAGTAGCTTGAATACCTCCCATCAACTCCCTAAATTCTAATTAGCACAGTGCCCTCACTGTGTTTTGCTGTTGGGAAATCCCTTTCCCTGGATGCAGCATTGAACTTTTTTCTGGGGGTGGATTTATTCAGTCAACTTCTGGATTGATTGAGTGGGTCTCCATTTACTGTCAATCCTGAAGAATCGATCAAATGGCTCCAAATTTGCTGCCATGAGCAAAGACATACCCTTACAAAAAAATATAGTATCAGAATACAGTTCATTACCATAGTTATATTAGAGAATGAACCAAGATAGAGTGACTTATTTATAGGGAAAGTGAAATATTGTTTTCATTCACAGATTTTGAATCCAGAATGGATCATTATAATTTAACTAATTTAACCTCCTTCAAAACACACAGGCTGTAGAATTTCATCCAGAAATTCCTGCATCAAGCTCATTGAAACTTTTTGTTGAACTAGGGAATATCTGTTTGAAAGACATTTAATCTTAGTTAAGAGAGTCTAATATGTAGCTTTGTTTTTAAAGTGTCTGCTCAAAGAAACAAAACTTTTTTTGCTATGAGATCAAGTTGACACTTGAAAGCAATAGTGTGCGTCTGTTAAATGTATTTCTATGCATAGAACAATTAAATGGAGCTCAGAATGCTTTTCATTCCTCGTAGTTTTACAGAAGATTTATTTACAGAGAATGGAGGCTAAATATTGGTACTGAGCTATTCAGATAATTGAACACACAAGCAGGCTGTAAAACTCTGTCATGAAAACTTAACTTTATGCTTAAACTTTGTGCTAAATGGTGTAAATTTTCTTCTGGAACCTGTATATAGGAATGCTAGATTTGAGGCCAGGTGTGACAAAAATCAATGTTATCTGTCTAGATGATTGATGGGCTTCTTTACAACCAGAATAATTTCAAATGATTATAAGAGATCTAAACTGCACTAATGTGTTGTCAGTTCATTGGTCAGTGTAGTCCATGTTCAGTGGTGTTCTTTGATGTAGAACTACTACTGTATGTATTTCTGGCTTGCCTGATCCAATGCATTGTCAGATTAATCATACATATTATTACATTGGTTTTATCTTAAATTACAGACTGTTTAGAGAGGCGTGTGTTCGCATTACGTTTTATCTCAAATTTCTGACTCCCTCCTCCCCCTGTTATTGTAATGAATTGTCATAGTGTACTGTAAGGTATCTAAGACAGTTGAGTGTTGATCACTTACATAAGATTTTTACTTAGGTAACACTTAGGAAAATATAAATGAGTTTGTAATAATGAATTTGTCCATTATTTGTTAAATGTTTGATTGTTTCATTTTAGCTATGCAAGAGAATCTAACAAATTAATAGACCTTCCAGATGATTACAGCTGCCTCATTAATCAAGCATCTAACTTCTCGTAAGTTTTATTCAATTATGATGATAAGCCCTGAAAGACATTTGTTGCTTTTAATGAATAGGAAATCTTCTACCATGAGGTGCTTGAAAAGGTTGTTTAGAAAATCATAAAAGTAAATGGCATGTGTTCACTGCTGTCTTTTCCACTAATGAGCCTTTAGAACCCTGCAGATCTGCGGCTGCAGATACCCACAGACCCATTACTGTGGATCAACTCACAGATGCAGCTTCTATTTTTACCTTCTCATAGTGAGATCCATTGCTGAAGTCCCTGCACTGATCTGTGTCCGCGGCACACAGGGGAACCAGGAAGCATTTCAGCCAATCCTAGTTTGTGATCTGCTAGCCAATTAGAGTTTCAAACTGGGGCTTGGAGAGCCACTGCTGGCCTTGCTTGGCTCATTCCCCATGATTTCCCTGCCCACTTCTTCCTTTTCTTGTTTCCAGTTGGCAAGCCATTGCTGTCAGTCAGATTTCATGGGACCCATATGGGGAATGAACCAATCAAAGGCCAAAATGCTGCACGTGAGCCCAAGCTCAGTTGCAGATGCTGTTACAGACAGGGCTAAACCCTGACATGCGGATTTTGGATCAGATCAGCGCTGTCACTGAGCGGATGGAGCTCGGATGCAGTTCCACATTTTTGTGTCCACGCAGGGCTCTACTTATCTTCATTATTTATTTCATGAACTATAAAGTAGAAGTTTGTAGTCTGGGAGGTCTGTAATTTTATTTCACTGGAAAATTTTGAGAATAAATTCTGGTTCTATTGATTACTATTTAAAGTATTGATCTATAACTATACAGATTAGACTGTATTCACTTATAGGTATGGATTTATTTTGTTTCTTTGTTTGCTTATCTAAAGGTGTCCAAAATCAGGTGGTGATAAAAGCAGAGCACCAACATTGTGCCTTGTATGTGGGACCATGCTTTGTTCTCAGAGCTACTGTTGTCAAACAGAGTTGGAAGGGGAAGATGTGGGGGCCTGTACTGCACATACATATACTTGTGGTTCTGGAGTGGGCATATTCCTCAGGTAAGGACTTTATTGCATCTAAATAATTTTATTAGTAGAGTATGCAGTGTATATGTGCATGAAGCAAATATTACCATAAATATGTCTGTCATTGTTACTGTACTGTATGTAAGGACTAACTTCTTTTCTACAAGTATATTTGTTAATTAAAAGCAGAATTGATGTATTTTTCTTGCAGTGTTATTAAATAGCCTCCAGATTAGTTCAGACACACTGATATTTGTGCTGTAACAGATGAAAAGTGGAACAACATTTTTGTTCTATTACTTATATAATATACACATGGCAGAGAAGGGATACAAATATTTGCAGATGGTACTCACATTTTAAATTTCACAGTATGAGCAGATTATATAGAGTTGGAGAGACGTGTGAGCTGCAAGAAGCTAGTATTTGTGAAAATTTCCAGAGGGGTAGCCGTGTTAGTCTGTGTACAGCAAAAACAATGAGAGTCCTGTGGCACCTTAAAGGCTAACGAATGTCTTTGGGCATAAACTTTCATGGGCTCCAACTGACGAGGTGGGTTTTTAATATTTGTGAAAATGCCAAAAATGTGGTCACGTAAAATTAATGACCAAAATGTCCTGTCTGCCTCCCTGCACAGAGTACGAGAATGTCAAGTGCTATTTTTAGCTGGAAAAACAAAGGGCTGCTTTTACGCTCCACCCTATCTTGATGACTATGGAGAGACGGACCAGGGATTAAGGTAAATGTTTTAAAGAATGTTTAAAATATTCACTGAAGCATTTCTTTTTACCCTCAAAAGCAGATGACTCGTATAGTAAACTTAGTTATATAATAAATAATCAACTGGTGAAGTTGGCCAATATGGTTGTGTGTGGCAGTAAAGTCTAAAACAAGCCTTAAAAATCTGAGTCTCATTCTTGCATTAACTTTATATCAGAAACAGCTGACGAGAAATAATTTGCCTGATATAAAGAGAGGTTTTCAAGGTTAAAATCTTGAATAATGTTGCGGCATCTTTGAGGTTCCATAGATAATACTATGGACAGATATATATCCTCCTTTTGCTGCACCATTTGTTCATTGTGTATATATGTCTATATTAGATGAAAACCTTCTGAGTCAAGTTGACTTAATATAAATCTGCATTTTGGTTTTGATGTGGAAGTCCTTTAATCTTGGGAACGTTGTAGCTTGGACTTCACTAGCATTTACTCTTACTGGCTTTATGGGCAGTGGAATCAGATTCTTGCAAGTGTTCAGAATCATGAAGTGTCGATTGCTTCAAGCTTCCCTTTCTAATGCCCTAATTGTGGTGCTGCTTTATAATGCTGTTCCCCTAGCTCATGGGCCTCTTGTAACTTATTCCAAGGCTTTAACAGTCACAGGGAACTAAAACTGACAAGTTTAGTGTGTCCTGAGGGTAAATAGTGTTTTGGCCTTGCATTGCCACGTGCACCCTTGCAAGATCACCCTTGCCTGGGCCAGTTAAATGAAGCTTGTGTTGTACCATTGGTGGTGTTTGACCTGACCGTTGCCTTGCTGCATCTGACAGTTTGACCCTCTATTTCCACTGGTTTCAGAGGCAACGTGCATCCCATAAGCAGTTTCTCTCTAGGTTTGCCATAATACTTAAAACCAGGTGAGCGATCCCAATGAGGTGGGATTAAGAAGCATGCCATGTTTGCATCTCACCTTAATTTCTTCTGCTTTACAGATATTTTTCTAAAAATCTGCCTCCTAGTGTGTGTAGGAACATAGGGCCCTGAACTAAGATGTTAGTATCTCTCTTCATCTTGAAGAGATGTGTATCTATGCAAATGTAAAGGACTGTCATTTTTAGTGAAACTCATTATACACAGTGAAAATTATGTGCCTGCAGGTCAGCTAAAATACTACAGGATTAAGTTACTATGGCATTAAATCTCCATGCAACTTTTGCAACTCAAGCATTATACATACAGTGACATTAAAAGACTTTTTTGTGTATTATTTGTGAGTGCATGAGAGCTCTTCAACATTTGAATCGTTAGTTTGCTGATAAATGCATTCTTTTTCAGGCGTGGGAATCCCTTACACCTGTGCAAAGAACGATTTAAAAAGATTCAAAAACTCTGGCAACAGCATAGCATCACAGAAGAAATTGGACATGCACAAGAAGCAAATCAAACACTAGTTGGCATTGATTGGCAGCATTTATAATAGTCTATCATCTGAAGACTGGAACTTTATTTAGGATGACTTTTGTAACCTAGTAAAATTTTCCAACAAAAGCAGGATTTGGAAGATAAATCTGAAGAAAATAAAGAGACTATTCCAGTCCTTCTAATAATCTTTGTTTTCCAGTTTATTTCATAAAGTTCCTGGTTACAATAACCATGTAAACTTTTTTCTAATAAGCAGGTTTACTAGTAGTATATTTGCACTGTGCTTCCTTCTCATGAAACATCTTGGGTGTTGAGCCTGGGCGAATGAAGTTAAGTTTCTGGTACAAAAGGACTCCTGAAGGAAATGTAATTTTTCTAATAAACTACAAGAGGAAGAACCTGCTGAAATGGAGACTAGATTGAGCACAATTATGGATTGTGTTTTGCCCTTTGCTAGTAATCTGAGCCGTTTCACTTTATTTATTATTCTGCATTTTAATACATAAACTGTGTACATGCCATGGAATAAAGTAAGGATGAAAATTATGTAGAAAATGGATGTACCTGTCTGCATCAGTGGATAATTCTTAAACTCAGTGTATCTAAAATTATTTTATCATTTGTACTCTTACAGCTTTTTTTGCCTTCCAGGTGATTTTCTCTTTATTAAAAGAACTAACACTAGCTTACAAGTAAAACATTTTAATTTAAAGCTTTTTCTGGAGCACTGCACTTCTTATGAGTATTGTGTGGTTTGCATTTTGAATTTAGCTGAGAAATGCTTTCATTTTACCTGATGTGATTGGTTTCCTGATATTTAAAGGGTTAATACTGTATTTTAGAAGCTGTCTTAAGGCAATGGCAATACATAAAAAAAAAAAAAAAAAAAAAGTCACAGGAAAGATGGGTTTATGTTAATTAGGAAAGGCACAGAAAGATTTTTTTCTTTTTTGACTCCCACCTTTCAAGGTGCAAATAGCACCTGCATCTTACTGCAATTTACTAATTTCACATCTTCAAATAGAAGCCGTCACACAGACAAAACTAAACCATTTTCTCTGTATCTAAAGGATGCCAGTCACAGAGCATTTGTTTGCTCCTATTCATTTCCTTTCAGTTGTATCATCAAGAAAATTACTTTCACAGTAGACACTTGACTAAAGCGCTGTAAAGATGTTTGTCTATAGTATATTTTATAAATATATTCTATGACTGCACAGCTTTTGCACTTGGTATGTGGGTGCCTGAAGGCAGACTTTTCTAGTTGTATGTAGTAAATACAATGTTAGACCACCAAGAAATCTCTAAATGATGTGCTTATTAATAGAAAATCCATAACATTAATGCCTTCCAATTTTTTTGGTAATTTATTAAAACAGTTTATTTAAATAGTCCTCAGTTTTAATAGTCAAAGTGATTCTTTTACTAAGGCTTGCTTTTGATTTCTCTTCATCCCAGACAAAGATAGGACACTCATGTTTCTAACGGCTCTTTGGTTGATCTTCATATAGCTATATATATATATATATCACTTATTTATAAGACAGCTGCAAAATCTGCAGGAAGAAAATCAGCATTAAAGTTCATCCATCTGTCTGTCTGTCTTTAGTTATGTGACACAAAAAGTTTAGAATTTTTTTTTCCTTCTGCAACACTGTTGTTTGACTAAAAATATCTCATTGCTTCTGCTTTATTCCACTGGTCCAGGGAACTTACAGTTCAAAATTAACTGAAAAAATCAGTTTTATCAAGGGCATAGGTATTCCAGAAATAACAAAATGCTATCTTCCACAATTCATTACTGACCAGATTTTTTTTCCAGATAAATAAAAATAGTGATAGAAGGCATTTTTCTGAGATGGGAAGGGTTGAATGGATTTGATGGAATTACAACTCTGCAAAAAATAGCATAGTACACAAAATGTATCCTGTTTTCTGTAAGGTTAGTCATTCTTACTTAACAAATTTTTGTTTTTTTTCTGATTCCTTTTGCATGTGTTTATGTTCATTGTAGAAATGTTTATATAACATGGTTTCAGTATCTGGGAAGAAATACCGGTAATACATTGGCTATAACTTTAATATCTGTGGACTACTTGTAAAATTTGGAATGTATCATATGTAAAAACAAACAAACAAACAAAAAATAAATGCTTTAGGTGTTGACATTAAATACTTTTAAAATCTTCTTTATTTTTAGAAAAAGTTTTGCTGAGCTTTGGAATTGTTAACTTTGATTACCTTGTTGCCCCATAGTGCTAATCACAGGATAAGTGAAATACCTGGATATGCAACACCTGCAGTTCCTTGACTAAAAATTTAAGATGATTATAATATTAGTGTCAGTTACTTCAGTTAGCTAACACTGTCTTGACCTCTACCAGCAAATTCTGCTCATCATTTAGTAGACTGACAGATTTTTTTTTTAAGGGCTGATGTTAGGGCAAGTCCCACAGTAGAAGGGTGTACCTTAGTAAAACACTGTTCAGACTCACTTGGGTAAGTCAAACAAATGGGACAGCTACAACCTGTTTCTTTGTTACAAACTGTGCACATAGAAAATATTTTGGAATTCAGGCCTGTCCTTCCTTTGTGCTTCATCATAGCTGTCCAAAATTCTGAGCCTCCTCCACTTACTCATGTTGGCTAATTACCTGATACAAATTGTGCATCTAAAAATGTGAGTATAACCAGTTGTATAACATTGTAATGAATAAATGTTGAGTCTTATTTGCATTTACAACAACATACCTACTTAGTGAGTGAGCCTTTCCTGAAATCCCAACCCTGTAGTAGACAGGCCCAAAGCTCAGTTTGGTCCAGAAGGCTGCAAGGGCATTTATTTTGCAGGGGAGTGCAAGTCTTATGATCAGGTGCCTTTATACTCCCCTGCATTTATTTTGCTTCCAGTCTGTAGGTTTCCCATCTTGAAGCATCTGACGAAGTGGGATTTTCTCCCAGGAAAGCTCATGTGATGAATAAATTTGTTAGTCTTTTAAGTGTCACTTGACTTGTTTGTTTTGCTGAACTAGACTAACATGGCTACCCCCTTTGGATCTACTCACTAAGGCTTTTCACCTATGCATTTCCTTCAAGGTGTCTGATGTGGTGAAGACTAAAACTCATATCAAATCTACAGTCCCACTCTCAACATTTTTCTCTTGCAATACTTATATAGTAGTGTCCTAGAGTATGTGTACACTGGTGACTCTCTTAAGTCGACCTTACAAGGTTGTCTTTAAAGTCGACCTTGTTAAATCGAATTAGAGTCAACACTCCTCCTGTCAACTCCCTGTGTCCACATTGGCAGGGTGCTAGGTTGATGAAGGAGTGGTGCATTACAGGTAGCTGTCCCACATGGCGCTGGAGAAGTGCCCCCCTCCTCCAGCTGGGCCTTTAAAACACAAAGGGAGCATAACACCCTTCCTGGTGGCCAGGAACTCATGGAGGAGGCCAATTAGGTCGACTTAAGGGCTTTGCCCATCTACCTTGGCTTAAGTCGACTTGATGTGGTTGACTTAAGCATTGTCAATCTTAGGAGGTAGTGTTACTAAGTCAACTTAAGGAAGTGCTTAAGTTGATTTCATAAAAGCACAGTGTGGCCGCGGGAGTCTGTGGGTCTGCTTAGCTTGCCTTAAGTAGGCCTAAGGCTCCAGTGTAGACATACCCCTAGTGTCCAGGTATGGTACCAAAAGGAAGTCTCATTGGATGAAATATAAATGAGCCATAACTCTTTAGTTAGATCTCATGCAGTACTGTGCAGATAATTGACCTTTTAGTTTGCTGGCAATTTTGATACATAAAAACATTTTAATTTTTTTTGTGAATTTAAAAGAAAATTCATTTCTTGTCAAACACGTTTTCTTTAGATACTGAGACTATAATGTCTAACTTTTAAAAAGTGGAGACAATTTCAAAACAAAGCCTTTTTTTTTTTAAGAAAATGAAATGTTTACATTTTTTAAATGTTAAAGTGAACTCTTCAGACCTTTTCAAAATAATTTTAGTGGGAGAATTTTGTCCAAAACTGACAGGAATTGCAAAACACTTCAACGTTACCAAATCTTCCTTTTTTTGCTAAGAAACGAAAACTTGGGATAAAAATTTTCACCCAGCGCTAATCTGATAGTACTTTGTGTGTGAGTGCTAGTGTTCTTATAAACTCTTCTTGGATTTTCTAAATTCTCCCTGTCTTCTTCATTTGGATGTTAATCTTTGCTTCTACTCTTAACCCATTTCAGAAGTAGCTGAATTTCAGTGGTAAAATATATCCCTGCCACTTGGAGTATCAGAAGTCTGATTCAATAATGCATGCTTTATTTAAGGTGAGTGTGCTGTATCTTAAAAATGGCCACACTGTGGTTCTAACTCATGCAACTGTGACAGCAGGTGGTTGCAACACCCTACCCATATAACTATCAGTTGTGCTACAGAATCGTAAATATTTGAATTTCTTCTGGGCTTAGAGTTCCTGTGAGAAACACATAGCTGACACAACCTTGCAGGTAACAGCTATTTTTGAAAAGCACAAATGTCAGTGACATTTTGTGAATCACGTCAAGATTTTTTTCTTAAAAGTTCAGATTCAGAGAGAGACGAGTACAATCATAAGGGCTCTTTTTTGTTGCATTTCAGTTTCTGATGACAATATAATTCAATACCAAGTGCTCCCAAATTAAATCCATAGTGGTATAACTTCAGTGAAAAGGGTGGGAAATTATGCAGGAAATTTGTAGCACCAGTACTATGTCCTTGGTTTATTTGGCTGATTGCAGATGCTGTTAGAGTAACTGCAAAGCAAAAGGCAAGTGGCTGCACCCATATTTTTCATGCAAAACAGTTCAACTCCATTTTTTTTAATAACCACTGGCTGTTGCATCTGAGCCTAATGATTATAATTTAATGTGCCACTAGAATACATGGGGCATTTCACACACTAGCTACACACGGTTCTGTACAAAAGATTGTTTTTGTAACTAGAGAAGCTCAGCATTCTTTATTAAGTGAATGCTTTGCACTCTGCAGAATGTGAAAGTGTCTTGAAGCCAAATAAATAGATCAAATGACCTACACCCTGTGTGAGTGCAGGGACTTCAGCACACCTTTATTTAGGATGTGCTTGACAAAAATAATGGTTCATTTAACATTATCGTTCACTTCTGTTTAATTGGCAGGTTGTTACTGAAGCTATTTCTGTGATCTCTAAAATTATGCTTCATTTTTCTTCTCTACTTTTTAACGGGTTTTGGGAAGAATGTCTCTCATGTGACATTTTCTATCCCACTGAAGCAAAATATGGTGTGTTGGTTTCCTCCTTTTTTTTGTCCTGCTGATTAAAGTTGCTCTTAAATGACTTTCAGAAATGCCTGGTGTCTCCTGATTTCTGTTGCTAGTTGGTTCTGTTTTGGCAGAAAGAGACAGTCTCACTTTCTCAACTGTGTTGAAAATCAGTACTTTTGAGAGAGTAAAAAGCTTTAATGATCCACTGCAGACCTGCCACATAGTCCTTTTGTTCGGCTTTCCACAGGGCATTTAATTCTAACGCTGGCCATTGCTACAGGAAAATCACCCTTCCCGAACCAGTCAGAACAGTTAATCACTTAAGATCCACTGACATTCTAATGTTTTAACAACTGGAACGCACACTGATTATTACAACTTTGTGGCACCACATCTGGTGGTTTACGTATAGAATTGCTTGCATGCAAAACTGGGTTCTATTCTGATGTTTGCTGAAGGCTGGCTTTGTGAGTTTAGCTACATTTTGACTCAGAATTCATTACTGTTCGTAAACTACTTTGGGGTATCATATAAGTGTATCGGTTACTAAAGGTAACATGTTAAGTCTTGTAAAAGACTGCCACATATGACTAGTTGAGTTTTAACCAAAAATAAAGCTTTGCATTTCCTCAGTGTTTGTTTACCAGAAATAAAGTGGCCTAGGCATTCATCTCCCAGCAGGAGCCCATTATCACATGACTCTCTTCTCTTCCTCTAGCCTTATCTCTTAATTAACTAATCTCTAATGCTCTTTGTTTTTTAAAATAAACGTGGCTTATTTTACACTGGGTCAGTTAAGAGCAGTGATTTAAAAACAACTGATAAAAATGCAGTAGTGTTGTTGGAATGCCTCTTTCTTTACTCCATCTTTGTGAATTCTCTTTGACAATGTAGTGATTATAGGATGGCTTACAGAGCCTTCCTATGCTACTTGCTAAGCCACAGGCACAGATAGAAGGGACTATTTGTTCAGTATTATAAGGTGTCCAGGATAGTGTAATGCACAAAGGCTAATCTTATAAATTGTATTAAGGTTACTTAGGAATTATTTGCTCTGAGGAAGCTGTTTATATTTTCCTCACTAGAACTCTTTATCAAATACACATTCCATGTGTGGTCAAATAAATGTAATAGATAAAATAGTCGTCTTTGCTGTGGGAGTGGTTCTAACAAAGGGGTTTTACATAAATATTTAAAATGTAGAAACCTTAGGTCAGTTTTCAAACCTGGATCCCTGAAATTAGGCTATTAAATTAAATTTAGGTACCTAAAAAAGAAGTGATCTGATTTTGTGGGTAAGCCTACTACTGAAGTCAGTGTGAATTGTAGGTGCTTCAACACCTTTTGGAAAGCAGGACACTGCTATTTAGGTGTCTATCTTCAATCACTCATGTTTGACATCTTTTTTTCCCCTCAAGTTTAAGTACTTGAATTTTAAAATAATAATGAAGTGATTATTTTGAAAGCAATCACACTGTGAGTCAGATTTTTTTAAGTGGATTTGTAAACCCAATTTAACGTACCTTTTTTTCAGCGATACTGAGCACTGGCAGCTCCCACTGACCAGCTAAAGTTATGTTTTCCATCACTTCTAAAAATAATGCCCTGGGAAATTGCATTGCACTTGAGGTCATTGGGAGCTGCAGTGTGTCAAGATGACTTTTTAAAGTCAGGCCATTTACTCTAGGGACCTGAATATGGATTAAAGAACCTAATATGGGGATTTTATGTTTGAAAGTGTTGAGCTTGACTCCTATTGTGAATTCCCTGTGGAGTAGTATATATATATTAAACATTCAATCTTGCATGTTTAAAATTCCCAGTTATGTCAGTGGAGAGTCGTTATATGCACAAGGAACTCAAGAAGAGGCCATAAGACAGTCAAATGCATTGTGTTACCAATAAGAACTGGGAAAGTTGTGTGTGTGTCATTTCCTCAGGGTGTTCAGAAGTTCAAGATGTGGCACATATGATTTCTTTTAACTTCCCTTTGTTTGCAGAAGGAAGTCTTTCAATTATGGAAACCCATAAAACAGGGCATTTATATACAAACTGAAGACTTTAATTTAAAATCAAAAAGATCAGCTATATTGCAAATTAAAGAACAACTGTATTGAACTGTATATTTAACAAGTGTTTTTCTTGTAATATATTTTAATATCTAAATTTACATTAGCAAGTAGCATATATATATAAATCTAGAACAGCATTTACAATTTCAGATTCTCTGATTTCTGACAGAGTGGGCAAATATATTACATGCTATATAATACAGTCATCATACAATCCAGTAATAATCATAAGATATTACAGAGACCTTCATAAGTGGGGAACTTTCTTATTCAATCTTAGCATATTAAGTATTTGCTTTTACTTGTATGAGATCCAGATAGAGCCTGTCCTCTCTGTCCTGACACAAATCTTTCTCCTACAATCTGTCTGTCCATCTAACACAATGAGGCTTCTGCTTTAGGGATCAGTGTTGCGATGGCGGTGTTAGAAGCTGCATCTGATAATTCTGTTATGGCTCTCATGTGACATATTGAATAAAATGCAAACCACAGGAAATGAGGAGGAGCACAAAGAAGCCTCACAAAAGGGGCAGTCCAAATCCTTGTCATGGAATTCTTCATCTGAATCTTCTTTCGCAACACTTTCATCTTCCATGGACCAGCTGAGCTGAGCAGCAGGTCATGTGGATTTCTAACTGGGAAGAAGGCAGTTTAACTTTGTGCTACGCAAAGCTGTAAATGGAGCCGTAAGAAGTGAGGTTTAGCAAGTGGACTTATCTGTTGATACCCTCACGTTATTTCCATTTGGTAGTATAAACAGATAGTCTGATTTTTCTCAGAAGTGCTTTAGCAAAGAACTTCTTTTAGATCTACCTTGATGTGGATAGGTACAATAAGAAATAATCCACATGTAAATGACCTGTAACATCCTAGACACTGAAATGCAGAAGATGACTTGACATACAGAACATCCATAACTGGCAGGTTATTAACTGAGTCCATGCTTCAAAAGAGGTGCTGTTCATTAGTTAAAACAAAAATTACAATAGCTGTATCTCTGGAATACTGCTGGGGAGAGCCATTTAGAAAACATTCAAATGATTAAATTAAATGAAAGCTAATAGTCTCTACACTGAATAGGCAGTTGTAGATAAAACATCGAAGACCAGCAATGACTGGATTGGTAACGTGGTTTTGAGAAAACACACTCATTTAAACTAAAGAGTAAAACTTTTGCAGAGATAAGTTTAAAAACTTCAGAGCTGAACCTTGGATGACGTTTAACTCTTTAGAACTGTAGCTGTACTACCAACAATGTGGGTTAGACTAGGTTTTGCCCTCTACAGATTGTCTCTTTGACTGGACTTGTCTGCAGTTGTGCAAACAAATACCACAAATATCCCTTTTCAAAAGCCCACACACTAGAGAAAATTCATTCCATGTTTTATTCCAACTCTTAGAGCCTCCATGTTTCTCTGACTAGCACCATAATTTGAGAGATGTACAATGTGTTCAAAATGTACCTAGAAGTAAATATCTGACAAAGAATTACTAAAATGACACTCTGCATTTTTTTCCTTTTAGCACCTTTTTCGGTGTGGTAAATAGAAAAGGAAATCAAAAGACTATAATCTGGCAAACTAATTTGGTCTAAGATTGGATTAGTCTCATTTTTCCCTTGAGTCTAAATATAGGCTTAATGCATTTTTCATTTGTGGACAAATGGAATGGATATTTAAATAACTTGGACAGCCATCCAGTGTTTTAAGTATTACTTTGCAAGCTGCCTTTTTTGTTATGAATTGGTTGGCATGAATTCTCTGGGAAGAAGCTGACGTATCATACTTCATAATATATGTACAGAATAACCAGAGCCAGCATAAGGATTGATTGATTTCACCCATTAGAGGAGGAGGAGTCAGTCCTCTGCTAGTTTAAATATAAAATTCAATATCATATCTACCATACCCATTCAGGATATATGGCTGGAAATGCCCAAGAAATGGTAAGCACGAGTCTTAGCTTAGTTATTGTCACATTGATTGCACTGTTCTATTTAATTACAATTTTTACATGGTGCATAAATTCTTAGTACAATTGTTTTCTTTTCCATAACGTACATCTTGTGAACATGAAAGAAAACACCATGTCTTAGCATGTTAACAAGCATGCTAAGCATTGGAATAAGCTGCCTAGGGAGGTGGTGGAATCTCCATCTCTGGAGGTGTTCAAGGCCCAGCTGGACAAAACCCTGACTGGGATGATCTAATGGGAGTGGTCCTGCTTTTTTTGGGGTCCCTTCCAACCCTATGATTCTATGATTCTATGTTGTATGAGAGATTCTTTTGTGATATCAGGTAACCTAAAATTTATATACTTTTCTGAAAAGCTTTCCTTCAGTTTGACTTTTAAAGATTTTACTCCACAAAATCCCAGCCTGTTGGCTTTTCAACTATAAACATTTGAGTATGCTGATCAAATACATTTGTAAACTTGAGTAAAAAAAAAATTAACATTTCAAAGTTTCTTTTTAATTAACCCAAAATGGAAAGTGTTGCAAGTGATATCAGCCAATCAAAAAAAAAAACAAAAAAAACTTTGAAGTCTAACCAACCATCATATAGATATGTGTAGACATAACTATTCCTAATGGTGAGTGTATGGAGTCTTAAAGCTCTATTTCTGGTTATTTCCCATAGAAGTTATGGATACCGTATACACTCACTATGAAGGTAAGTAAATATATTATTCCAAAGTGCACTCTATAGCATACCCCACTTATAAAAAAAAGAATGTAGAAATGTATATTTTTGACTGTTCATATGTTGCTCTAAAGCAAGTATTCACAATTCTCAGTTTTTCATTTTTCTTTGACGAAGTCCGCATCAGTTAACAAGCTCAACTGACTGTTGAAATGGCTGGGGTCTTTCCACCTTCCTCACATTCAGCCCCTTCAGCACCTGCATCCACCTGATTGAACTTACCAATCTTTTTTAAACTTTCTAATGTGGATTTGAAAGTGTCTTTCAGGCTCTGTTCCAGGAGCCACCCCTCGCTCTCACATTCAGGATCCTCAGGATTGGCGATGCTTTCCAGAGAGGTATGCAAAAGACGCAAACCAACCATCACAGAAACCTGCGTGAGATGCATTGGAAAAGGGTAATGAAATGCAGTAAACCCCTTCTAATTATGTGCAGACACATATACACAGTTGAATATCTTTGTCCTCTGGCATCATAGGAATAATATACAATCAGTAATTGACTCTTGAGCCCTGCTGGCGGCACGAGAAGCTCTGCAAGTTTCTGCTTTTTCTACCTACATCGCAGCAGACACCAGTGCACTTCCGTGCCAGGAATGCTTCTGTCAGACTAGAAAAGGCTGCGCAACCAAGAGCTGTGGTATGAGACTCCCTCAGGATTAAAGGAATTGCCTGAACTCTCCCTTCTTTTGAATTGTTGGTAGGAAGAAGAAAGTAGGAGGAAGACAGAAGAGAGCGTCCTTCACCTCCAAAAGGTCAGAAGTAGGAAGCAAAATCCCATAGCAAGGAGTGGAAGCAAGAGGAGTCAAGACTCCAAGGAGTAAAGAGAGGGAATGAGGAAGTAGAAAGGAGAACTTGCCTTGCATGGATGCAAAGCAAAATCACAAATATCCACAATGTGATGTCCTCCCATCCGTGATTTGTTATATTTGGCTCAATTGGTGGAGATGTGGAATCCTGCTGAGGGAATACCCACAAAGCCAGGGAGCAGATATTACAGCATGTTGGGTTGCTGCACAACAATGTGTGCCCCTGATTCAGCTTGTAAAAATGGCTGGGTGCCTTTTTGTGTGCCTCTGATTCAGCTTATTGTAAAAATGGCTCTCCATCTCATCTGATACCACTGATCTGGGTGGTACAGTCTTTCCAAAGGGATTTGAATGGTAAGCCCTATGTCTCTGCACTAAATTTTAATAAAGCTTTTATGAACAACATCGGCTTTAATGCTTTGTCTGTTTTAACGATATATAAATGCTCTGGTTTTCACATCAGCCTTTAGTATCTTTGGCAAATATATTAATATGATCAGAGAGATACTCCCGAACCAAAAGCCAGTCATGATGATCAGAATCCTCGCTGCTTTAGTGTGTGGATCAATATCAGCTACTTCATTTATTCTTTTATTTTTATATTTAAAGCACAAATTCAGTCACCACAAGAGGCAACACAAATATATCTGTCACTTTTTAAATCTGAAAAAAAAATTGGGTTAAATATTTACAGTCCCAGAAGACAACCCACCACAATACCATAGAAAACATATGATAACACCACTGACACCCATGATGGAAACCATCTGCCTTTAGACAGAATATGATGGCTTAAAGGAACCTATTGTTCATATAATTGTATAGCAAGTATTCATTGCACTACTACATTTCTCATCAGCACAAGCTCTTATATGGTTGGCCCATAAGTGTACCCACAAATTTTAATTTGTTGATCTTTAAAAGTGCCACCAGACTCCTTGTTTCCCAGTTTTATTGTGCATGCGGTTCTCTTCAATGGCTCTTAATTGTTTTGGTAAGGAAGGAGGGATTCATCTAATGTAGCTGAAAGAGACTCAGACAAGATTACCTATTTCATACCCTGACTTAAGGCTCCTTCCTCTAACAAGGTCTGTGTGGTTTTAAAAAACTGGTCATAAAATTCTGAGCCCCCAAACACTTCTGTGATCTGGACTGAAATCAATTTGTTAAAGAGCAATGCAAGGTGCACTGACTCCAAAAAATGAGTCCATCTTTTCCACCCGTTCCAATCTCAGTCTGTCTTGAAAGCTGGAGTTATAACAGGTGAGACATGAACTTGTATGTCCTATATTACAGTACAGATCAATGGTCCATCTCTTGTTAAACTCAACTCTTTGGCAAATTATCTACCAGTATCTGTCATAACGAAGGCTTTGGCAGAACATCCTATTATCACTGAATTGAGTTGCTTGGGTGGGTCTCCATATTCCCACTCCAAAACCCTCTGTCACTTTGGCTATGTCTACACTAGGGGCTTAAGTCAACTTAAGCAAATCTCTGGGCACACTTGGAGTTCAAGCACTTGCTTGGAGTTTAAGCATTTGCTTAAGTTGACTGAATAACTTCTACCCTTAAAGTTGACTTTATTAAGTTGACTTAATACAGTGTGCCTATTAAAGTTAACTTAATAAAGGCAACTTAGTGCAACAGAGCTTTTAAGTCGACTTTATAAAGTTGACGTAAGCAAGGGGACCCATTTAAAGTTGACTTTATTAAGTTGACTTTAAAATGGGTCCCTTTGCTTAAGTTGACTTTATAAAGTCAACTTAAACAAATGGGGCTTCACTAAGTCAACAATAAAGTCATCTTTAAGTTAACCTCATTAAGTTGACTTCCCTGAGCCCTGTAGTGTAGATGTAGCCTTTGTGATCCCTTGCGGTAGCAGTGTCAGCTAGAACTGTCTGAACCTTACTCTTCTCGTCAGCATCACTGACATTCTGAGGGAGATGTTACAGGGAGTGGAGTGGCCTCACCACCTCAGTTCCTGCCTCAATGTGAATCTCTCCAGTCTCTTTAGAACTGGTGCTTTTCTCTTCTTAGCTAGTTAGTGACAGTTTTGTTAGTTTCTCTTCCCGGTTCTGGTAAATGGTTGAATTCTAGAAACAGAAGAAGGCAGGAGTCAAGCTGTGCAGTTCCTGGACACTGTCTTCCTGGCATCTAATGACCATGTGTGGTGCCTCAAGTGTCTTGAAGAAGAATACACACTTTCTGGATGTACAGTTGTCAGACCTTTACTCCCAAAATCTGCATAGGTAGGACCATAGGGATATATGGGTAGGAAACATACAGACCAGGTAGCCACTGTTGTCAGTGCCAGGTCCCCTGTGTGAGAGTTATTAGATCCTTCCAATGTTGAAAAAGCTACCGCAGTTTCATCTCTAGTTTCAGTAGCAAATGACTTGGATTTGTGCATCATGTCAGATCCAGTGTCATCCAAATCTTGAGACCTACTGATGATTCCTGCTCTAGTTCCGGCCTCGTGTGCAGTTTTGCAAAGCTCTGTCAATGCGGTAGCCTATGTTCAATCTTTGTGATTCATGCATCAGATCCAAGTGTAGAACATAAGGTTTCTAAAAGACATCCTGGTTCCAAGCTCTTCTTCCTACTATCCTGTTATGAAGTAGAGATTAGAAGGTGTCATTTGTCCTTCCACAGATCATCCTACACTTCCTCTCCCTAGGATTGTTATGAGGTCTCCACAAAGTTGGATCTCATACATCCCGCTAGGTCCATTGTTATCTCCAGTGCATTCTATCTCAGATCAAGAACTGAATCCTTTTCCAGGAGAAAACAGCAGCAGAATGCTGAGACTCATTTTGTACCACTCTTTGGTCCACTTCCTCTAATTGTCTTTCCCTACCCTAGTTGTTGGGGAAAATGGCAGTCCTAAGGCCACTGGTTTTATTTGGGACCATCTTGGGAATTTTTCAGTTAATCTCAATGTGGATAGAGAGTTAACAATTCATCTGTAAGGGACCCAGCAGTCCAAAGGTCCTCAGATCTGACTCCTCAAGGCCCATTAACTTTACAGACAGTGATGCCTGAAATGCTGTCTGAGGAAGAAGATGGAGAGGTGTGGTCTCCTTCTTTAGACAAGAATTTTTGAAAGTGGACTGTGAATGCTGTTTATCACCTCCCCTTCCATGGATGTGAGGCAGTTCCATGATTTGGTGGTGAGTGAGGTCCACTTTAAATTCTTCTGCAGTGCCTCTGGACAGGACTTCTCACATGTTGTTTAATATCTTTGGTGCCACTTCAAGGTGCAGAATATGCCTATCCATTTTGGATGGTTTTCTACAGCTGGCTAAATCAGTGTATATACCATGCCTATTCCTTGTCAACCTGCTTCTAAGAAAGCTGACAAGTTGTAATAGACACCTTTTGAGGGGCTTTCCTATTTCATACACACCCTAATTCACAGGTGGCGGTTGCTGACAGAAACAAGGAAAGATTTAGACAACCACATTCCATCCTATTGGACAGAGAGGGGAAAAGATTGATTGGGAGTGAGAAAGGTGTTCTTTTTATCATCTTTTAGTATTACTATGGTGATTTATCAAGTGTCCGTGACTTGCTACAAGTTCCATTGATGGGAGATAGTGACCTTATTTTTACAAGACTTACCTGATGATAGAAGGTTGGCAAATGTCATTGCAATGGAGGACCAAATTGTAGCCAAACCTCACTTCAGGGCCCCTTTTGATGCTTCAGACTCTGCTGCCAGGGCACTGGTGTCTGCGCTGTGATCATGAGCAGGCATGCTGTGCTTTGTTCATCCTCCCTAGTTCTAGGCACTGAGCCTAAGATGAAAGACCTCTCCTTTTCAGTGATGAAAAGACATAAGACTTGCTGGAAAAACTAAAGGCCATGAGATAGATGGCCCACTTTTTAGGCTGATCTCTCTTAGAAAGAATCCTTTTATTGCTTTCTGGCACCAGAGACAGTACTCCTCAAGCTTTGTCTTATTTTTATCCAGTCAGAGAAGTCTGCAATGCCAGCAGCCTTCCACATTCCAGAGTCAACATAGAACAAGTCCTTTTCCAGTGAAAAATTAAATTTGAACCACCTGCTTCCTCATTAGGGTTCTGCCACAAAGACAAGAAAGCTCAGTTTTGATAAGATAATCAGGATTCAAGAAACAGCAAATTGGAAGCAGCCAACCCTCTCTTGTGGAGACAGAGTAACTGACATCAGTTCATGGGGGCAAGTTACCTACCATTTATGAGTGACAGAGATTGTCGCCATACCATTTGAAAAACTGCCTTTCCTCAGTTCACCCTATCCTCCCCTCTTCAGGGACCACTCCCATGAGCCTATTTTTCTTGAAGAAATAGAAAGGGTGTTTCTCATAGGAACAGTTGAGGAGGCACCAAGTACCTGAGGGGGTCAGGGTTTTTATTTCTGTTACTTTTTGGTGTGGTGAAGTTATGAGTTATTTTTTCCCCCAATACTAGACTTAAAAAAAATCTGAGTACATATATTTGGAAGTTTTGGTTTCATATGTTGATTTTTACCTCCATAGTACCTTTTCTGTCTATCATGGATTGCTTTGAGACTCATGATTTTAAATGGATGCATATTTTTGTATATCAGTTCATGACAATCATGCTAAGTGCCTTCATTTGGTGGTGGCTGTATGCCATTTTAGTATAAGTTGCTCTCATTTGGTCTCTCCACAGCACCCTGCGTTTTTACAAAATCCCTGCAAGATGCTTTCCTTCTTCATTGAGGAAAGAGCTTGATATATGTTTTCCGTTGATCCAGAAGATAGTAGAAAAGCAGTATCATGACAAGGGTGATTCTTGTTTCCCTGACTTGAATGTATAAACAATGGTTTACTGGTCTTCTGAAACTGTCCTGCAGAGTCTTGATGAATCTTCTGTTTCCAGGCACGCTCTTTCAGCAGGAGAGCAATATCTTTCACTCAGTCATTTCACATGATGATATGGGTGATCAGCCCTCAACTCTGCTCTTGAGCAGTCATTCTTTGGTTGTGAAGGATATGCTAGATAACTATAGAAAATGATCTACCAGATTCTGTCTATATTTAAAATGGCCCAAAATTTCAGCCCTGGATGAAGGGAAGACCTGATTCTGCTATATCTGCTTCCATTCTGTGTGTCCTGGAATACTGAACATACATAAAATCTCAAGGGTTATCAAACTCACAGTTAAAAGTTCATTTGGCATTCATCTGAGAGTTTCGTGATTTAGTTAAGGAGAAACTGCTGTTTGTGGATTGTTTGGTCAAAAAGTATAAAATTTGTGTCTTCCTGTTAGAGAGTCTGTCCCTTTTTTGGATATCAATTTGGTTTTGGCCATGCTGATGTGATTCCTCTTTGACCTCTTAGCTGAGTGTTCTGTCTGTCATTTGTATATCAAGATGGCTTGTATTATTCATACCACAGTGGCCAGGAAAGTAAGTGAATTGCATGTTCTCACAGTTTAATGGCATGTCACATGTTTTTATAAACAAACAAAGGAGCTTTAATATGTTATAATTTCTTCACTCTTTGCTTCTAACAATTCCCATAAAAGCTTGAAATTAAGTGATCTTTACAGTATTTGCCAATGGTTCTATAGACAGAGGGTGTCAATGCCTCACGCTGTTCTTTATCCCTCTGAGTGCCAGAATCATTGATACCATGAGAGGGAATGTGCACAGCTCTGGAAAATCTAGAATTATGCTTACTAGTTAGATGTTATTACAATACAGCTAGTTTGAACTCATTATTTCCAGATACAAAGCAAAACAGGGCAACTGTGGTGGAGTTTTTGTTGGGCTTTTCAGCAATCTCATGATAGATAATAAGAAAATGAGACAAATGTCTTTTATAAAGGGAAGCCATGCCTCACCAACCTATAAGAGGAGAGCAGTTATTTAAGTTCAGCATCAATGTGGCCATAAGAACAAATAGATATAAACTGGTCATCAGGAAGTTTAGACTTGTAATTAGACAAAGGTTTGTAACCATCAGGGGAGTGAAGTTCTGGATCCAGTCCTCCAAGCAGAGCAGTGGGGACAACAAACCTAGCTGGCTTCAAGACTGAGCTTGATTAGTTTATAGAGGAGATGGTATATGTGCCCAATGGTGCATGATGGAGCTTTAGATGGGGTGGGTTCTGAGTGACTACAGTCAATTCTTTCTGGGTGTCTGGCTGGTGAGTCTTGCCCATGTGCTCAGGGTTTAACTAATCACCATTTTTTGGGATGGGAAAGGAACTTTTCCCCAAGGCAGATTGGCATGGACCCTGGGTTTTTTTCATCTTTTTCTGAAACATGGGGCATGGGTCAGTCACTGATGGATTCTCTGTACCTTGAAGTCTTTAAATAATTATTTGAGGACTTCAATAACTTAGTCATAAGTTAGAGGTCTATTACAGAAGTGTATGGGTGAAGTTCTTGGCCTATGTTGTGCAGAAAGTCAGACTAGATGATCATAATGGTCCCATCTGCCCTTATAGTCTGTAAGTCTATGAGAAATCTTCAAGGGCATCAACAAACATGTGGAAAAGGGTGATCCAGTGAATATCATGTACTTGAATTTTCCAAAAGCCTTGATTAGATCCCTTGAGAACAGTTTGTAAGCCAACCAAGCAGTCATGGAATAAGAGGGAAGATCCTCTCAGGGATCAGAAACTAGTTAACAGACATGAAACAAAGGGTAGGTATCAGGGGTCAGTTTTCACACTGGAGATAGATAAATAGCAGGGACACCTAAGAATCAATATTGTGCAGCATATTTATAAAGGATCAGGAGAAGAGGGTGAACAGTGAAGTGACAAAGTTTGCAGATGATACAAAATTACTCAAGATATTTAAGTCCAAAGGTGATGTTGAAAAATTACAGAGGAATCTCATTAAACTAGGTGACTAGATGACAATATTGCACTTGACGTTCAATTTCACCTGCCAGATAATTCATATTGGAAAACCATGATCCCAACTATCCATACAAAGCAATGGGTATAAATTAGCTAAATTAAATCACAAAAATTATCTTGATGAGCATCTGTGGGATAGTTCTCTGAAAACATCCACTATATGTGCATCAGGAGCCACAAAAGCTAACCATAGTAGGTACCATTAGGAAGGGGAGAGTTTTTGTCCTTTCTATCATAATGCCATATATAAAACCCATGGAATGCTCACATCTTGCATACTGTGGTTTGCCCCATCTCAGAAAAGATATAGTAGAATTGGAAAAGGTGCAGCAAAGGACAATGAAAATTAGGGATATGGAACAGCTTCCATAAAGAGGAGAGAGGATTGACACCATTCAGTTTATAAAGACACATCTGGATGAGGGAAGATATGATAGAGGTCTATAAACTCATGGATGTTGTGGAAAAAATGAGTAAGGAAGTGTAATTTACCCTGTCATATAACACAAGAATTAGGAGTACCTGATGAAGTTAGTAGGTGAATGTCTTTAAAATAAGAGAGTACTTCACACAACATACAGTCAACCTGTGGTACTTGTTGCTGTGAGATATTGTGAAGGCCAAAACTGGTTCAGAAAGAACTAGAGAAGTTAATGGAGAAAGATCCATCAACGGTTATTAGCCAAGATGCTACCCCATCCTTTGGGTCTACTGAATCCTCTGGCTGTCAGAAGTTGGGACTGGATGACGGGATGAATCACTCAAAATCGGCCATTCTGTTTATTTCCTCTGAAGCATCTGGCACTGACACTGGGCTAGATGGACTGTTGATCTGACCCACTCTGACTGTTCTGATGTCCTTATTTAGAATTTGAAGGATAATTTCCCATCCAATTTCAGTTTGTAGGTAGGTTGAATTCTCACGAGTCTAGGGGTCAGTGTCCTTTTCGCACTATTAATCAGTACAGAATTGTCTTCTTGTTCAATACTAAAATGAATCTAAAGAATGAAATACATACTATTTTATAAACTGGTGACTGCTTATTTCCAAGTTCGACTTCCTCTTTCCAGGACTCCAGATAATGGTAGCCTTCCCTTTGTTAAGCAGGGAAATGATTGTAAATATGATTCCCTCATCCGGTTGATAGCTGAGGAAGCTCAAGACCCAAATGTGGATTCTCTGCTCTGACACTAAATAACAGCAAGCTCCCCACAAATTGTGTACCACCACAAAACAATGAATGTTGCCATGTCTCATATTTACAATTTTTGGGGTGCTCCAGTTCCTGGAATCCTCTAATTATGTGAAAACCAGAGCTTTCTTTTAAAAAACAAAAGAGAAATATCCCCCTCTCCAACCTGTGGCTACTGAGAAAAGCTTGAAAATGTGACCTGGGTGCAACTTGAATATTTGGAAACTAAAAAGCAAGTAATTTCTTTTTTTAATGTTGTGATTTTTGAGTTGATCTCAAAATTTTTGGGGATCTGATTCATGAATTTAATTCAATTTGATTATCATTTTGTATGGTCTGCTCTTCAATCCTGTAATTCCCTGCCTGTTCTCATATACAGTAGTATTAACAAGAGACTATTTCCATTCTCCCGTTTGGAGCTTCTTGATTTTGGTTTTCCAAAAAGATGCTAGTTGATTTTCCCCAGAATTATACATTGTTGCAAGAAGCATCCATATTAGCTATGGTCGTTGCTGTTCATTTTAAAAAAGTGCTGCATGTTCTGTATTTCGTCTTAGTTTGCAAATGATTTTTGGAGATACAGAGCAAATTAAAAATTTCAACTGTATCTGTCAATAAAAAGCAAATTTAGCCCCTTGGAGACAAAATTAAATATATGCAGATAGCACGCACCAACCTTATATTAGGGGTATAAGAAGTCTGTGATCTGTATTTATTTGACATTAAAGTAACTCTGCATCAGAATGAAATTTTTAAAATGGCTGCTCCCCGCTGGCAGCGGCCATTTTAGGTATACTGCAAAGAATGCCTCCTCATATTTCCCAATCTGTATTGCATCCTTTCCTTCCTTCTCTGCTGACCCAGCTCCCTCCTGCCACCCTGGCTGTTCCATACCCACTCCTTCATGCCAAATCCAGCCAGTTCGAACCGATGCTGTGACAAATTCAGTATTCACTAAATACTGCAGCTGGTTATCTGGCATTCACACAAATGCAGAAAACCTCTTTCACACACAGCAGAAAATGTAGCTTAGAAACAAAACTCGACGACGGGGAATGCTGTCTACTAATCATGTCAACATGCTGTTTTTAGCCAGCTAACCAATACAAACAGAATGGAAATAAATTCCTGTTCCATCTTCAGCCAATTCAACTAATCTATCTTTTTATGTCCAAGAAATGTAATAGAATTAGTTAGGAGGCCTAAAAAACCCTGGACCTGAATATCTTGTGGTGGTTGGACTCTGAACCTGACTCTAGATCCAAATGTTAGGGGTGGCTTCATCTCATTGTTGCATTTTGCCTTCACTTTCTGCTCCAAAATACATCAGCTATTTTTGACTTACAGGTTTAATGTCCTAGACTTTAAGTTGTCTGTGACACTCTCTCTCATTATTTTCTCCTTAGATCTAGTTTGTAATGAAGCAGAAATGCATATCTGGTACCTTTTTCTTTCTCATAGACTCTAAGGTCAGAAGGGACCAGTATGATCATCTGATGATTTATGCGCTAAGCATTGTCCATGATAGCTCAGTGCAACTCTGTGAAGAGGGTAGGGTGTTATAAATTACCCTGTGCTTCTTCTGTTGGCTGCCTAGTTCTGCTGCACAGCACAAAAATAGTGCAACACCCACAAAAGCACTAGCTATTATTTTGGATTTCCCAGGCTTAAATTAGTGGATTATTTATTTTGCACAGAGTTTATAAATGAGAAACACATTTTTTTCTAGATAAGTGTTTCTACAATCACTGTTCAAATGAACCTGACACAGATGGAGAAACAGTCATGTCAGCAAGTTACCTCAAATAGCCAGACAAAGAGGACAACAACACCCATGGAGCTCATCATACTGCTGTAATAGTGCAGAAGCGCCTCCCTGCAGCCGCGGGTCCACAGGTTGAGCTCTTCTGTTTGGTAGTCATAGCTGTAGTGAGCCGAGTTATTAGTGACTTGGTACTGGATGCAGGGTCTTGGTGAACTAGGGTTGCAGCAACTGAAGGGGACTCCATCAACCAAGTACCTTCCATCCACATTGCTTTTAATTCGACTATAAACAGACAGAGGGCAGAAGAAAATGTAAATACATATATGATGTTCAGAAGAGTAAGAACTTTAATACACGAGAGGGTGAACCAGAGGCAAAATTTTTCTAGTGTTATGATCATGCATTTTCTGAAGACCTGCCTGTCCTCCATATATACACTCACCATGAAAAGCCTGAACCTGTTTTTACTCTTCATTGACATGTGTCATCTTTGCTGAGCTAAGTATTATAGCAATTATGGCAATAATCCACTCTCTATTCCCTTCTCCAGTAAAAGGGGAAATAAAAAGAATGGTAAAGATGGAGGAAATTTCATGAAAGGCAATCATGAGAGACGTGTTCCCAGCTGTGACCATGGACAGGGATCTACCACTATCACTGGGTTTGTCATTGTACCCAACTAGACCACTAATCCCTCATCTTTTCTTTGACAGTGGCCAATCACAAGGCATGATAATTACTTATTTAGTGAAGTTACCCAGAATTTAAAACAAATGTGTTTTAGCAATGAAAAGTACAACAGTGTTTGACGTCTGTGCAGGAACTATTGACCTGTTATTCTCCATTTCAGAATTAAGCACTGAGTAAAATGCTTTTTTGTCTAGTTGTTTTTGCCTCAGTGTGTCCATCTAGATGTTTATAAAGTATGCAGTCACTCTAATACATGTGCCAGTTTCCATCAAAAATCGAGAATGGCAAAAATACTTTGAGGGCTGCGACTCTAGCAAACATCCTCTATCTTAACAAATATCTTAACATTTGGTGCCCAGGTGAAACTGATTCTGCCATGTAAGGTGTAAAAATCTTTTGAAAAATTTTAAAACTCAAAATATCCTCCTCCATCACCTGTCATTGTTAAATAAGGCTATATTTTCCATAAGGGTGGCTGCAGAACCTTTTTCTGTATATGTGAACTGACAGCAAAATGTGTTGCAACATGCACAGATAAATGGTTTTGTGGGTACAAAGCTTTGCAAACATGGTCAAATGTGTCTGAATATCAAACAGAGTCCACTTCTGATCTCATATGTAGTGAGGTTAGGTTCTGATTAACTCTCACTGAAATTAATCTTCAGACTGTCATTGACTTCAGTAGACCATGGTCATGTTTGAAAACAACAACAACAGCAACAAAAAAAGATGCCATTAGTGAAATCCCAGCTGATTGAAATCAACAGAAGATTTGTGGTTGACTTCAGTGAGGCTTGGATTTCATGTTAAATACGGAACCTGTGACTAGACTGAGTCCTTTGCAACATGCACCTCTGAAGTAAAGATCAGAAAGGGGCCAATAGCCTCCACCTGAGTAGTGAAACTTTTTTCAAAGGTTCCACTTCCCATCTTAGCATTGGGCAAATCTGCAAGGAAATTGCCAGGAACCTCATATTCTGTATTTTTTAAAAACAGTATAAGCCTGCCTTCTCCCTGTGCTTTGCCCTTCAGTTGTGGGCTGGATTAAGTTACAGCTCACAAATCTTCAGATAATACTCCAGGGTGAACATCTCATTAGGTTTTCAAGAAGTTATTTATATCTCAGGGCATTTTTTGCAATTTAAAGTGCTCCTATGTTAAACAACAAATAAAACTGTATTTGTTCCAATGTCACAGTTAAAAATGCTACAGCAAATAGTATGTCTGTCTTCAAGATTTTAGAATCAGCCAAAATGGCAAGCAAACAACCAACAAATCACTCAGGCACCTGGCTTGGTGCATGGGAGAATATTTTTTAAAAAATCACTTGAGACTTTTAGAGCAGTAAAAAATTATAAATTGATTGCATTTTAATGAAAATTCCTAGGCCATGTTATTAGATGTTTAACCTGGCAAAGAGGTTGCTGGGTGTTCGCTGATGTCGTTTTTTTCATCCAGAAAGTTAATTTGTTTGCAATTTTTGTTGTTTGGAGTGGAATTTATGTGCCTGAATTGATCTGGAGATTAAGACTTTCCTGTGCACTGACCTCTGACCCATTCGGGTATTTCTGGTCAATAATCTGTTCTGATTTCTATGAAATAGTGAAGCCTGCTGAGGTCAACAGGATCTTAACAGCAGTGTGTCATGTAAGTTCACTGAGAGCTTGAGATCATATTTATTTTATAAAACTAAAAACAGCAAACATGGTAAGGTTTGATTGATTACTTTTAATTCAGTCTGAAGTATCAGTAAATCTGAAGTGAGTTACTAAAAGAAAAAACCCACCATAGCCTTACAGCTGATGCTGTGTCCTTACTTCATACTAATGGAGTGATCTCATGTGACATTTACCAAGGTTCTGTGGAGCGATGGTAGTTTACCCCAGCTGAAGGTCTACCTGAGGTGTAGCCATTAAAATATATCACGAGGCACCTCAGGGAGCTGTGGTCCAATCCTGGCTCTGTTACTGACTCACCAGGAGTCCTTTGCCAAGTCAACTAACTTTTCTGTTTCTGTAACTGTGAATTGGGAAGCTCCTTCCTTCTCCACCTTCTTCACAGGAATGGTGTGAAGTTAAACTCACTAAGGTTTGTAAAACCAGTTTAAACACAGATCTGTATACAACCCCAGAATTATTTAGCCTTCTCTTCTCCATTCACAAGAATTTACAGGATTCATTGTCTATGCATCGAGAAAATCTGACTACCTTCACTCTAAAATTCCTTTTTTGTTTTTGTCAGATGGACATGATAGCCATAGCTTTTATATTTTAAAAGAATCACAGGTAGCATTTACTGTTATGTCTATTACCTATTTCACAAAGAGTTCAATAGATTTCCTCTTTGTATTTTCCCTTTAATATCATATTATCTGAGGGTGTGGGAGGGGTCTATTTGTTCACCTATGGAAGCACTGCCATACAAATCTAACTAGTTCTAAGTACTATACCAGAGGACAACAGTTAATAACAAAGCATTAGAGGGAGAGTAAAATAACCCATTAAGGGAAGTAAAAATTAAAATGCTGAAGGCCTGGATAAACAACTTCAAAGTTTTGAGTTAAAAAAATAAATTTATAGTCAAGGAATACAGTATTTCAGCTTGTTTCATAAAGGTTAAGTAATAATACAATGCCAGAGCCTAAAAATTCCATTGATTTGGCAAGATGAGGTCCTTTTTTCCAGTGTCAGTGTTATTCAATAGATATTATCTTCAGGACAGGTTGAGTTTTAATACTTTACTATTCATTCATTTGGTTTTTGGAGAAGGAAGTGCTCTATGCAACTGAGATTGTGATGTGGAAGAACTGAACTATACATAGACATGGAAGCATTATACTTTTTAATCAATAAATGTCAGTAAACATTGATTTCACTATACACGCACACTAGCAAAAAAATATTTCCACCTACAGTAATCAAAATCTACAGATAGGGAAAATAAGACATGCTGCTTGAGACCTCATTTTCAGTAGATTTAAGGACATTTATGTATTAATGTATCATGTTGACAATTTGTATTTTACTGGTTATAAAGCTTAACGTTTTGCAACTCAACAGCTGTCATTGAATAATTATTGTCTGACCCTCTCCTTAGAACTCCCTACAATTGTGAAAATTTAAACAAACATTTTACAAATGTTTAAACTCACAATTTTGTGCAACTGTGAAAATTTAAAAATCAATAAAATGCTTAAAATATCACTTAGTTATTTTTTAAAATGAGTTTTTTCAAGAAATAAGAAAGAGTAAAGACTGTTGAATGGCAAACAAAACTTAAGACTTTTTGACATAGTCTTTTGAAATTTAAGGCTGTAAAAGCAGGAGATACCATCTCAGAGTTTTGTATTTTTACATTCCTGATAATATGGGATGAAGTTGTCAGGAGCTAAAGTAATCTGTGGAGACCTTGGAAGACTGGTCTCCTTATTTAAAGTATAAACAGAGAGAAAAAACCTGTCCTAACTAAAAAGAAGTTCAACAATTCTGTAATTCCATCTCTGTTTTAATGTAGATTTTTTTTTAGTACAATATGGATCAAATAATAATATAATGCAAAATGACCCACATTAAACAACTTACTCTTTCACTTCTTTGGAGCCAAAATCCAGGTATCTGTTGCTGATCCACTGAATCTCAAACCAGTCTCTGAAACCATTGTTTCCACAGCATCTAAACTCAATTTGGAGCATATCAATTGTCTTCTTCATGAAGCATCTTCCTGGAGTGTCAGTGTCCCTGTAGAACTTCATGCCATTCTTTAACCCATGTGCTAACGTAGTTTCCAGAGAGCCCCTCATGAGAAAACAAATCAGAGCAGTGAAAAAAATTAAGATGTTAAAGAAGAAGCATAACACCAGGTAAGGTTTCAGCAAAGGTTTCCACTTTGCAAATTTAGTGGGATCTAGAGAATCGTAGCAAATTTTTCCAGCAAGAGCATTGAAGGCGCAAGATAATATACCCATCAATATCAAAGAATTGGGCACAAAATGGCTTTCAGAATTGTCCATCACTTCACTTCGTTTCCGGAGCTCAATTTTGAGGAACAAGCCCATGCTAAAAACAATGATTCCTGCGAACACTGAAAACCAGTTCATGAGCCATAGTCCCTGAGCTAGTTTTACCCTCTTCTTCTGGTTGAATTTGACTTTCAGCAGTGCCATCTTTGTAATACTGGATATTCAAGATTCCACAGTATTAATCCTTTTCTTTAATGCAAACAAATTTAGAAAGAACCATTCAGGTCTTTAAAAAGACCGAGTGACATACTTTTAAGTGAGCCATTTTTCGGCCCTTCCATCTTGAGCTCCCTATTAGGACTCAAGCAACCAAATAACACAAGTTTCAAGTTAACAACTGCACATTAATAAAGATAATTTCCAAACAGCACCTACGCCTATTTCGGGCGGTCACTGCCAAGCAAAAGGGAAACAGTCTCAAAGTTTCAAATGAGTTGATCTGGATCTACAAGACGTCATTCTAATACCTTTAATCGGTTTGATCCAATTTAGAGAAATCTCTGCTAACAGATGAACAGTGGAAATAATCCCTCATTTTACTATTTAGTGGATTTGTGCCTTCATATGATAGGTTACATTGTACTAGTATGTCAAAGCCCAGAGCTATAAAGAGACACTTGTTACCAAATGAATATAAATGCTTCTAGGGAATAAAGAGTTAGTGTCTAAGATTAAAAAGTTGTCAACAAAGAAATGCATTTATATATAATGATGTGATTTACTTATATCTACCACCAAAAACACAATTCTAATACACAGGCTTCTCTGTTCATCCTAAATAATATTCTGTGGTGTATGTGTTTTAGGAGCAATTAAGGACATCATTTTCAGTAACCTAAAAAAAATGTAAGCTTGTAAGGAGGATAGAGAGTAGAAAGTAGAATACAACTAGCTCTGACAAGAGAGAGAAAAGAAAAAAAATCACACACTCAGTAAATGAAACATAGCCTAAAATCCATAAACCTTTGTCTGAATCATGAGCAGTTTATTGGCTGATTGTGATGGGCCAAGGTGCAAGAGCAAGATTTGTCAAGAAAGCATGAAAAATAATTGCCTTCAGTAGAGTTACGCCAGTGATGAATTTGACCACATGATTAAGAAGGGAATCTCTTCTTCATCATCACTGGTTAATACATAAGAGATGCTATTTTAGCTCTTGACACTCTCTACAGAGCATTTGAAGGAGTACTCAGAATTCAGTACAGAATCCAAGGAGTTTCATCCATTTTCATTTTGTGAGCTATCAATAGAGAGAGTGAACAGAAAGGGTGGTGGCCGGTAGCACATGCTCACATAATATCCTTGTGTTGGCTACAGTGTGTACTCACCCTGAATAGCAGTAGTAGGAATGTATGTGTGTAGTTTTAACAGCCTTTTATGCTATAAATTGACTTGGGAGATTTAAAAAAAAATTATAATTTCAATGGAGACTGGTTTTATTTAAGCTTTTTTTCCCCTATTTTTATCAATTTAAATTTTCACAATTGTGGGAAATTATGGGGCATTAGGCAAGGAGAGTTCACACAAGTATTTAATGACAGGCACTGAGATTTGAAAAGTTTAAGCTTTGTAACTGTTATAACACAAATAGTCAACATCACAGCAAAATATACAAAGTAACTAGCTTTAAGTTAAACGCTAGCAAGGTCTCAAAGAGCATTTTTCTTACTTTGCCTGTCTGTAAATTTCAACTACTATTTATGGAAATACAGTACTTTCCCATGAATTTGTGTAGTGTGTGTCTAGGGCTGAAACTGATGTTTAATGATAAAAACTAATCCTTCCTAGCCTAGTTAATAAGGGTTTAACTCTTTTTTTAAAAAAAGAGTTAATCATGGTGTCTCCTCTCTCCTCTCTCCTCCCTGTTTCATTTCCTTCTCCATCTATTTTCATCCTGTGGCTCAGAAACTAGATAAATAAATAAATAAAAGCAACAGCACCACATGATGAACCATTAAGTGCTCTACAGATCAGTGTTCCTTTGCGGACTAGTTTGGCAACCCCCTGCAACAAAAAACAGTGGATTAAAAAATGGAAAAGAAAAATATGTGATTTTTAAAAAGTAGAAAGGAAGATGCTGAGGTGCTAATGTTAGGTATTAGAGAAGGGATACTTAGATCGCAGTTAAAAAACAAAACAAAACAAAACAAAAAAGCAAGGAGTCCTGTGGCACTTAAAGACAATCTGTTAGTCTTTAAGTGCCACAGGACTCCTTGCTTTTTTTGCTGGACCAGATTAACATGGCTGCCCCTTTGCTACTTAGATCTCAGTGGTTCAGAAGCCAAATTAGTGATGCACCATACCCAAAAGTGCTACAGTGAATGCATTGTTCATTTACTATATATTCATATTTAGACAGTAAGGCAGGAGCAATGTTTATGTACATTATTCTTATTGCAAAATGTCTGAGCAAGTAGTAGTATTTTTATTAAATACAATTGGTTAACAACATAGTAAAAGCATCATGATTAGTTACTAATGAAACCTTGTAGTTTTTTTTTAATATCATGTGCTGCAAAGAGCTGTAGAGAATACATTAAAGAGCCATTTGCAGCTCAAGCACCTCAGTCTGACTGTATTACAGCCCAAAAGAACCATTCTGAAAAAATTCCAAAAGGGTAGCTGTGTTAGGAGTTAACATTATTGCCTTAGGGCTAAATAGGGACTACAGATTTTTTTCTCATTGCAGCAGATGATTTGACTTCACCTTCCTCTATATGCTGTTTCCCAGAGCTTGACTCTTAATAACTGCTTTAATTTGCTGTCACAATCTGACCTGACCCTGTGATTTACACTTCCCTGCATTTATTGGCCTCCTAGTCTGTGAGTTACCTGTCTTCAAAGCCTCTGATGAAGTGGGATTTTTCTCCTACAAAAGCCCATGCAACAAATACAATTGTTAGTATTTAAGGCTATGTCTACACTTAAGAAGTTCGTTCAAATTAACTTAGTCTGAATTAATTAGTTTGAACTAATAATGGTTAATTTGAACTTAGTTAATTCAAACTAACATGGCCCCACTAGAAACCCAAGCAAGCACACCAAAAGCTGGGTGCAGGGGTCCTGTCTCCCCCATCACTCAGCGAATGCACTAAAAGCCAGGTGCAGGGGTCCTGTCTCGCCCACCACCCAGTGAGCGCACCAAAAGCCGGGTGGCTAGGTCCCGTCTGCCCCACCACCCAGCAAGCACACCAAAAGCCAGGTGTGGGGGTCCCATTTCCCTTGCCACCCAGCGAGCGTGTCGGGAGCCAGGAGTGCTTTCCCTGCAGCCTGGCTAGCATGGCTCGAGCTGACCCAGGGCTCCCTTCTCCCCACACCCGGCAAGTGAGCCTGCAGCCAGGCGCAGGGGTGTCTTCCCCCACTGCTGGGTGCGGGGGGCTCTTCAACCCAACGACTGGCTAGTGGTGCGGGAAGCCAGGCGTGCGGGGGTCCCTTCCCTGACGCCTGGCTAGGGCTGGGGAAGCCCAGCCTGTGAGGTCCCTTTCTCTGCTGCCTGGCTAGCACGGGGGAACTGGGCGTGCAGGGTCCCTGCTCTACCACCCAGATAGCGTGCTGGGAGCCGTGTGGGCGGTCCCTTCTCCGGCCAGGGTGCTGAACCCTGGCCCTTCCTTCCAGGGTGCCATGCACCCTGGGAAGAAGGGCAAACCAGGGTTCAACACATCCACACAGTGTTATATCACTATAACAGTTTTGATTTAACTGTTATAGCAATATAAATCTAGGTTTTTATTGTATCAATATGAATGATGGAGGTCATCATTTTGGTATAAGAAAATGTTGTTTGGACCTAACCTTTTTTCAGTCAAAAAAACCCCACTGTTATTTTGATTTAAAACCTGTGTGTGGACATATCCTCATTGACCAGAACTGTGGCCAAAGGAACAATTATACAGAACTGTGATGCTCTCAATTTCTGAGGAAGAAAGCACAGATCATGTGACATATATGCATCCTCTAGTGGCTGACAACAGAATGGTTTAAAGGAAACCACGGCTATAATGTGTAACAGCTTCTCTAATCATGTCTATTAGCACAACACAAGCCTCTTTAAAAACAATTGTGCCAAATATAACCAAAAAAAAAAAAAAGCCTGCACCTAAACAGTCTTGAACACATTGAAAAGCAGAGATTCTTCTCAAGTTGTAAGGGATGTTCCATTAGTAATTTTAACTCCTGCTAAATGAATGCAGTTGTGTGTGTTTTTTTTAAACTAAAGCTTGCCTTACAAACTCTAATTACCGTTGCTTTCAAAAGGGGGAGCTAGCGTCTCTCAGTCCAGCTAGCCTGGGGCTCAACAGTCCACTGCAAAATCATTAAAGCAACAGCCTTCACTGACAACAGTTCCAGTCACTAAATACTTGTGACATGTGTAAGTGCTTGGAACTACTAATTGAAATTTTCTTTTCACAACAGATCTGGGTGTTTGCACTGCCACTCACCCGCTTACTTTTGCTTTACACAGCATGCATGCTTCAGAGCATGAGAGGGAGGCCATTACAAGCAAAAAACAGTAAAGTAGCTGAGCAGTGCTGTTTCTTGGACATTGTGTTTCTCTGCAGAAGACACAGAATCACAGTAAGGCTGTCTGTCTTTAGGAAAGTATCACATTGTAAATCTGCAGTGCAGGACATTGTGTTTCATTGGCTTCAGAAGCACCAACCTAGAAGTTCTTGACAACCTGACGTGAGTCTCCTGTGCATCAGTGATGGTAAAATGAAATTCTAACGTCGGAAGTTTTATATCAGGAACATAATTCAAAATTATTTGCAGTGGAAACAGGGTCTGTGGTTCGTTTAGGGGTAAAACAAGAACCATCAAGTGTGAAAGTAGAGGGGACAGATCTCACGCAGCTCAGTGTGAATAGTGGCTACTGACAACTCTAGATTTTTCACCAGGAACACAGAGGCTGATAGCCTGGATGAATGCTGAGCCAACTGCAGTATGTACAAATAGGAGAGTATCACTTTAAACAGTTTATGAGCCCTCTAGCAGCTCTCACTGTGTTTTAGAAGCCTTCAGAACCCAGAGAAACTGTATGTGGGCATGTAGCAAGGCCATATGGTGCATATATTTGATAAACATGGTTCTTTGAACCATATGTCTCTGTGTTTACTTTAATATTATTTTCATTTATGTATTTTTATTACTGTAGCCCTTAGCGGTTCCCAACCAGTGGCCTACAGGGGCTTTCCAAGCGGCCTGCAGTAAGGAATCTGACTGCAGAAAAGAGTTGCTGCCTACGGACCTGAGCAGAGTGTGTTGCCGCAAGGATAAAAAGCTGATTCACAGGCTCCTTGCCACTACCAAGGGGATGGGAGATCAACGCTCCCTTCCCCCTGACTGAAGCAGGGCGCATGGCAAAATGCTCTGCCTGGGTCCCTGCGTGCTGGGGTCCCTGCTGGAACTAGAGGGTGGAGAGAACTGATCTTCTATCACCCTGGCTGTAGAAGGGGGCCACTTTTTGGGGCTCAGGTGAAGCACACAGGGTTACAGGACATGTGTGGTTTCTCTGTGGGAGCCAGAGAGATGGAAGATCACTGAGGCGATAGCCTCCTTGCTGACCTCTTTCCATCTGGCTGCAGTGGGGATTGGCCTGCTGCTGGAAAATGGTGGCCCATGAGGGTTGTAAAAATTATATCTGTGGCCCTCAAGCCAAAAAGGTTGGGAAATTTGAAAACAAAAAATCATTTTGAATCAACTACTTGAAATGTCTTGTTCAAAAAATTTCACAGTGAAACATTTTGATTTTTTGCAGCTGTCTATTTTGATTTGGTTTCAAAACCAATAATTTGGTGAAACCAACATGATGTTGCCAAACTTTTTGGTATCATTGAACCTGCATTTTTTCCATCAAAAAGACCTGCGGTAACAATATTTCATCCAGCTCTAATCACCTATGTTTGATAACATGGATGACAAGCTGTTGTTGATGGCAGGCCAAAACGAGCATGGATAAGGCTGCTCTTGGTGGCTCCATTCCTTTCTTACTAAGAGCTTATTAATACTGATGACAGACAATGCTCTTTTTCCCTACACTGCAACTTTATAGCATCATAGACTGAGCCCCAGTTAGCTGACACATGCCAGCTGCCGGTATTTTATTAGAGAATACACATACTCTCAGACTTGTGCAAAAACCCAAAGTCCTGGAACAGGGGTTGGCAACCCAAAAGATCAGAAGAGCCATTTCAGGAAATTCCTTCAATAATCAAGTGTTTGGAGAGCCACAATGTGTGTAGCCTCCTGGTAGTGGGTGGGGGAGCTGGGACAGGGCACCTGCTGTGGGTGCCCTGTAGCAGGGGGGACCCAAGATCCTGGTGTGGGCCACCCACAGGGCCCCCATGGCGGAGGGGAGGGGGCAGAGCTAGGAGCTGCAAGGGGGCAGCCAAAGAGCCGCATGCAGCTCTGGAGCCACAGGTTGTAGCAGAGCCATAACATGGCACACACCCCTTCCCGTTAGTAGTGCTCAGAGGTGGCGCTGCAAAGCTGCCCCTCTAATAGAGCCGCTCCATTGAGCCACTCCAGGCCACCTGGGGCTTTGCCCTGTTAGCCCTGCTGTGGTTACAGCTCTGGGTTGCAGACCCTGTCCTAGAACAAGTCAAGGACAGAGTTTGAGCCCAAGTAAAATTGGTATCCAGGGTTCATTATTGCTTTGGAGGATAAAGGTAGCCCCCTCCCCCAACTTGGGTCCTGAGAGTCTGCCAAAAGTATAGAATCACAGAATCATAGGGTTGGAAGGGACCTCATAGGTCATCTAGTCCAACCCCCTGCCAGAGGCAGGACCACTTCCACTAAACCATCCCAGTCATGGTTTTGTCCAGCCGGGCCTTAAACACCTCCAAAGATGGAGACTCCACCACCTCCCTTGGCAGCTCATTCCAAGGCTTCACCACTTGCCTAGTAAAAAAAGTTTTTTCTAATATCCAGCCTCGACCTCCCTAACTGCAACTTGAGACCACTGCTTCTCGTTCTGTCCTCTGTTACTACCGAGAACAGGTGAGCTTCATCTTTCTTAGAGCATCCCTTCAAGTAGTTGAAGGTTGCTATCAAATCCCCCCTCAATCTTCTCTTCTGCAGACTAAATAAGCCTAATGCTTTCAGTCTTTCCTCATAGGGCTGGTATCCTACAATCCCATGGGCCAAGTTACTTTATTCTCTCTATCCCAGAAATTGTTGGTTGTGCTTCTGTTTCTCAGGAGTCACTCATCAGCCAGAGATTTACTCTACCTTCATTTTCTAACATGTGAATGGCAAACACACTTTCTTCTGTGTTTGCTATGGAGGCTGACCAGAAGAAGCCCTTTGCAAAACATGTCACTTCACGGTTGTGGGAGCACAGCCGGATTTTGCTGACTCTGTGGTGCAAAGCCAGTAAAACAGTGGACTTTACTATCAGGAATGATCATGCACACCAACAGAGTGGATTAAATGCCTCCAGACAAAGCACTGGAAAAACCGAGGACCAGAACTGCACCTCAGGCAACTCTTCAACATTGTGCTTGTTTAATGAGGTCTTACCCAGCAGCAGGGTATTGCGCTGAACACAGGGCCAACAAGTAGTGCATGTAGATCTGGTCAGCCAGCCTGGCAACTTGCTGGCTCCAGAATCCAGCATGGTGACAGAGTGATGGGACGGGGCAGCATGTGCCAACTGAAGCCAGAAAAGTGACTTTATTGCTAAAACCAGTTCCAGAGCAGGCTCTAGTGCAGGAGCACCAGTTGCACATCCTGGGACCATACTCAGAAGAGCTTTCCGATGTCCCCTTCTTCCCCCAGTGAACAGCCCATTGCAGGAGGCAGCAGACAAAGAAAGAAAGAAGCTGGAACAGAGCCTGGTAAATTTCTGGCTGTGCTTTAGTATTTATTAATATAGGAATGGGAGAGATTTCCCTTCTGTGAATCAGTGCAAGTTACCAGAAGTCCAAGCTAGAACGTCAGACTCTCTGCCAGAAGAATTAATGGCAGATTGTATGACAATGGTCTGGCATCACGCCCACCTGCCTCCAGTGGTTAAAGTATAATTTGAAGGGCCCTGGAACCTTCCTAATCGCTGGACCCCCTTCCTGTATTGTCCATGCCCCTTTCATGCAAATGTAGGCCAATTTTTCTGGATTCTGGGCCCCAAAACTCTGGCCTGTCAGATTTGTGGGCCCTGAGACTATGTTCCAGGGCATTCCAGCTTACTTTAACCCCTGCCTGCCTACCATGTGGAGTTCAAAATGGTGACCAGAAAATACAAACAGTAAAAATACCTTGAAAGTGAAGTTTTACTACAAAGGTGCAGTTTTGCTACAGCATTTCTGTTTTTCTTAATAATTTCATATAGCCATGCCTATAAATATACTGCTCTGTAACCATGCAGGGCATAGTGTAATAGAGTGCTTGGAAACAGTGAATCACAGGGTGGAGTGGGGTGTGGAAACATGGTCCATTTACAAATCTGGTCTGTTCTGGTTAAAGGTGATGAAACCACTTGTTCCAAACGTAACTGGGGTTTGAAATTCCTGTTGCAAGAATTCCAGGTAGATAGCCATGTTTCAGTGAAGGGTGTATTTCCCAAGATCATCTCAGTAGGTAAGCAGCCTCCTTCATTCACAGTCACTATGTTTGAGTATTTCAGCTGTGTACAGTGCTGGTTTCCTACCAGCACCTTGGAGTAACATCACCCTTTGCCAAGTGGCCACCCCAAGAACTGATGTCCTCCAAAATATGGAAGGCGTAAAATGACAGAAAAAGCTTTTGTGGCATGGCCATTAATGGCATACCCCAACCTGAGCTGCTCTGCAATTTTTTTTAGTGACATTGATTTTAACTCTCCATTGTCTGAATGTTTTTTGTTATAATTCACCTGGCTGCATCCAGGAAGCTTCTCTGCTCTGAAGCATTCCTCTCAAATGTCCTAAAGTTCAGATTTGAAAAGTAACACTGTAGGTCTTTGGAATGCCACATGGATTTTTTTTGTGCTCCTGCATGAAACTGTTTGATAAAATAACCTCCATTTTGTCCTATTCCAGCTCCTTCAGTACTGCCACCCTTCACTCACACTGCAGCAGAAGCTTGAATCAACATACTTTCAAAGTGTTTCTGCAATGAACTCATAAATGAACTAACAATGGGCTTTAGTACCAGGGAGGGACTTACTTATGGCTAAAGGAGAGGTTCAGGCTGATTGCAGTTTTAGGGCAGAGTTTTGGCATAGGAACAGGCACTTGCTTTGCAGTTCCTGGAACAGAAACGATGGCTAAGGGAAGGTGACAGGGCTCTACAGAAAGGAAGTCCTTCAGTGGCTACTATCAGTAATAGCTACTAGTGTAGTGGGTCTTGCTGCACCCAAACTACAATCTGGCTTCCTCCTCTGTATCCCATGATGTAGTCCAAAAACAGCTTGGACCATTCCATAGCTAGGTGGGCCATCCAGTCAGGGAGTACGAGTGGCTTGGTGTGCAAGTGGGCCCTACAGTCCACCACACTGATCCTCTTCCTCATGAATGTCTCCCCTCCCTACCCTCTGATGCCATGTGTGCACTCAATATGGAAAGGAAGGAAAAGAGAACAAGGGGCAGTGAACATCAAACAATAGAGGATTTTTGAACTGTACATGTTCACTTTATTTTTAAAAAGGTTGCATTGCTAATGCTGTTTTGGAGAGGTACTGGAAGTTGGCTGGGCCAGCAGTGAGTTAATCATGTACTTTTCAAGCTGTAGTATGAATGCCCCACTCCTTGATTTGAGTCAGGGCTCGAAAATTCTTAGTTTAGGATTTACCACCCCTGTGGAGTCATGAATTCTCTAACCCTCCATCCACTGACTTGAGTGCCACTGCACCAGAAACATACCCTACTTCACGGATTGTGCAGGAAAAAGGGTAACAGATTTTGGAGGGAACAAGGAGGCACATTACACTTCCTCACTCCTATGTGGACAGAAAGTGGCTCATGACTATGCCAAAAGTTAATTCAAAATGAAAATTAATTTTTGTGGAAAGTATTTTGCATTATTCTCTCCATTCTAATCTATTGGACCTTGCAGAAGTTAAAAGATTTCCTTTGACTGCAAGATGTTCCTGTGTTGACTTCTTATCCAACAGATGAATCTCTACCCTTAAATGTTTACACACTACACATCATTCAACATTAGTGCAACTTTTTAAGACAGCTTTGTGCTCATTCAATTCCCCCTTATTTACAATAATTCCCCTCTCAGGAAAACAAGGAAGTATTCTGCACAGCCATACACAGAGACTATGGAACAGCAAGGAGTTGGCAGGCTAACAGAAATACTAGCACTTTTCTATGCTGAGAGAATTCTTTGCATGACTGCATGGCCTCAGACTCAGTGTTCAGGATAATCACTTCAAACTGAATTATGATGCTTCATTTCTATATGCCAATCATCATTGCTAACTTTTAGAGGGGGAATAATACGGTTTTTTCAACGGCACTGCTAATCGTCTGAAAAGTTGCTTTTTGAAGTAGCAACTCTCCTCCAGGAATACAAGATTGAGAAGTCTCTTAAGAGTGAAGCATTTGGGAGAAGAGGCACTGATAACTGGCAACTCAATTCAGTGATCACTGAGAGAACGTTTACCAGCTATCTGTTGTCTTGCTTTGAGCTTTCCTCCCCATGTTGATTTACTGCATTACCTCATTCAACTTGAACAATTTAAGTAGTAGCACGTCAATCCAGTGTCTACTAAAGCTATTCTAAAAAGCAGAAATTTCCCTAGCTATTATAAAATCCAAGATCAGTACCCACCATAGAACTAAAGAAAGACCATCAAGAAGTGCGGAGAACTTGCTTATTATCAGTGCAATAAGTAAAGTGGGAAAAAGGGCATACATAGTAAAGAACAAATTTGATTCCTATCCTTTGTAGAGCCTGTTCATGATACAAATTCGAGAAATGGCACCTGACAGCCCTTTGAAGATAACAGGTTTTCTACCTACTGTTTCTCCGAACATATCTGAGACTGCCAAAACAAAACAAACAGTTTCAACAGCAGCAGATCACTAGGCAAAATAAGTACTGAAGTACAGCTACTACTGTACATTCATGGTATGAAAACTGAAAACTCAGCCTGAAGATGTACATTAAGACAAGTAAACAAAACCATGAACTTGTGAAAATACACACAAATCCATCCCCGCTTTCATTCACAATTTAACTTACAGCAACACTTCATTCTAGGAAAAAAGTGAATGAGTGACACTGTCATGGCTTATGAAAAACAGTGAAGCAGTTCAGAGTACCTTCAGCCCAGCATACTGCTCTATGGTGAGTAACAGGACATTGTACTTCACCCCCCAAGAGGGGGTAAAGGCTGTTGTAGAGAAGGCAGAGTTAGTGTTTTATATAAGTACCTACACTAACGTGACAGAGTCAAGATGTTTCTGTGAATGAACATTGCAATGGCTTCGAAACAAAGACATTTGAAGCAGAACCATCACACCCTAGTACCAATTTGTCACAGTTGTAAACACAATGAACTCTTCCAAGAGATGTTCCTACATACATATTTTTTAAAAAGGATAAAACCTTGCTGAGTGTTACTTTAGAAGACATATGGACATTTTACAGCATTGTGCCTTCTGAAGGCTACTGCCATATCTTCACCAAAAATGGGCTTTGGTAAACGGATAATGCATCTTGCCTATACAACAAGTGAAAATACAGAGAGTGGATCAAGACTTTGGACTTAAAGAACCATCTTCTCTTCTCCGCTGCTCTCCCCCCAAAAAGTTCTCTCTAAACCCATCTCCTCCCCTCGTATTTCACAATTCAACCCCACAATGGCAACTGTACTATGTAAACAGAGCAAGAACTTCGTTGTACAAACCATCACCTACTGGATATTTTAAGTTTGTGTTTTAAGAACTTGTGCATGCTATTTTTTACCTTGTTAACGCATTATCTATTAATGTTTTAATGGCTAGTCTGGATACTCCCCAAATGCTTGTTTCAGGCTACATTGCAGTTTTGCATCCAGACTAAAAATAAACATGTTTATGAATGCGAGGCAACTGACTACCAGTTAAGTAGACACCAAAACTTTGAGGGTTTAAGTCTCCACCAGAAAGAGAGTGGTTCTCAACTCATTAGCCAGCATGTTGTAAAAAGCTAGTGGGAACAAAGGAGTTTGCAGCTTTCATCCATATTAGCAGATGAAAGTAATTCCTAAGGCCTGTCTACATAAAACTTAGGCTGACCTAGCTACATAGCTCAGGAGCCTGAATAATTCACACATCCTCTGAGACACACAGTTAACGTAAGCTCCAGTCAATAGAAGACTTTTTAGCCTGTTATTGCTACTGCTTCTCAGAGAGATGGGCTTACTACAGCAGTGGAACAACCTTGTGCTCCTGTAGGCGCATACTGCGGTGATGGACTTCAACTGAAGCAGTCCTAGAGCTGTCCAGAGCTAGGTTCCTCTCATAGTCCTGATCAGCTTTGCAACTTGGATGATAGCTGCAAGCTGCCTTGTCCTCAGTAGACTTTTACCACGTTATCTAAAACAAAGAATGCATTTTTTTCTTCCTAACAAGGATAGGGCCATAGATTGCGTTACACTGCAGAACTCAGGTGCCTCGAATCCCTCCATTCTAGATCAGATTCCTTTTCTACTTAAATGTACAGTGCCAAAAGGCAGTTGAGATTTCGGCCGCTACACAAACAAGCAAGCAGCAGTGCACTTCTATTGAGAAGCTCATTGCCACTGAGCAGGGAAACCTAGTGCACAAATCAGAGAAGCCCCAGAGAGTTGTCACGGGGATATCAGAGCAGTTACCAGCAAGCACATCCATTTCAAACCGTTTAGAGGAAGTTGTTTATTCTCACATTATAACTCAGTATTTAGATGCCCATGAACTGACATTGAATGAACTCGTTTTGGAATGAATCCATGCTCTTTCATTTGCAGCCACGCTGGGACCTGCCGACCAGACGCACGTCTCCTCTGCAATCCAAGAAGCCCCGCTGGGGCGGAAAGTCTCTCCCTTGCGGCTCCCCTTCAGTCCCACTGGGTGATTCTCTCCTGCTCGGGGATCACGCTCCAGTTGGGCGAGGGCTCATCTCTGGCCAGCCAGTCGAAGTCATCCACCAGCCGCCAGTTATTCCTGCTTCGATCCAGGCCGGAGGACTCGTAGTCGCCCTCGATGCCCGGGTAGCTCCAGGTGTAGGGGGCGAAGCCGACGCCGCTGCAGTCCTCCAGGATAGCCCGGCTGGTGACCTGCACGTAGCAGCGGGTGTCGCGGGTGCGGTGGGTGCGGAGCTGCTGGCAGGCCAGGGCCAGGAGGCAGCCGCTGCAGCCGTCCACCAGCACGGAGGTGGAGACGGGCCCGCAGAGCACGGTGCAGCCCCGGCAGTCCCGCACCCGCAGCGTGTTGGGGTTGCCGCGGAGCAGCACCCGGCAGTGGCTCAGCTCGGCCAGGAGCACGTCGCGCTGCAGCAGCTCCGCGGGGCCGAGCTCCAGCCGCTGGGCCTCGGCTCGGCTGAAGCCGCACGTCGGGGGGCCGCCGCCGCCTTCCCCCTCCGCCGTCGGCGGGGCGGGCGCCGGGGCGGGCTCCGCGGGCAGCGGGGCGGCCGGGCCGGGCGCCGCCTCCTTTTTGCGGGCCCGGAAGGCGAAGGGCTTCTTGGGCTGCAGCTGCTCGCGCCGGGCCGCCAGGGCCCCCTGCAGCCGCCCCAGCGCCTCCTGGCCCTGCCGCAGCTCGTAGGGCGCCAGGAAGCGGACGCTGTCGGTCAGCAGCTTCTGCAGCGCCTGCAGCCGCGCGCCCGCCTCCTCCAGCGCCGCGCGCCCGCTCGCCTCCCCCGCCAGCAGCGCCTCGATGGCCGCCCGCTCGCGGGCAAAGGCGGCCGCGAAGAAGCCGCTCTGCTCCTCCTGCACCGCCGCCGCCGCCTTCTCCCGCCGCCGCCGCTCCGCCTCGCGCTGCCGCTCCGCCTCCCGCCGCTGCAGCCGCTCCGGCACCGCCGCCGCCGCGCGCCGACCCGAGCCGCCCTCAGCAGCCGCCGCCGCCGCCGCCTCCATCTTGCTTCCTCATCAGCCGCTCCGCCTCTCACTAAGCGGCCCGCTCATTGGCTGCGCTATCTCCTCGCCCTCCATTGGTGGACGGGCGTTCGAGAAGGGCGGGGCGCGTGGGGAGGTGGGCGTGGCCTCGCCTGCTTTTAAAGGGGTCGGCGGCTCTCGGCGGGACGGGTGAGTGTCGGCTTCAGAGCTGCCGGCCGGCAGGATGGTCGGTGGCGCTTCCCAAATTACAGCCAGGCTGCAAATAACCCCGCGCGCCTCCCCTCCCCCCACCTGCGCGCGCGCGGGGCTCCAGCTGCGGCCGTTAGAGCAGGAGGCCGCGCGCTGCGGCAGGTGCGCGCGCCGCTCCCACGCTGGCGGCCGGGCCGGAGGCGAGGGGCAGCCCCGCGCCGCGCCGCCGGCGGGACAGGCCGCGCGGGGACGACGGAGCTGCGCCACGCCCAGGGGATTTGGCGCCCTTGGTGGGCCCGGCCGTGCCTCTGCTGGGAGTAGGGCTAGCGGGAGGGAGGACGCAGGGAGAAAGCGTCGTATTAATGCGATAGGCTGGTTTTAGGGGGCCCTGGAAGCTTTCCCCTAAAAATAAGGCTTTCCAGCCTACTTCAACCCCTGTAAGTAAAAAGCCAGGCAAAATCCTGTCTTTTTAAAACGCCTGCCAGACGGAGAGGTGAGGGTAAAAAGGAGGACAGGTCCTGCCCCTGCCTGACGCCTGGTAACCTTAGCTGAGAGGAGGCTGGTGGGGTCACCTGGAAACCCGCTCCCCTGTCAGGCTGATCCCAGCACAGCCTCCGCTTCCCTTCCCTGCCAGAGCCCAGCTGCAGGCCAGTTCTTCATCTCTCCCTTCCCTGGCGCTTGCCCTCAGTAGATGTCAGGCAAAAGAAGCACGTGTCCTCCTTTTTACACTCATGTCCTCGGCCTGGCAGGCGTTTTAAAAATACAGGATTTTCCCTGTCTTTTTACTTACAGGGGTTCAGGTGTGCTGGAATGTGCCAGAACACCCTATTTTTAGGGGGAAGCGGTCCAGGGCCCCCTAAAAAGAGAAGAATATGACACTAATACTCCATGATCTCCTTTTTGTACTTCCCTGTTCTCCTTTCCATGCGTCTGTATCTGGTAACACTATCTCGGAGGTGTCCTTGTGACTAGACTGTATTTGATGTTCACAATAAAGCCTGGCCTGGTCCAGTGATGGTGGCCTGCTGAGTTACCTTATTGTTAGTCATTTATTAATCTGGCACTGCACAATGCAAAGGGTGACCAAGTGTCTTGATTTTATAGGATCAGTCCTGAAATTCAGGCCTTTGCCTTCTATGGGCACCTTGTATCCCATCCTGACTTTTCACATGTGCTGTCTGGTCACCCTAGTGTGCACTGCACTTGAAGAAGCTTACGAAGTAAATGGGTGGTTACTAAAGTTCAGCTAAAATGGAAGCAAGGAGTCCTGTGGCACTTAAAGATTAACAGATTTAATTGTCACACAAACTTGTGGGAGATGAATAAACTTTATGCATTTATAAATAAATTTGTTTGTCTTGAAGTGCCACAGGACTCCTTGGTTATTTTGCTGACCTAGATTTCCATAGCTGCCCCTTGGGAACTTGTCAAAATTGAGGCAGATTACCCTGGATACCTAGAATTCAAGGATCCACAATCAAAGACAAGATAAACATTTGTAATACTTCTTGCACTGAATGTCCCTGTGCAGGATATTAGCTGATTATATGGCACAGTCTCCTTCTCAGAACTATATTCCTAGGGATTGAGTAACTTATTTTTCAAAAAGTCAGATGTGCAAATGGAGTATTTGGGTGCACAAATAAATAGGAGGCTAAGTAGCTGTAGGTAGATGCAAATGATCCGTTTGACTGCACCTTTGCAATTGTGTTTGTGCATCTGACCTCTTAGAATGTGTTTTGTTCAGACAGGAAAGCTACAGGTGAGGGTGTGCGTGTAGATTCTAATGGTTTAGAGGCAGGAAGCTGTTGAAAAATATAGAACTAACAAGGATTTCTTGCCCTGTTTTTCTTTTTACTCTGTATTTCTTAAATTTATTTTACAGTCAAGGAGTGTTTTTGAAGTAAGTTTGTGGCTGACGCTACAGAAATAAAATAAGCTAAGTCTGCCTGCTGCACAGAAGAAATATGGTTAGCTGTTGCTGTGATTTGGCATTTCTCAGCAGGACATTGGTTAAACTAATGTTGTGTAACAAAGTTTATATAGCATGAGAAAGATTGCTTTGTAAGAAAATAAATCTAACTTGGTTCGTTTCTACTACTTACCATCTTCCTTTTTGCATGTGGAAATGCGTAAAATAAACAGTAATAGTACCCCCCCCAATAAACTTGAAAGCCACCCATTACAATGAAAGTGTGATACACTCAGATTAAATAGTCTTGGTTTGATGCATTTTATTTGGAAAATACCTGGCTTTGGCAGTTATGAGTGACTTGTCTATTACAGTTAAGACAGTATGGAATCTGACCGACTTCTTTGCAAACTGTAATATTTTGTTTATCAGAAAGACTGGGTTTAACTTCTGTGTCAAAAGAAAAATTACAGCATTTGCTACCAGGGGGTATTTGGACCTTGCATGTGGTAAGGACAACTCATTTAATAACATGGAAGAAGGGAAAGGCAGAGAAATATCTTTCTGTTTTAGCTTTTGGAAAGGCTAACTTTTGAAGGATTCTGCATTGCAATGGAGATGGGGTATTGGTGGCACCACTACCTTTGATGTTATGATATAAAATTGAAGGATGAATGTTATCTAAAAAGATAAGTACTTCGCAGCAGGTTTGTAACTGGTAGGCAAAAGTAATGCTGACACAGTAATTGCAGTGGAGTCACATTGCTTTCTTGTAATTGATTTCCAGCATACCAGAGGTAATAGTCTATTCAGAATGTAAAAGGGTAATGTAGTGTTTAATGCATTACAGCATTTAGCTATCTCAACACTGCAAAGTTAATGGATCTAGCATTCTGCTTGTAAAGGAGCGTAAGAGTTTTTGAGTCTTAGAGATAATCTCTTATGTTTTGGAGAAGGAGGGTGCCGAATCATGAAAACTAGAAAGAAATTCTAAAAGTGCCTCACTTTTCCTATTTTGTAGAAATTACATCAGTATAAAACATATCTTAATGTTTGCTTATATGTTTGTAACTTAAATAAACACTTATGCCACTGAACAGCAGAAACAAAGCCATCTGTGGTGTAGCTTCTATGGAGTTACATCGGACATTAATTAGGTGCAATGTCCTTAGTGTAAAAAAAGTAAAATTTTCATTCAACATTGCTTTTTTTAATTTTCTGTCACTAAAAGCAAGATGTATGTTGTGTGCCACTTTCCTATCTTGTGCTTTCAGTGATGTTGCTAATACATACAATGCAAGTGCAGAATGATGAAAGCACTTTGCTACATACATAACTGACAAAAAACAGTAGTCATGCCCTGTTTCTCAGCATTTTAGGAGAGAGCTTTTGAGAGTGCTGTTTTGAAGGCTCACGTTATGAAAACTTTATTGTATACAACTTTGTAAAAGTAGTCAATTGTACTGTGCTAGAGAAAATGTCAGAAGTAACCAGATGCTAAGCTTCATTTGTCAAAATACGTTAAGTACTTCTTGTGATGCAATAAAGTTATTTTTATTATATTTGTTTACTCACAAAATTTGGTAATTTTACCAGGGGAACTTCCTGCAGTTTACTGATGGTGCAAAGTAGCAGGAGCCAGCTGTATTTGTGAGTATGAGATTTATACAGAAAATGGCATTTTTTTGACAATGTTAATCCACATAAATGATTTATGCTGTTAAAAGGATAGCCCAGCAGTTCATCAACCTATTTTACTATTGTGGGCTGTATCCAGTACTACTTTTATAGTCATAACAGTTATACTTGGGCTGCAGCTGTGTAGTGATTGCATCACAAGTGGCCAGCTGGTTGAGAACCATTGGGCTAACCAAAGTACTTTTGTACCAGTGCGTTCTATAGCAGCTCTTTTTAAACTTTTTAAATGGAGCGCCTCTCCCCAGTGGACTTTTGTGTTACAGTTGTGCCTCTCTGCTTCTCTTGAACTCCCACCCCCACTATAAAAACAAAAAAAACCCAAAACAGGACCCACATATCATAGGCAGAATTAGACTGCTTAATTGCAGGTGTGTGGGGGTGGGGGGAAGGGGTAACATCAGCGTCCCTAGAGCTCTGGTGTCTGATGTGAACCGCCAGAGAAATTAGTGATGGCAGTGGGCAGTTGCACCTCATCACCGGAATTATCCGTAGGCAGCAGCATGGACACAGCTGCCGCCTCTGGTGAAGAGGCACAGATAGATGATGAGTTGAATTTACTTTTAAAGTATGTGGTAATTAATGTTGTTTATCTGTTCTTTCCTATCGTAAGTAAAATAATTCTGTAACCCTATTTAATACACATTATAACCAATGTCCAGCAAGACTCCACCCTGTCAGTTTGGAACTCCTGCTTACACATTGTACTCCACTTGAAAAACTAGCAGGATCTTATTCAGGGAGACAAGGCAATATGTCACATTTATTGTAAAAGTAAGAATAACCAAAAGCGGTCACATACACACCCAAGAAGTTCTGCAGGCTGGTGTGATGCAATTACCAGACTTTTCATGTGTTGCTTGAGCCAACTTACTGGCCGGCTAGGCTGGGCACAAGGAGGGAGCCAGGCCTCTGTCAGTTGTGAATTCTGTGCTCCAAGATGATAGCTGCAGAATGAGACCCAGAGTTTTCATGTTTTTACCCATCTTTTGTACTTGTAGGCTGTCGTATAAGTCTGTTGGATTTACTGTGTCATGTTGCGTCAGAGTTCCTGTGAGATCATTGGTCACCAGTCACTTGGGGTATGTCTGCACTTACAATTTAATTCAAATTAATGAGGATTAATTCAAATTAAATTAATGCATGGCTACATTGGCTTTCATTAATTTGAACTAAGAAATTCCTTAGTTCAAATTAATGAAAGCTTACTTGGAAGTTATAAAACCTTGCTTAACTTTGAAGTAAGTAACCATGTTAATTTGAACTAATCATTAATTTGAATTCATGCTTTTTTTACCTTCTTCCTCCCAGGGTGCCTTTCTCTTTCTATATATTGGGTGGGAGAATAGCCCTTCTTGGGGGTGGATCATCTTTCCACACCTCACATGGTACACTTCTCCTAATTTGAACTAGCAAGTCCTGTCCATGGACATGCTAGTTTGAATTGGTTTTCCTAGTGTGGCCATGTTAATTCAAATTAACTTAATTCAAACTAATTATTAGTTTGAATTAATTAATTCAAATTAAGTTAATTTGAACTAACCTTCTAAACGTAGATGTAACCTTGCAGACTTGATTGTATTTTTGTTCTTTTCTTTCTGGGATGGCTCCTCCTGTTTGCTTTAATCAGAGATGTCTGCATTCTTTAGCCAGTTAGATGGTACTTGTGCTTCAGGTTGGCAGTTGAGACTGATCACTTCACACAAACACCCTTTATTCACACACCTTATTCACATATTTGAATGAACTTACACAGCATACAGCTAAATCAGGTTTCATGAATACAGAATGGAGTACAACGTTTAAGCAGGAGTTCCAGACTGACAATATGGAATCTTGTTGCACATTGGTTATAATGTCTATTAAACAGGGTTACAGAATTATTTTATTTATGATACTAAAGAACAAATACACAACATTAACTAACATACTTTAAAGGTAAATTCAGTCCATTATCTATCTGTGCTCCTACACTGGGGAGCCTGCAGAGTGACTGTAGTGTGGAGAGCATGACCAGCAATGGTGGAAGGCTGCCAAGAGCAGCACTCTGACTGGAGATGCAAGCAGCTGCACAAAGTGTGGAGCATGGAGCTGGACCAGCTCTGTTCCCTGCTTCCACAGCAGTGCTGGACCTGCTGCCTGCAGCAGCCTCCCTCCAGCTGTGCTCTTTTCCACTGCCAACACCTGGTGAGGACTGAATGTGAAAGGTGGTGTCTCTGCTGCCACCTGGCCCTGCTCTGAGCTCAGTGCCCCTTGCCCACTAGAGGGAAGACAGCTCCACCATCATAAGTTTGAGTGAGCAATGCCCCCACTTCTCTCCCAAACTTTGCCCATGGCACCCCCACATGAGCCACCTGGTGCTCCTTTATCTCTCCTCCCCGCCCCCCAGTTTGAGAAATGCTACTCTATTGATATCAGAGGTTGATGCTGTGTACTAGTAGTGAAAGATTAAAGAGGAGCAAGAAAATCCTTTTTTTCACCTTTCTTGTCTGGGAGTTCCAACTTCCCTTTTCACATTCAGAATTCAGTAAATAATTATTAGTACACTATCTTTTGTGGGAGCATTGAGATAGTCAGTAAAGTTTTCCCAGTAGGCAGACCTGGCTCTATTTAAGGTTGCACTTCCTATTTTAAACACCTATGTTTTACTATTTATAAGCTTGCCAAAACTTTAATGCTTTGAGTTGAAATTTTCGATGTCTCTGTCTCAGATTTAATTTTGGGTGAATTTCCAGCAAATACATTTTAGCTGTTTCTGAGAATCTCATTAGAGAAAAATGGGTAGTTTTTATGATCTTATTTTTTCTAAATGTTTCTTTGAAGAGTTCTAGTGCCTTTATGCATTGAGGAAAGAACTTTGAAATTTGGCAGGTCCTAGGATCAGAGAGTGAGATGTGTTTTGCAGTCTCTTTAACAATCCATCCTGACTTGGTTTAGTTCTAAGGTTCTGAAATTATTGAGGATGTGCAAATAGCAGAACTTTTTAGGTGCAGCTAAAGTCTTTTAACATTCTGTCTAAAGCAGTGTTAGCTTTGTGGTTTACAGATCTTCATCTATACCAAGCATGTATCCAGGGCCATAACTAGGGCAAGGCAAGTGGGGCTTTGCCCTGGGCACTGTATGGAGTGACTCTGTTTGACCACTCGATTGATGGGAGCATGTTCCATGCTGCTTGCTATGGTGCGCTTTGTGCTTCAAGATACCTAGTTATGGTGTTGCACTAGCCCTCTGGAGCTCTTCCACTTAATCTTTATTTAGTTGTTACAGCCAGAGAATATTATCTACATTTGAAGTGCTCTATTGATTTTGTTTTTTGATTTATTGATTTATAACCACTGGAAAAAAGCAATAGTGAACAGAGAAATATGTTAGAATGTAGGTTGTATTAGTACAAAAAAATTAGACTAATTTGTGTATGTTAATTTGGTAACAGTTCTATTAAATAGAGGTTATTTTTTTTAAAGGAAAGGTGTTCTTAGATTGACCTTTAAGGTGTCTGCATAATGCTCCTACCTTTGGACAAGAAAGTCATTTATGAGTACATCTACACTGCAGCTGGGAGTGAGCCTTCCAGCTGGGGAAGAGATTCATGCTAGCAGGGCTTGAGCTATCATGTGTAAGTGTTCACATTTGGATCTCAAGACTAGGGGAGTTGGGTGAACTTGAGAATCTGAGCTACAACCTGATCAATTAGTCTGCAGTGCTTTTTTTTACATACTGGCTGGAGCCCTGCTAGTGTGAGTCTGTCTCCCATGCCTGCAAGGTATTCATGCCCTAAAATGGGCCCAGTTGTCTCCTCAGTTACACAGTGGAATTTCCACTGAAGTAATTGAAGTTGCATCCTTGTATTTGAGGAGAGAATTAGGTCTCTGGGTTCAAGTTCCATGCAAATAGTTGGATTCATAACTTGAGACTCCTCCTGTGCCATGTAGTGCGGTTCAAATGAAAGTTAAAGATGGCATTGAACTTTTCTCACTACTTAAAAGCTATAGGGAATAACTCCAGAAATCTACCTAACAGTATCTGGCTTTTTCAGATAGGAGTGTTTTATATAACGTGCTGAAGTTGCACCAACAAACTTGGATGTATCCCTTCATTTGTGGGAAATGGGGCTCTGTGTGGGCACGAAAGTCCATCGGCATTATTTTGAATCTAAGGTTGAGGCCCAAAAGTGATACTGTTGGCTACGTAATGGATGCTGGATTAGTCTTCACAACCACTAAGGCCTCTCTGTATTGCTCTGGAACTCTGATGGAGCCTTAAAGTGAGACTATAAATTATCTTTACGTTAGACTCACTTTAAAGCCTTTTTATATTGCATGCTACATATTTTAAAAGGGCAGGCTCTACCGAAAATGAGAATCAGGCCTTTAGTATCTTATGCACTGTTGTAAGCACTTTTGGGTGTGCTGCATGTGAAAAGCTCTGTATAAAACTAAACTTTTATTTTGAATGCAATTTTGTACTTTTGCTTTATAAATATAATTTATCAAATGCTTTTTTAAAAAAGCGAGAGAAATCACTGATACAGTTCTTCCTACTGCTAGCATTTGTGTAATTAGGATCATAGGTTGCTATTAACATTTCCATTATTAATTCATGTTTCCAGAATTTTTAAAGCCATTAAAAGTCACTATGAACTGAAACTTGGTATAGAAGGTCTCATCCTGCAAGCACTTTTTTCTTTATTCCCCAAGGGATAGAGACATCTAACTCTTCTACTGGTCTTTTTGTAACACTAATTTCTTTCTACTCTGTTCTCTCTATTCCTTTTGGGTGTTATACAATTGTCTGTGTAATGTAGCCTGGGAGATACGTGCACGCCCAGTGGTTCTTACTACCTAAATGTCTTTGTCTGCAGGCCAGGCATGTGATTCTTACATTGTGGCTCTGCAGAGACAATGTAATGAAAAGGAGTGTGCCCCAACCTTTTTCTCGTTGCTTTTTGTATTTTCTCCTGACAAGCCCTATGCTCCAATAATTCTTCTTTTTAGTGAAGTTGATTAGATATGACTCCTTTTTTTTTTTTTTTTTTTTTAATATACGTTGCTTTTTCAGTCAACTGGAACATGTCACTAGGAGATGACATAAGTCACCTGTTTGGAATGCTTTTAATCTTGGGTGACTTTGGTTTATATATCTAATTTTAAAGGATTTAAAATTAAAAATAAATACTGAGGATCAAATTTTTCCTAATATAAAAAGCTGCAACTTAGGTGAATGAAATGTAGTTAAATTTAAAGTGTTGCAGGTCATTAGTCTGTAACATGGGCAACTTCCTTCTAACATATGTTAGAAATTTGAAAAAAAGCACTCTAAAATACTGAAATCTTAAAACTGTCTGTTGTATATTTCCATTACATAAGTAATACTATTAATTTCCAGTCTGGCTTGTGCTGCTTTTCATTCTGATTTTTATCTTGCATAAGGAGCTGGGTGGCTCAGATTCTCTGAAGCAGCAGTGAATGCTCTCATACTGTGGCTTCTGAGGTACCATAGGTATGCCATCAAAAAATTGCTAGGTGGGAATAGATGAATAGTAATCGATTACGAAGCCATTCACAGGAGAGTCACTGATTAAATCTGGCATCAGTAATGAGTGACTGAGAGAGTAGTTATCAATTACCAAGGGTTCTGTGGAATACATGACATACAGTCTGGTTCTTAGTGGTGAAAACTATCACCACAATATTTTCTGGCAACATGGTGGTGTTATTGAAGCAGCCCAGGTCTGAACTGATATAAAGACTTCTTTATCCTTTTAGCCCTTGAAGTATTAAGGAGCATCAGTAGGGCAATATGGGAAAGGTTGGATTACTACCTCCCATGCTGCAGTGGATATTGATAGACTAGAGATTCAGCATTCTGTGGATTAAGCTTTTACTTCTTTTTCATAAGCATTTATTCATTTTGAAATCAGATTTCAACTATATATTTATTGTTATGAAACTTCATGTTTCCAGGGTTGGAGTTAGCACAGGTCTGGAAGTCACAAGACCTCATTCTGTTCTTGGCATTGATTTACTGTGCAATCTTGATTAAGTCTCAAATTTTTAATTCTGTCTGCTAATTCTGAATGCCCATCTTATGATACCTGGGGTCTGATTTTCAGATACTGAGTTCCTGCAGCTCCCACTGACTTCAGCTGGAATTGTGTGTGCTCAGCTTCTCCAAAAATTTGGCCTTAGAGAAAGAGAGACTGAGCAGTCGTCAGTGGGGGGGAAGTTATCCACCCGTTTCTCTTTGCCTCTGAATTTTCCATTTTCATTGTCAGGAGGAAGGCGTTAGGGGAGTAACCAATTTTTATGGGCTTCACAAACATGAATATGAACAAAAAAGTGTTCACTTTCTTTCATGTAAAAAACTAAGTTTGTACTCCATTTAAATCATGTCCCGCATGGATCCGAATTCACTGTTGATGGTACAGCCCACATATAGTGTCTATGTACAGATTTGCAAATATTGTGTCATGAGTTTAGAAAGTACCCTGATACTTGGCATGCATTAGACCAATCTCAAACGGTTGAATGCTATGCCGTGTTCATGAGAAGGAAGACTGGAGCCCCTGGATCTGGACTAAAGAGTGGGGAGAAGGGACTTTGTAGGATGCTTCTATCCTCCCACCAAATTCACAGAAGCCCTTAATATTTGCTGTAATAGATTTGGCTTCTGCGGGTGAGAGTAGGCAGAGCTTGGCCATTCAGTGTTCTCTCTGAAGGGCCAATGCAGCTGAGCAATATGTTGCTTGCTGCGTGGTCCCCCTCACGCGGGCCCGATCCTGCCCCCCCAAGCTCTACTGCCTGCCCGGCTTCCCGGGAGTGGGGCAGAGCAGCCAGCCCAGGCTACCTCCAGCCAGCTATGCCTCCCCAGAGGGGGTGGAGGGGGCCGGCGCTGAGCTCTGGCATGCAGGGTCAGGGCCCTGGAGTGGCCTGCGTCCAAAGAATTTGGGCCGGTTCGCCCCTGCCCCCTTCCCGGCCTAAATGGGCCTACTCCAAGACCTGGGGGGGGGGCGGGGATGTGGCCAGCTGGGGGTAGGCTGGGCTGGCTGCTCAGCCCGGCTGTGGTGAGGCTGGGTGGGCAGGTGGGTGGAGCAGCCTCTGGCCCTGATGGCCCTACCCCCTGGGAGTTGGAAAGGGGGGCGGTTAGGGCCCTCTTACCTGGCCGTGGGAGCAGGACGCCCTGGCCCCCAGCCGCTCCTCTGGCCAGAGGAGCTCTCACTGAGCCTGCACAGAGAGTCTGCGCAGGCTCAGTGAGAGCTTATTCTGAGCGGGAGTTTTAAAAACTCCCAGCTCAGAGTTGCTCTCTGGGCAGGGACTGCAGTTGCTGGCTGTGCGCAGCCGGCAGCATTCTCTGGGCCAGGCAGCACCCGGGGCTGTGTGGCCGTGCAGTTCAGAGGGAACATTGCATAGCGCACGCACATTCTGCAGTATTCTCCATTTACAGCAAAATCTTTTGGGACGAGACAGATCAGTTCAAGATACTGCACTCAGGCCAGAAGGGAAAACTAAGATAATCTTGTCCGACCTCCTACGTAACACAAGCCATCAAATCTTGTCTAGTAAATCATGTATCAAGCTTATATCTTGTGATTGTACTAGAACATATTAGACATCAAATCTTGATTTAAAAACTACAAGTCATGGAGAATCTTCCATATTTCTTGGTTCCAGTTAATTACCCTAACTTTCATATTCCTTGGTTAACAGTTAATTACCCTAAGTGTTAAATTCAGACAGTAAGACAAATTTTTTTATGTAGCTTCAACTGTCAGTCATTGGATCTTGTTTTGCTTTTGTCTAATAGATTAAAGAGCCTGCTACTATTTGGAACTTTTCCTTCAATTTGGTATTCATAGACTATGATCAAGTCAACTTTTAACCTTCTTTTGTAAACTGATTGAGCTTCTCAAGACTTTCATTGTAAGGTACATTTTGCAGACCTCAAATAATTTTTACAGCTATTTTCTAAACACTTTCTGATTTTCTAACACACCAGAACTAGCCAGTAATTTCCACAATGGGCTCACTAATGACATAGATGAATATCTAATGGGCTCACTAGTGCCATAGATGCCAGAGAGGATACCCTTCCCTACCCCTATTCATTCTTCTGCTTATACACCCAAGAATTACATTAGCTCTCTTAATCATATCATCCCCATAGACCCCTTCTGTAACTGGAAGGGGGGGGAAAAAGTCAGAGCTGAAAGTCTGGAGGCACTGAGTTCTGACTTTCAATGAAACCCTTAAGATCCATGCAAACCTCTGAGAATCTGCGTGCCAAATCTGCCAGCACTTCTGAGGTAAGGACCAAGATAAATCTGTCTTCCAGATGGAAGAATTAGAACGGAGCCTCTCAATTAAAAGGAAGCAGTTTCTATTTTTTTCAGGATTATTCTCATGTAGGAGAAAATTGGGCCCATAGGAATGTAGCAGAGGAAATGTATATACTACTGCAGTTTCTACTCAGCATTTATTTAAAAAAAAATCAAAACTACTTATAAAGTTAGGTCAGTACTATTATTCTCTTTGAAAAGATGGTGAAACTGACACCAGAGGGGTTGTGAGCCAAATTTTCAAAAGGAGCCTTTAATTTTCAATGCTTCCTTTCTGGCTGTACAACTTCAGGCACATGGGTGCTGATTTTCAGAAGAGTTGAACACCTAAAATTCCAGTTGTAAGCAGTTGGTGTTCAGGACCTCTGAAAAGATACTGTGTTAATAGAAAAAAATCATATAAGTACCTGGATAAGTTGGAAATGAGGGCTTAGGTTTTTGAAGTTGGACACCCAAATATAGACACATCCAAAATTAGAGGCTACTTACAAAAGCTTAGACTCACTGTTATCTTCTCATGTTGCCTCCCTTTAATATTTTTCCTGCTACAATTCTGTTCTGCAGCAAATGTTCCATTAAGTCGTTGCTCTTTAGTTGCAGTGCACTGATGCTTAGCTTCTAAATTACACCTTTAGTATTTCTGACTTTAGCTACATCCTGAATGGTACATATCCCAGGTCAAATGTTGATTGTGCCTTTGCTCTGGTGGGCCCTAAGATGTAGAACTTGATCCCCCTTGGCAACTATTTCAAACCCTTACCTTCACAAGACAATTTTAAATGTACTGTATTATTTATTTTTACCCCATTTTTTGTGTAACTTTTACATGAGTATTGTTGACTTCTTATATGCTTAAACTCATGTACATTTCCCATTTTCCCGAGGCAGCCATTGTTTTAAGGAGGATGCTTTTATTTCATTTTTTCACTATAGCTGTGTGTGTTTCTTTTATTTGTGTTCACACCAATTAAAAAAATTACCTGTCCCTTGCTTTGGGTAGTTTTTGATGAGCCTTAAATATACAATTGTGAAAAAGGCTCTTCTGTAATCTCCCTTCAGCAATTAATTGTGATAGTCATAGCAGCCAACAATAAAATTGCAGGAAGAACATATATAAGATCTTTAAGCCCTCTGGCCAAAGCCTTTCACAGCTAGAGATAACAATAGGGGCCTTGCAGCATGCTCTGAACATCAATTCATTCTGACTATTTCCGAAACCCGGGGTAGGGGAGTGAGTTCCAAAACTGATAGGACCTCATGGTAAACATGCTGCCAGCTGCCTTCTCTCTTCTATACTAGTGTGGCTCTCACTGAGGTGCCTCTGCTAGTAATGGTGTTAGTACAGTACAGGGAGAGAGAGGGTGTTCTAGAAAGTAGGGTCTAAGCTAAGTAGAACTTTCGAGGTCAAAAAAGCCCATATAAAATTCTAGTAACAAGTAGCCAGTGGAGACCCAAAACCTTGAGAATAATGTGTTAATTGCAAGATATTTAAATGAACTGCTGAACCTTGCACCAGCATCAGCCTCTAGTTAGATTTTAAAACGTAGTTGATCAAGATCATGTTGTGGCAGTCTAATCTGGAGGAGGCAAATGTGCTGAAGATGATAACTGAAAAGTCCAAATCTTCTAGAATTAGTTTGTTTTTTAGCTGGATGTAATGGGCAAGGCAAGGAGGGGACAAATCTGATTTGGTTGTAGCTGCTGCCTAATTTCCTGATAGCTTGGAGTCCAGTCAGACTCCTAGATTGGGTGCTTTTCCCACAAATGTTGGGCAATTTGCCTAATCCAGATGGACAGAAATTATCTTTGTAATGTCTTTGGGCTGTTTCCTCAAACAGCAAATATCTATCTAGTCTCATCAGTTAACTCTCATCCACTGAGTTTCAAAAGGGCAGTCGAGTTAATCTAGTCCAGCAAAAGAAGCAAGGAGTTCTGTGGCATTTAAAGACTAACAAATTTATTTATTGCATGAGTTTTCATGGGAGAAAAATCCCACTTTGTCAGACACTTTGAAGATGGGGGAATTTACAGAATGGGAGGAAATAAATGCAGGGAAGTGTAAGTAACAGGATCAGATCCTGCTGTAATAGCAAATCAAAACAGTTGTAAAGATTCAGGAAAAAAAAAAACAACAACAAAAAAAAAAACAACCAAGGAGTTGTGTGGCACTTTGAGACTAACAGATTTATTTTTCGTATGAGCTTTCGTGGGAGAAAATCTCACTTTGTCAGATGTTTTGAAGATGAGTGAACTTACAGAAAGGAATGAAAATAAATGCAAGGGGGTGTAAAACATAGGATCAGGTCATACAGTAACAGCAAATCAGAGCAGTTGTTAGGTTCAAATCATGGGAAGCCTGAAGTCAAATTACCTTTTGTAATGGGAAAAGAATCCATAGTCTCAATTCAATCCTGCTTTCACAGAATTTAGTTTGCATATTAATCCGAGTTCAGCTGTTTCTGTTTGAAGTCTTGATGTCCCAGTTACGTCCCTGATGACGGTCATTAACAAATCATTTATTGAGTGATTAGAAAGATGGAAGTGCTCACCAACTGGTTTCTTTGTTTTGTGGTTTCTGATATCAGCCCTATGTTCATTTATTCTTTTGCGCAGCGATCGTCCTGTTTGTCCAATGTATAAGGTCTTGGGGCATTTCTGGCACATGATGGCATAAATCACATCTGTAGATGAGCAGGTAAATGAGCCTTTGATGGAGTAGCAGGCTTGGTTAGGACCTATGATGGTATCTCTTGTGTGGATATGTGGGCAGACTTGGCAGCGTGGTTTGTTGCAGGGGTGTGTGCCTGCTTTAATGTTTCTGTTGTTAGATCTGTAGTTGCTGGTGAGTATCTGTTTAAGATTGGGCGACTGTCTGTAGGCAAGGAGAAGTCTGTAGTTTCAAGAATGCTTGATAGAGATCCTCAAGATGTCTAATAAAAAAACCAAGCAGTTGCGTGGCACTTTAAGACTAACAGATTTATTTTCTGCATGAACTTTCGTGGGAGAAGATCCCACTTCCTCAGATGCTTCGAAGATGGGTGAACTTACAGAAAGGAATGAAACTAAATGCAAGGGGGTGTAAAACATAGGATCAGGTCATAAAGTAACAGCAAATCAGAGCAGTTTACAGGCTCAAACCATGGGAACCCTGAAGTCAAATTACCCTTTGTAATGGGAAAAGAACCCATAGTCTTGATTCAGTCCTGCTTTCACAGAATTTAGCTTGCATATTAATTTGAGTTCAGCTGTTTCGCTTTGAAGTCTTGATGTCCCAGGTACATCTCTAACGACAATCGTTAACAAATCCATCATTGAGTGATTAGGTGCACTTATATCTGCAGTGGGTCAGCGTTTCAATCTTCCTGATCACTCCATTAACGATTTGCTAATTGTGGTGCTCAGACAGATGACTTCCTGTTTGTTTTTCTCAGCCACTAAGGCAGTTGACCACTCTGGTACCTCCTTTCCAAACATCAGATCAAGAAGGCTGCCAAGAATGAGTTGATCAAGCAGCCATCTGGCATAGACTCACCATTGCCATGATGGCCATGAACTCCTGAGTTTATTCACAGGGCTTGTCATCCACATGGAGATTGATGTAAGCTCTTACTAGCAGCTTTGGTTTCTCTAAAACCACTGTGGTGAGGAACCTTAGCTGCTCCTAGAAGGACTGCGTTGTAAAGCAGGCCGAATCACAGACTAATGCCACTATCTTTGTAACACTATTACAGGATGCCCAGACGATAAAGACGCTATGTATGTGATTAATTTTGGAGAAGATTTCTTGCATTTTTGATTGGATGGAAACAAAACAGTTGCACCATGCAGATCTTCCTTCATTTCATTTTGGCGCTGAATACTCAGCTGGCATGGAGTATTGGTCCTGCAATGCAGAATTGTCTGAACAGGTCTTGGCAATATGTGCAAAATCAGGGCCCCCATCTTTCATTACATCCTAAATTGTAACTTCATTCAAAGTTGAACCTGTGTTAATCAGCTGGACAATAGAATTATTGTTCACTGACATCCTTTCCTTTTGAGAACAATTTTGGTGATGTCAAACAATAAAAGAATATCATGATTTTCCGACCTTGTCTCCCCTTCCCACTGTCATGGGGCTCAAGATACCATCCCCTAGGCCTCCAAATCACAGCCGGTAGCAGCATTGCTTCACCTGCTGGGCCACCCTACAATAAGCACTGAAGGGCCCCAGCAGCCAGAGCTAGATCCCTAATACAGGGCTGAAAGCAAACAGTAAAATGCATTTTGATATTATAATTTCCATTCAAACGCAAACATTATTCTCATTATCAACAGGTCATTTATCCCTGACTCACATCCCCAAGTGAATTAACCCTACTAAAAAGGGAGAAAACAAAAAGAAAACAATTTGTATGTGTACTATTTATTGCGAATTGTTATATGTCATTCTGAATGCATTGCTCATGAATAAAGGGAAATGCTTCAGAAATAAAACTAGTATTAATGCTGAAAGAACAAGGAATAATCTTTGTTTTCTTGGTATTTATTACATGTAGAATAACAACCTGTTTCTTTTACTTGTCAATTTTGGCTAATGCACATTAATGATTATATGTCCATAAGAACTTTTCTATAATCAAAAATACAGAGTGAGTTTACATTTGTTTTTGAAATAAAATTAATCATAGTGTCTTTAAAATGACAGATAATATACTAATTTAAAAGTTTAGTTTTTTGTCTAGTTTTGGGTTAAAATTATATGTATGTTTGGCAACGCTTTGTATTAAAAAACAAAAGATAAAGAAAAGCATCCCTGTTTAATTGGCAGTTTAGAGCGACAGCTGTAAAACTTGCTTGGTGTGTTCTAATTGCCATGAATAATAGAAGGTGGCTTTGGAATGTTTTAAGGTGATTACATTCCAACCAATCAAAGTGCAACTGTTTTAAAACTAAGTTTATCCTGAACAAGTTAGAGAGTTGGGTATCACAAATAGCAGGTATAAGGAAATACACCAGTGTATGCAAGGAAGAGCTACCCTTAGGAAGCTTGCCAAGTTCCAAAGGGGCAGCCCTGTTGGTCTAGTCCAGCAAAAGAAACAAGGAGTCCTGTGGCACTTAAAGACTAACAGGTTTATTTATCCTATGTGCTTTCATGGGAGAAAATCCCACTTTGTCAGACGCTTTGAAGATGGGGAAACTTACAGAATGGGAGGAAAATAAATGCAGGGGAGTGTAAGACATGGGATCAGGTTATACTGTAACAACAAATCAGAGCAGTTGTTGAGATTCAAACACTGGGAAACAGCACACAGACGGGAGGATAAAGTCAAGTCACCTGTAGTAATGGGAAGAGAATCCATAGTCATGAAGTAAACAGAAGTTTCTAGATCACAGGCCCTGATTCTCATGGGGGACTTCAGTTACCCTGACATCTGCTGGGAGGCCAATACAGCAATGCACAGGCAATCCAGGAAGTTTTTGAAGAGTGTTGAGGACAACTTCCTGGTACAAATGCTGGAGGAACTAATTAGGGGCCTTGCACCTCTTGACCTGCTGCTCACAAACAGAGAAGAGTTGATTGGGGAAGTAGAAGTTAATGGCAACCTGGGCAGCAGTGACCATGAGATGGTAGAGTTCAATATGCTGATCAATGGAAAAAAGGAAAGAAGCAAAACGCAAACCCTGGACTTCAGAAAAGCAGATTTTGGCTCCCTCAGGGAACTGATGGACAGGATCCCTTGGGAGGCTGATCTGAAGGGGAAGGGTGTCCAAAAGAGCTGGCTGTATTTTAAAGAAACCCTGATAGGTGCACAGGAAGATACCATTCCAATGAGCAGGAAGAACAGCAAATGTGGAAGGCACCCAGTGTGGCTTAACAGAGAACTCTGCACTGAGCTGAAGCATAGGAAGAAAGCTTACAGGAAATGCAAGCTTGGCCAGATGACTAAGGAGGCATATAAAGATATTGCTTGGGACTGCAGGGATAAAATCAGAAAGGCCAAAGGACAATTGAAGTTGTGGCTAGCAAGGGATGTGAAGGATAACAGGAAGAGGTTCTACAAGTATGTCAATACCAAGAAGAGGATCAGGGATGGTGTAGGCCCCTTACTGAATGGGGCAGGTATCCTTGTGATGGAGGATGAGGAAAAAGCTGAAGTGCTCAATGCTTTTTTCACTTCAGTTTTCACAGGCAGGGTCAGCTCCCAGCCCACCACACTGGGTACGGCAGATTGGAGAGAAGAGAGGCCCTTGGTGATGGAAGGTCAGGTTAGGGACTGCTTCAAGAAGCTGGATGTGTACAAGTCTGTGGGGCCGGATGAACTGTGTGCAAGGGTGCTGAGGGAGTTGGCCAATGAGATAGCAGTACTGCTGGCCATTATTTTTGAAAACTTGTGGCTAACACAGGAAGTGCCGGAGGACTGGAAAAAAGCAAATATAGTGCCTATCTTCAAGAAGGGGAAAAAGGAGGATCCAGGGAATTACAGACCTGTCAGCCTCACCTCAATCCCTGGAAAAATCATAGAGCAAATTCTGAAAGAATCCATCCTGAAACACTTGGAGGAAAATAGAGTCATCAGGAGCAGTCAGCATGGATTCACCAAGGGTAAATGATGTTTGACCAACCTCATCGCCTTCTATGATGAGATGACTGGATTTGTGGATGTGGGAAGAGCTGTTGATGTGATATACCCCAACTTTAGCAAGGATTTGACACGGTTTCTCACAGCATTCTTGTCAGCAAGTTAAGGAAGTATGGGTTGGATATGTGGACTGTAAGGTGGATAGAGAACTGGGTAGATCAATGGTTTCAGCAAATGGGAATCAACTAGACATGGAGCCATTGGCAACCAGTAATGAGTGGTGTGCCCCAGGGGTTGGTTCTGGAGCCAGTTCTGTTCAACATTTTCATTGATGATCTGGATGATGGGATAGATTGCACACTCAGTAAGTTTACAGATGACACCAAGCTGGGGGGAACGGTAGACATGCTGGAGGGCAGAGGACTGGATTCAGGGAGACCTTGACAAATTGAAGAAGTGGGCCAATAGAAATCTCATGAGATTCAACAAGGACAAGTGCAAAGTTCTGCACTTGGGATGGAAAAATCCCATGCACTGCTACAGGCTGGGGAGTGATCAGCTAAGTAGCAGCACTGTAGAAAAGGACCTGGGGGTCATTGTGGATGGGAAGCTGGATATGAGTCAGTAGTGTGCTCTTGCTGTCAAAAAAGGCCAATGGCATACTAAGCTGCATCAGTAGGAGTGTTGCGAGTAGATCGAGGGATGTGATCGTTCCCCTCTATTCGGCACTGGTGAGGCCACATCTGGAATACTGTGTCCAGTTTTGTGCTCCCCAGTACAAAAAGGATGTGGATAAATTAGAGTCCAGCGGAGGGCAACAAAAATGATCAAGGGGCTGGAGCGCAAGACCTATGAAGAAAGAGTGAAGCAACTAGGCTTGTTTAGCCCGCAGAAGAGAAGACTGAGGGGGGATTTGATAGCAACCTTCAACTCCTTGAAGGGATGCACCAAGGAGGACAGAACTCGGCTGTTCTGAGTAGTAACAGAGGACAGAACAAGGAGCAATGGTTTCAAGTTGCAGCTGGCAATGTCGAGGTTGGATATTAGGAAAAATTTTACTAGGAGAGTTGTGAAGCATGACCTCATGAGGTCCTTCTAACCCTATGATTTAATCCTGCTTTCACACAACTGAATCTGCATTATCAGTTCTTGTTCAGCTGTTTCTCTCTGAAGTCTTGATGTCCCATTGACTTGCTTGAGCACAGCTGTTAACTCTGTGAATCTGTTAACAGCTCTGCTAAAGCAAGTCAATGGGACATCAAGACTTCAGAGAGAAACAGCTGAACAAGAACTGATAATGCAGATTTAATTGTGTTAAAGCAGGATAAAATTGTGACTATGGATTCTTTTCCCATTGCTACAGGGGATTTGACTTCACCTTCCTCTGTGTCAGGGGCCTCAAACTCAAATCACCACGAGGGCCGCATGATGACTAGTACAGCCTCATGAGGACTAGGACATTAGCCCAAGGGCCACAGTACTGAAACCTTTTAATGCAATGATATTTCAAATATTAGTAAGGATAGCTTTAGGGGCTGCCTGTGGCCTGCAAGCCATGTGTTTGAGACTCCTGCTCTATGTGCTGTTTCCCAGTGTTGGAATCTTAACAACTGCTTTGATTTGCTGTTATAGTATGACCTGATCCCATGTCTTACACCCCCCCAGAGCTGTAACTACAGCGGGGCCAAAGGGGCGAGGCCCTGGGTGGTGCAGAGTGACTCAGTGTTAAAGGGCGGCTTTCACGGCGCCAGCTCCAAGCACCTCTAATGGCAAGGGGCACATTCCAATTGGAATGCGCCCTGGGTGGCAAAAACCGGTGTTACGGCTCTGCGTTCCGCTGCATTTATTTTCCTCCCGTTCTGTAAGTTTCCCCTGTCTTCAAAGCACCTGATGAAGTGGGATTTTCTTCCACGAAAGCTCATGCAATAAATAAATTTGTTGGTCTTTAAGTGTCACAGGACTCCTTGCTTCCTTAGGATGCTGTAACTGAATTTGGGGCACAGGAGTCCCCAAGAAAAGGCACTTCAAATAATAAACTTTTGGTGCTATATGACTTGAAATAGTCATTAAACACAAAGTTTATGTATAAATGATGGAGCACAAGCACCAGTTTTCTGTTCTCTTCCTAGCATGGCTAAACCCAGAAAAATATGTTTTCACGAGTAGTGTGTTTTTATTTTCAAGTCCTTGTTAATTAAATGTAACAAACAATATTTTAGTTTTTACTCTTCAGAAATACATTCCCATTCAAAAATCTCTGCTTTATAGCGAGTTAAGGATGTTAAACTGCTGATCCCACCAACAAAAACCATGAAAATAAGGAAGTATGTAATAAGTCATTCAACAAACCTACACTCCACTCCTTACATCTCTTTCTCACCCTGAGCTACCTCCCTTCCATTGCTCACAGATCTTCACCCTCACCCTGAACAATCAGCCCTAACTTTGCCATGTTTGTTTGTTATAGGTTGATGTGTTTTGGTATGATAATTAATAGTAGGTTTGTGTGAGGCTTTCATAAGTTACAGTCTACAGCCTCTACGTAGTTCTGAATGTGGTTTTGTATTAAGTTGTAACCAAGGCATAGTATCAGATTAACTATGGTGACTGTGAGGCTTTTTAAAAAAATATGGAGTCATGGCACTTTGAGACTAACAGATCTGTTAGTCTTAAAGTGCCACACGACTCCTTGGTTTTTTTGTTGGATTAGACTAATACGGCTATCCCTTTGGAAATTTAAAAAAAAGTATATTTAAGAAGTTTTGTGAAGGGAATATATGTTGGTAATTGTTTGAAATTAGGCAGCAATTTTTATATGGAAATTATCACAATGTGGTATTTTGGTGTATTTTATTTTTTACCAGAGTTAAGTTGATTGTTCAGGGGAATGAATAAAATGTGGATTGCATGTGATGGATGGAAAGTTCTGAATGAGGAGTGTAGTTGTAATGTTGAATGAGTTTTACAGTTTGCAGTAGAGGATGATGTTGATTAAGAGTAGCAATCTTAAGTCAAGTTTAAAATGTTCTTTTGTGCTGGAGTTTCCCAATTTTTGAATATGTTTCAATATCCATGTGAGCAACTGTCAATATTGATACGTACAACCTTTTATTTGCCTTCCCACCAGAATCCTCTTATACCTCTTCACAACTCAGCTGCCCGTTTTGAATCCTGTAAAGCTAAAATCTTTTCTCCCATGTTATTCTGTAGAACTTTTGTTTCCTCCATACCTGATTAACTGTATATCCTTACCCAATATATATATACATACAGAGAGAGAGAGAGAGAAAAAACAAGGTGTCAGGTGATAGTTTTAAAGACCAACATTTATTTATTGTACTAGCTTTCTTTGGAGGGAATCCTACTTCATCAGACACTTGAAGATGAATTAGGATTCTCTGGTATGAAAGCTCATGTGGTAAATAAATGTTTTAGTCTTTTAAAAGTGCCACTAGACTCCTTGTTTGTTTTGATGGACTAGACTAACACAGCTACCACTTTGGAACTATACATGTCTATGTAATTGTATTGATATATATTTCATGTTAATATAAACTTGAATCTAAAAGTTGTGTAAGTAGGAAAACAGAAAATATGGAGAGCTCATAAAGGAATAGAGCTGTACGGAGTCACAGAAAGAATGTGCGCCAGCAATGGGGTGATGAGGGCGGGCAAGTCTGGAAGTGGTCTCAAGGAATGTGTGGTGTGAGTATGAGGCATACCTTTCAACCAGCTAAGGCCCACCCATATGCACAGTGTGGTGTGACAAAGATCCAGAATTAAGGACATGTAAGAAATTTAGGATGCTGTGAAATAATTCCTTTGGATCTTAATTCCTTTTGGGTAAATAGATAATTCTGTACCCTTTTTTCTGGTAATTCTGTGACTTCTGTGAATTTGCAACAATAATAGTAAAGGGAGATGCTAAATTTGTGTAAATTGTAGGTCAGGTTGGGATTAAAATGAGTGACATCCATTGAAATGAGAGATTTGAGTAGTAGGGTAGTGGGTTTATGTGGGGTGTAGAGGGATGGGAGAGAATGTGGGAGTGAATGGGGATGCTTGAGATGGGCAGTAGGGGAAGAATAAAGAAATGTGTTGTGATTGGGGTTACCACGCTGTGCAGGCAGCCTCAGTGTGGAGGAACCACATGGTCACTTGAAGGTTTTTCCTGACATTGGTGGTTCTGCTCCCAGGTACACTAATGCAGTGTGGACATGAGGAGCTCTTGATATGGTCATACCTCAGTTCAGGGACATCCAGAAATTCCCTTTCAAAAAGGGGGCACTTTAAAATTGTTTTAAATATTTCCTTCTGCAAAAATCACTCAGAAAATTCAATAGTCCTTTGAAAAGTTACTATGTTAAATCTGAAGCCCAAATCCAAACTTTAAAGAGTAGAACAGTGGGACTTGAGTTTCGGTTTAAGTGCAAATCCCATTACTATTTGAACTATGGAATCATCTATAATTTCTTGTCTTTATTATAAATACTATTGCATATGCCAGATTCTACTGTATGAGTTATTCCAGGCAGAGAAGACTGGGAATGTTGAATGGTACTGGTTTGCCACCCAGTGGAAGAGGCAAAGGGTTCTCATTCCTAAACCTGTTGACTCTCATAGATCATGGGAGATGTAGTAGAGACAAGGTGCCTCAGTACGGCCATCCATCACCTCACCCGCTCTGAGCAGTCCCCTGGAGTTCTGGACAACAAGATTATTGTCAGTATTGCCCTAGAAATGCCCTCCAGAGTGGAGGAAGTGCAAGTTATTGCACACTAGGCAGTGATTTACATTGGTTTCCTTACTTTTTTTTTTTTTTTGACAGGACCCCCCCCCCCAAATCATTTGATCCTTCTCCCCTTTCATGTCACTTTGCACTGCCCCTTCCCTACCTGTGGAGCCTGAACGATCATGCTCTGCAGGACTGTGGAAAAGGACCCAATACTTGACATTTCTGTGCCCTTCCAAAGCCAAACTCTCCTCTGTTCACCAAATCAGAAGAAAACATTGAGGCCTATATTTGGAGCCCACTCCAATAATTCTTAATCATGCAAAAAATCCATTGAAATCAATTAATATTGAATGAGATGTAATTCATGGAAGAGTTTGGCCCAACTGGTATTTTGCCTGAATAAGAATGTCAGAGCTGGGTCTTGTGGGTGTGTGCTTCATTTTAGGGTGGGATAACTTAAACCATTAAAGATAATATTAACCATGTCTACATTTAAAATTTGGATATTTAGATACTGTCTGTGCATTAATTAAATGTATAATCTAGTCCTTTGTTTCTCAGAGGGGTTCTACTTACATCACTAAGTATTTTTTTGAAGTTGGTTATTTTATATAAAGAAGGAATATTTTCTTTGGCTTTTCAAATAATAAAAGAACAATAGTGTTGCTGAATAAATTTGCCAGATTTGGGGGTCTGTCTAAAGAGCTTAAACAAAATTATTTTTTCAAAAAGAGTGTGCGGAAACATAATTCTTGTCCACAGCCTTATAAACTCTGCCCCCCCCCCCAGTTTTTGTAAATTACTCATTCATAAAATTACTTTCCGAAATTAAAATTTCAGCAGGAGAAAACTGATCTTTAAAGTAGTGGTTCCCAACATTTTCTCTGCTATGGCACACCTTGCTATGTGTACTTAATCTGAGGCACACCACCACATAGTTTCAAAATGAATTTATGAATATTCATAAGCCAATGAGCCAATCCAGAGCTCTTTGAGTAGTTTTTCAAAAAAAATTTGTGGCACACCTACTCAGGCCGGATGGCACACCTATGGGCCATGGCACACTGGTTGGGAAACACTGCTTTAAAGACTTATTTTACTTTTATGATGTTAGCTATAGATCTTTTCAGGGTAAGAATCAGGGTCCGTTCCTCAATGAGAGAGGGTTTTGTAACATTTGGACCTGCAAAATCATATTTTATTTTTAAAAGAATTTTTAATGCTACTACTTTGTTCTGAAAGAAAACATTTCAGCTATTTTAAAATACCTTATACATTAAAAATTCAGATTGTTAAAAGAATAACAATTGCATTATAATTATGACTTCTAAGTGAAATAAATGACTACAGAGTTCAGTGAACCAACAAGCTCTGGATCAGATCCTGCATTTCTAGATTACCCAAAACTTTACAATCAATGTGAATTCTGCCTGTACAGGGACTTCAGAACTAGCTTGGAAAATTTCACTTTATTATTGCTATCAGGCATTTCTAATTGAACATGCTTTTAATTTTTTATTTTTTAGTATAGAAAGGTCAGTAAATTGTAATTATTGCTATCAGGCATTTCTCCTAATTGAACACGCTTTTAATTAAAGTAGGCTTTTTTTTTTTTTGAGGAAGGAGACCACCATTCAATTTTTTATCTTTTAATGTAGAGAGGTCAGTAAATTGTAACTTTTAACAAAGGAACGCCACCTCTTTCATGGTGAAACCTGCTTTGTACTGCAGATTTTTTAAAAAATGCAAATATTGTCCCGGCTGGAAGAAATCTTGGGTGCTTTTTACATGTTAGTGGTTTTTCTTTTTTTTTTTAAAACATGGGGGAAAAAATTGCAACTTTCAGTTGAACATGAACAGCCCAGCCAGAGGGTCAGATCTCCAGTTGTGACCAAAAACATTGAACATGAACAGCCCAGATCTCCAGCTGTGACCCCAAAAAAAAAACCAAAAAAAAACTTTTTAAAGGGACTGAATGTAAGAAATGAAGAGCAGAGCTGGAGCCTGGAAAATAATAACGCCTGTGTGTGGCGGCGGCGTGTGTCTTTTTCTCGCCCTCTGCTTATTCTCGCTGCTTGTGGCTGGCGAGTCCTGCTCTGTGCGGTGCGGTGCAGCGCTCGCTCTCTCTCTCTCTCTCTCTCTTTCTCTTTCTCTCTCTCCCCCCCTCCCTGCCTCCCTCCCTTCTCTCTGTCTGTCTCTCTCTCTCTCTTACACTGCCAGCCCCTGATGTGATGGCGAAGAAACCCCGTTGACAAGGCAGGCACTGCTTTTTCATGACGGTGAGTTTCCCTTTGAGTGTATTATAATTTTGTGATAAAAATTTCAAGGAAAAAAAAACACACAACCTCCTTCCTCCCTTCCTTCGGGGAGGGAAAAGAGAGGGGGGAATCTATCTCCAGACAGACAGAAAAGAAAGAGGAGCAAATTAACAACCAGGAGTTGCCAAAACCAGGATATTAGGTTTCAGCCCAGAGAGCTATTGGCTCTGGGGCTAGGTATATAAATATATATCTGGAGAGAGCGAGAGGGGAGACAGGGAGGAAGAAGAGGGCTATTTTGGTGGCTGGTTGTTGGGCAGATGCTAATTCCCATGGAAATGAAATATTTCATTCTTTTTCAGCGAGGCTGCGGTGGTGGCTGCTTGGAGGGGGAAAAAAAAAAAGTTGTTTCTTAAAATAAAGAGGAGAAGAGAGAAGGTTGCAGTCCAGGATGATAACTGCAGAGAGGGGAGAGGTTTGGGGTGGTGGTTTTTTTTTTTTTTCCTTTCCCTCTTCTTGCTGATGCCATGCAAATGCAGGAGAGGAGGGAAAAAATCTCTTAATGACTCATTGATTGAGCTGGTTTAAAATTAGTTGTTGTTGGTCTTTTTTTTTTTTATTTTCCGCCCCCTTGATGGCCATCTAGAGAGGGCTGGAAGGAGAGGGGGAGAGAGGAGTGTGTGAGGAGAGAGAGGGAGTGTGAGGAGAGAGGGGGATAGAGAGAGTGTGAGAGGGAGAAAGAAAAATAATCTTTTCAAATCTCCTCCCTCTTTTTTTTTCCCCCCTCGTTTCTTTGCTTTTCTCTAAAGCTCTTTGGGCTGTGAAACACTTTCTTCCTCCTCGTCGCAGGAAAATGGAGACACTTCGTCTCTCTCCAGCCTGGCTGCGTGGGGCCGGGGAAGATTTTTCTTTTTTCCTTTTTCACTCCGGGCTTGATTTTTTTTTTCCCCACCCGCTGCCCGCTCCCACCACCCGCCTCTTGTAACATTTCTCTGCATTTGCGCCTCTGATTTGTGCTCGCCGCGGATTTCATTTTTCGTCGCTTTTGTTGCCGCCGCATTTTGCTGCTCGCTGCCGTTTGCTCGGAAGGCGCCGGGCTGGTTTTCCTCCGAGCCGCCCCTGCCTCTGCCTCTGATCTCGGGGCGGCGGATTTGGCTTTAATATTTTTTTTTTCCTTTGTACGAGCGGCCCCCTCTCTTTATTTCCCTACCATCTCGCTTTTTATTTTAAAATCTGATAATAAACCGACTTGCTTTCTGGTAACCCTTCTGGCTTTTCCTTTTCAAGGGCCGTCTCTCCGCGTCTGCCATTAGCTCTGGCTGCTTCCTCGGATTATTTCTCATTTTTTCCCCCTAAAAGCTCTTTTTTGGTGGCCTTGTGGGGGGACTTGGCGGAGAGCCGCTCGTTTCGGGCGGAGGCGAGGAGCAGCCGGCTTGTGGGGAGGGCGGACGGTCGCTGCTATTTTTGCCGACCGTTAAAAAGCCGTTGCTAGCACGGGGGTTTGGGGGGGGAGGAATGGCGGGACAGCTTTTTTATTCCTTTAAACCTTTCCCCAGGGAAGGGGACGAGGACGCGGCTCTTTGTTGTTGGGGGGTTTAATAGCCGCTGGCAGAGGGGGGCCTGCGGCCGGGTGTCTCGGTCTCCCTGGCGGAGCGGGAGCGGGAGCGGGAAGATGGCGCTGCCTGGCTGCCTGCCAGCGTTTGTTGCGCAGTTTCACGACGACTCGCCTCCGCCGCGGCCCCCTCCCCCACCGGCGCCATCTTAAGGCCTGGGCGCGCGGCTGCGGGCGGGAGGCCGCTTTCCTCCTTCAGCCGCCCCGCTGTGGGGACGCGGCCGCCGCGGCCTGGCTCCGGCCCTTTCCTTCGCCCTTCGGTCAGCCCGCTCCGCTCCGCTCCACATGGGGCCTGTCCGCTGAGGGGGAAGGCGGCAGCTCGCAGTCTCTGTGGGGGCGGGGAGGAAGGCTCCTTGTGGTGTGTTTTAAGCGAACCAGACACGATTTAGTCTGCGCTGAGGGGATGGTTTAGGAGGGGGATCTTATAATTAGCTCCAGGTGATTTGATCCAAAGCTAGGGTTCCCGGGCCCCAAAGCGTGGAATGGAGGACATGGAGAAAATCTAGCATTCATCTCGTAGTCGTCTGGTTTTAGGGGGCTCTGGAAAGCTGCCCCCTAAAAATAGGGTGCTCTGGGGCGTTCCAGCATACTTTAACCCCTTGTAAGTAAAAAGCCAAACAAAAAAAATGCCTGCCAATGTTCCCACTCATAGACTGGGTGCGCAAAAATGTTTGTGAGCATCAATAGTCACACTATTGATTTTTTTTGCACGCGCTTTATTTTGTTGTGTGCACAGATTTCATGACCTGTGTGCACACGCACAGCTTAGAGGGAACAGTGACGCCTGCCAGATGGAGGATGTGAAGGTAAAAAGGAGGACATGTCCTCCTTTTGCTTCACACCTGGTAACCCTATCTAAAGGGGCAGCCCTGTTAGTCGAGTGAGGAAAACAAACAAGGAGTCCTGTGGTGCTTACAGGCTAACAAATTTATTTATTGCATGAGCTTTTGTGGGAGAAGGCCCTACTTCATCAAATGGTCCCAACAGTTTGTAACTTAAGCTGCCAAAACGAGGAGAGCACTCCTGCCAGGTGTAAAACACTTCCAAATCTTGGTGACCTCGGAGGGATGGGAGGGTCCACTGTGTCCCAGAGGCTCCCGACCATGTTGTTTAAAGGCTGCTGTTAGGGGAATACTTGTTTGCTGCTGAATGCAAAAGGTGTCCCAGATTTGGGGAAGGGCAGGGATTTTCCCAACACCCTTCCCTACATCCTATTTACACCTCCCCTGAATTTCCCAGCAGCCCTCCAGTTGTCAGTTAGTAACAGTGTTATGCCAGTTTAGCGAGTACACCTAATCCCCTACACCCACCCCTCCCATTTCAAGTCCTGGGGAGAATACTGAGGAAGGGAATACTTCTTCATTTGAAACTAATTTCGCAGCAAGATTAACACCATTTCCCTCCTTGCCCTGAAGGCTGCTGGCTCAGGCTTTAGTGCTAGTCAAAATATGGTGTGGTGTTAAAGAAATAAGAATAAAGATTTTTAGAATGTCTTGTGTAACACACATGGCAAATTAAAAATACTTCATCACTTGAAAAACTATAAAAATGCCCTTGCAAAATTCTGCTTGCCCACGTTCTAGGGCAAGTTACCCAGTTGGTGGGTGAGTAAACTTATTTCTGTTACTTTCTTCATGATAAGGATGAATGTGTATATTGTGTGTGTGTGCATTGGCATTTGTGTGTTTGTGTGCATGCTCAGGGATAGTATATTTTCCTGACAGTTTTTAAGGTTGATTTTAAAATTTCCCAGTGAAGAGTCTTTGGATTTTGGAGGGTTGCTTTGGAGCTGTGTGTATTTCAGTGAAACCTTTTAAATCTCTCTTCTATTCAAATAAAATTTTCTCATTCAAATTCTACACAGTTTAAGGTGTAACCTGTTAATGGATAGCTTTTAAAAAAGGGATAAAGTCTATATTTAGGGCACAGGAATGAACTCTGCCAAACTGTGCAAAAGACAACTCAGTCATGTGTAGCACATGTTTGTTTACTTTTGAATGTCATGCTTTTTGATACGTCACTGTATGTCCCTGTCAAACTCGGACCTCTTGTTCAATTGTGATGGTACTGGAAGACTCAGTCTTTTGGGATTAATTTTAAGGCTTTTTTTAAAAGCCTTCAGCTATTGGTGACAAAGGGATTTCGAGTTGTATTTTCAATGGGATATTAAACATTTCCTCATTTAAAAAAAAATCTTTCTCTGTACAAACCATGCTTATAACACATCTTGGTAGAACCCTGTTAGTGCGTGTGTTCTTTTTAAAGACAATCTGTATTAATGGCAGAACAATAAATTCTAAACTCATTATTTAAAGTCAGTTCAAGGGAATGGAATTCTTGTTTGCTTATCTCTTAATTTTGTATTTTTTTATCCACGGAAAAGGTTTCAGAGCTGTTGTTTTCCATTCTTCTGCTAACAGTCTTGAAGGTGTGAAGGGGGATAAATTTTGTTAATAAAGTTGGTTGTTTAAACTATAGAATCTCTTTAATTTGAGAGTTCCCTACTTGATTATTGTACACATTTGTACACATTTGTTAGAATGCCACGGATACCATGCCACTAGTTGCTGACATGCTGCAAATGTTTGGTACATTTATTACTCATGGGAGCGGTTCCAAACATTTAGGGACTGGGACTTAAATGTACTCAGGTCATTTTAACAGACGTCACTTTGGCTTGGCCTACATTTGGAAGTTTTGCTGGCACACCTGTGTCAGAAGAGTGAAAAGTCACACCCTTAATTTATATAGCTGTGTTAACAAAAGATTCCGTCCCCCAGGTAGATGTAGCTATGCCAGTAAAAAAGTAGCTTTACTGGAGTAGCTGATTTTATTTGGGCAACTGGTATGATAAACTATATTGGGGGAAGAGTGCTTTTGACAGTATTAATTGCATCTCTTCCAGGGTGGCCAATATAGCTATACCAGTTGGTCCCAACCTTTTCTCTGCGTGGCACACTTTGGTACCTTTAATTATTTTGAGGCATACCAACATATAATCAGCAAATGAACTCATAAATATTTATGAGCCAATCCAGAGCTCAAGCAGTTTTTAAAAAAAAATCTGTGGCACACCTGCTCAGGCCGGATGGCACACCTGTATGCTGTAGCAAATGGGTTGGGAAACATTGAGCTATGCTGTGCCTTTGCCAGTAACACAGTGCCCTTGCCCTAAGTAAGATTAATGATAGTTATACCAGCAAAATTGTGCTTTGACTGCTGTGTCTGTGCTAGGGGTCATGCTGGCAAAGTTATATATGTCAGGGATTGCACTTTTACATCCCAATCAACATAATTATGTTGACAAGAACTTGAGGGTAGTCACAGTTGTACCTGCAAAAAAGCCTTTTTGCCACTGTAGCTTATTTTTGTTTGCGGAACTGGTCTGAGCTATACCAGCAAAAGAATTCTTGCCAGTATAAACTCCATCTCCCCAAAGAAGCTTTATTGGGATAGTTATGCTAGCTTAGCTGCCCCAGTAAACCATTTCTTGTATAGACAAAACCTTTGTTCTTGCCTCTCTGATTATACCATTACCACAGAATGAAAGCCAAACCCTCTAATACGGATGGAGTTACTGGCAGTTAACCTTTCTAGAAGATTTCCACTCTAGCTTTTTGGATGTTAGTGCAGACTAAGTGTTATTAGTTTGCCGTGTTCAGGCATTCAAACTGGTTAGTTCGTTTGTTAGTTCAGTTAAAATATTTGGTTTCCAAAACAGGGTAATTGAAGGATACTTAGTGCTATGTTCAACATGAATTAATACCAGTAAACCATGGTTACTTCCTACGTTCCTCTGCTCGTTAAAGGTGTTTGTCTTTTCCCAGATACCTCATTATTATTTTTGTTATTACTCAGGTGTATTGACAGGAATAGTATTGAAAATGTCTGCACTGGACACTGATTTATAAGTAAAATAAGTAATCACATTATGTTTCCAAAATTTTAAAAAGCTGGGATTGTATTAGGTCACTTTTTCTGTCCAATATCTTTAAAAATTATGGAAAAGTATCAAAAGTATGAGATGTAGCTGAACTGTAAATTAAAGGCAACTGGAGAAACTGTGGTACAAGAAATTATTCACAAAACTACGTGGCAATATAGCAGGTACTGTAACGTGGTGACATATATATGGTGGTGTTTTGAAATATTCAAGGACATCTCAACACATAATAGAGAAAGTAGTACCAGTTTTAGGCAGCAGCATTGGGAGCTTGAAGAATGTGCTCAACAGATTTTAGATAACAATTAGGTTGACCTTTACTGATATGCGTATTCTTAAAATGTCAGTGCATGTTCTACAATTTTCACAGTACATCCAATCATCTGTGTATATGTATTGGGCCTTAGTACATAAAATTGGTTTCCAAGAATCATTTTGAATGAGGCCTCTTAAGTTTTCTAAGCTATATTCGTGATGAATGACATTTACGGAATATTTGAATACTGGATGGAATGACTTTATCTTTTTTTTCCCCTTTGTGCTATGCTTAAGCTTGCATGTGTTACTTGCCTTCCAGTGCAGAGACAGTGTATGTCGCTATATAAGGCCCAAATCCTCTAATGGTTAATGCTTCCTGAAAAGGCATTAATGTCTAGTGGGAGATGAAATACTTGCAAAAGGCATCCAGCAGTCCACTGGAGATAACGCTTTGTTTATTTAGTGGGTGATTGCATGTATGCATGTAATGTACATAACTACTCTGTGGTATATAGTATACATAACACATATACCACAAAGTAGTTTTCCCATCTTTTATCAGCTATAGTTTCTCAGTAGGGGGCATTGTGAAAATTGTTCAGGTACAAAATTTAGATTAAGCATTCCTTTCCAGAAAGTACTTTGAGAATATTATCATATCAGTGTATTAATATAGTAATAACATATTAATATTTATTTCCAGAATCACACAATTCATTTGCAACCTTTTAATCTAATCTTTTAAATAAAACATTCCTGAGTAGGAGACCACAAGATCAAATATCTATTTCATACAGGGAAAACAGTTGAGATTTTAAGTAAGTGCCATAAAATAAGTGAAAAAAGAATCTAGCTTAAAAATATATCGCGCAATTTGGAGTATAAGTGATTTTTAGTAAAGTGCCACAGGTGTATAATTGCTGAGCTTTATCATTGCCTGGGGAAAATACTCACAGGATACAACTGTACATTCATAATATGAACAGAAAAGTATGTGGATTGAGAGCTAACTGAAAAGTTTATTGTAGTGTTCTCGAATTAATTTTCTTCACTTTTTTTGTTATATAAAAATGCCACCTGGAAAATAGTGCCTCCATTTTTCCATTCTATTCTCTTCATAAAACTTGATATTCTGAGTTCTAGTGTCGTTAATAAGATTCCACAGAGTCCATTATCTATTCACTTTTTTCCATTGAACGTTCTTTAGCAGTTCTTGGTGCATGATTTTCATACTAACTTGGGCGGGGAAGAGAAATATATTTTAAAAACATTTACTTTACTCCATTTGTGGCAAAATCAACATTTTGCTTCTTGACAGCAAAAGGTTAGCCTCAGATGATCATATGAATATGTGCCTAGTCATTGCTAGAATCAGATATTCCCTAACTGGGAGGTTCTTACATTGCTGTTTTTAGCAGTCTTGTGGAAATTCCAAAAACAAAACCATATAGTAATAAGGGTTTGAATTTACTCTCTTTTCTTGTGCCTGTAATGTTTCAGAGTTCAGCCAGATTCCCTGCAGAACTCCCTTCTCTGGTGGCTTTGGTTGCACTAGGAAAGGGGTTGGCAACCCAGAAGATAAGAGTCTTGTGGCACTTTAAGTCTAACAGATTTATTTATCGCAGGAGCTTTCATGGGAGAATATCCCACTTTGTCAGACGCTTTGAAGAGCTCTTCAAAGCGTCTGATGACGTGGGATATTCTCCCATGAAAGCTCCTGCGATAAATAAATGTTAGTCTTTAAGTCCTATGAGACTCCTTGCTTTTTTTTGCTTTACTAGACTAACACGGCTAACCCTTTGGAACCAAAAGATAAGAAGAGCCATTTAAAAAAAAATTGCCTAGATAACCAAGTGTTTTGAGAAGTGCAATGGGTGTAGTCTCCTGGTGGGGGTAGCTGGGTAAGGGTGCCTGCCACAGGGTCCCCTGATGGATAGGGGAGCCTGGAACCAGGAGCAGCCCTCCCGCAGTATCCCCCAATGGCAGGGGACTCTGGAGCTAGTAGCTGGCGACCTGCAGAGTCACTTAGTGGTAGAGGGTGGGCCTAGAGCTGCAAGGGAGCAGCCAAAGAGCCGGATTTGGTCTGGAACAGCAGGTGGCAGACCCCCACATTAGGAAGTTAACACATTGTAATGACCACATTGAAATCCTAGTGTAGATAGACATGGTAGTTGTAGTTTTAATGCATGAACAATGGAGGCAGATGCATGATAAAATACACTGTTTTCCCCGGCTAATGATATCATTGAGGCACTCTTGGCCCCACTGAACTCAGCTGGAGTTTTGCCGTCAATGTTAGCAGGCCCCAGATTTCATCCAGAAGGTTTGGCCGATGCAAAAACTGCAAGATCAGACTTACCGTATTTCACAAGGCTTGATATAATACCATGAACAAAGGATACAGTGGTAGGTTTGTTCTGAAATTTCTTTCTTCTGTTCCTTTGAGTTGTGCCATAGTAATTTTGGATTGTTTATAACTGTTTTAAACCCAAGGCAATAAAATGCCATATACATTTTATTGGAGAGGTGAAATAATTCAGAACCATTAGTGGAACTAGAATGGTTGTAGCCTTTTTTTGCATAGCTGTTATACTGACAATTTTTGTTATGATTTTGCGTAATGAAAACAGTAAGAATTAATATAGCAAGATTTCTATTTAAAATACTGTAAAACCATGTAAATGGAAGATAACATGAAATATTTCATGCCCTTGGCCTTTGATGGATCAGTTGTACTTTAAATCACAGTGAAAACAGTAATTTCAGATATTACTGAATTAGATCCATGAAATACAAAATGATATTGATTTTAATGAGATTTTGTGTGATGTACTTCATTTAATTTAAAATTTTTTTTAAAACATACGTTTAAAAACTTAAGAAAGTAGCTGACAGTGTGTGCAGTTTGGTGTGTTTCAAGTTAAACTTGCCTATTTCCCAGTTTTTAAAAATACAGGTAGCTAAAGCAATAATTTGTCTTAAGGTCTAAATCATTTATAAAGTACTTTTTGTTTTGGTCCTTCTTAAAAATGAAATCAAACTAACTCAAGTCAAGACATCTTGTTATTTTGTGAATTTTAAAATAACTTAAACTGATATTTGCAACAACAAAAACAGTGAGATCCAGGCTAAAAATCCATGAATAGTTTTAGTTTGATGTGGTTTGAAATGGGTTAACTTATACATGAATAAATCTTTAATAACAGTGGTGATACTTCAGTCCACTTTTTATTGGAGAATTTAAAGATGGAAAAGAAATGTAAAGAAACAAAATCCGATGATATTAGTGTGCACTATAAAACTGATTTTAATATGTAACCAGTTACTGCAATTTCAGAAAAAAAAAAGTGTAATTTGGAGGCAATGGGGAGTTTAAAATACTTAAATATAAGTTGTGGGCTTGACTTCATGCCTGTTATAAAGTGAACTAACATAATTATTGAAATACAAATAATGTTCAGGGACTATTTTGGAGGAAAGTATCCTATACAATGAGATTTATCAAGTTGGGTCCAGAATTAGGAGTCCTGTGGCACTTAAAGACTAACAGATTTATTTTTCTCATGAGCTTTTCTGGGAGAAAATCCCACTTTGTCAGATGCTTTGAAGATGGGGGAACTTGTTCGAAGCATCTGACGAAGTGGGATTTTTCTCCCATGAAAGCTCATGCGAAAAATAAATCTGTTACTCTTTAAGTGCCAAAGATCTTGTTTTTTTTCTGTACTGGACTAACACGGCTGCCTCTTTGGATCCAGTATTAGGTCCTGCCTTAACTTGTGACAAAACTTCTATACTCTATATGTTATGTGCTGAAGAGATACAATCAGTAACTTTAGCACAGTGGATAAAGAAATTGGATGTGATAAAAAAAATCTTTGTTTCTGTTTGGAAAGATGTATTGAGTACCATGTTTAGGTCCCCCTTCCCCTTAATTATACTTTTCAAATCTGAAAGCGGCTTTTCCTGGAAAGAGATCTCATAACACAGAGCTGCTTGTTTTCCTCTGTTTGCACTAGTGGAGAGGAGGACAACTTAATGGAAATCAAGCCAGGGCAAAGGATAGAGGAGAAGGTTGTGGAACATGGAAATCCATCAGTTGATATTTGTTATCACATGTTTGGGAATCTTTGGAATGGGAAGTGGCATCTTGGAGCAAAGCTGGGAAGCAGACTCACTCTCTGGCATGCTTCTGTCCTAACACAGAAATTTTCCAACATTACGTGTGGCGTGACAATACATCTAAGAGAGGTAAAGTCTCTAGAGTCTGGTATTCCAGCTTGTAGATTTTTTTTAGAAAAGGTTACTGATGTTCCAATTGCAGAATTGAATTCTGCTTTCATTTATATTTTTCCAGTCCAGTTGGAGACTACCCTGCAAAATTTGAAAACATTGGTTTTGCATAAGTATAACTGAGGGCAGAATTTTGCTCCCAAAATCTTAATTATTGATGAAGTACAAGCTGAAAAAAATACAGCTTAGCTTTCAGATTTTAGGTTTGGTTTGCACGGCTGAGAGAAAAGCGATAAATGCTTGCTAATCTGAGCAAATTTGATATAGTCAGTGCGAGACATTAAACATAGAACCCTATGATTCCTATAGTCACTTTTCAGGGAACTATGCTTCAATAGAAAAAAGATACATAGAAAAGTTTAATTAAAAATATAGTCATATGGGCCATATCACATATTTTAGTTGTGCAGGGAATAAGGATTTAAGGTGCTCCCATTTTTCCCTTTATGGGCTTACATTCCAAGAGTAGCTGCCATGGGGGGTGGGAGGATAGCTGCTCACCCACAGCTGCAATATTTCCGTCCCTTGTGCGTGTGGATGAAAGTGAGCGTGAACGGATGGTGAATAGACTAAATCCCTTGGCTCCAATCCCCCAACATACTGATTATTTTGCTATGGAATGTAGTTTGTGCCATACCTGCCTAAGGATACCCACCTGCCAGAGGGAGGTGGAAACCAGAAAACATATTGCGTGTATTGCATTCTGATATGCTCCAGGGGTCATGCAACAATATGCTCAAGATTTGTGGCAAAGCTAAAATATGTCCCTTCATTAAGTGGATTCATGACTTCAGACTTTTAAATGGCATTAACACCTTCCTTGCTGGGGTAAGAAATTGACAAAGTCCTTGGAAGCATAGTCTCCCAGGAAGTTATGATGTTACTTTGTTTGCATTGCAGCTTTAATAAGATTTAATTATACTGTCTCCATAAAAATCGCAGTGAGAAAATTTTAATGCATGAGTATTCATTACATTCAGATGAAAGGAACCTCTGTTCAAGTGGACTGATAGTGTTAGATTATCAGGAAGAAGCTAAATGAGCCCGTTGTTGGAGTTTAGAAACACTGTGAAGGTGGATCCAAACTACTATTTCGTATGCAAAAGTAGGGTATCTCAGTGCTGTATTGAACCTAATTTACTGTAGCTCTTGGCTGCAAAGAAGACATTATGATATTAAGATAGCGCGATAATGCTTGTGTATTTGTAAGGAAGAAGTATAAAATAACATCAAAATTAAAGACTTCCGCTGTGTCAGCAGGCCGATTTCTTTTGTTGCTTCGTTCTTTTATTCATTTTTTCTTACGCTATGGTCGTTAAAGTGTTCGTACATAAATCTCCCAAAAGGGTCTTCTAATTGTTATTGTAGCCTAATTTGGTCAGTATGATTGCACTTAAATATGGAAGCACATATGGTGTCTCATTAGTAAGCCTGAAATCTTAACTTCTTAGTAAAAACTACGTTAAATAATTCTGATGTAATTAAATTAATTATTAAACTGTCCTCATTTCAGGACCTCTGTCCGCAGATCTCTTTCCATAGCTTATTAATTTTTGCCCAGATGTCACTATATGTTGAATATTCTGTGAGCTCAGTCCTGCGCTGCCCAGCGTTGGTATTCAAGGGCATGGAAGGCATCTTGTTTCTGTCCCACAAAAAGCAGAGCCAGGACCTGGGCCACTCCGTAGTGCACGGAGTTGAGATAAAAGATCAGGACAGTTAATATACTCACCTGCCAATGAGACAAGAGGGTGAGGTAATATTTTTTATTGGATATATTTTATCTTCTGTTGGTAAGAGTAACAACAGTGCTGGTAACATTCAGTAACATGGAGAGAAATGGTGGGTTCCTAGAATATTACCAGTAAGTCAGCTAGGAAGGGTTAGGTTTTTGTTAGTAAATGTCGACTTCATTGCATGCACACAAATCGACAAAATTATTTCCATTGGTGATAATTGATATTCACAGATAGACCAAGCAAGAAAAAGGCTGCTTGAGAACTTACTAAGCGAGTTTGATATCTGTTTTGTTTACTGTGATGAGATGCCTGTGTTTTATTTGTAATAAGGGCTTCAACTTTCTGACTGTCTACTGTCATTAAATAATTATTGTCTGACTGCTTAGTATTTGACTCCCCCATAATTTTCCTGCTACTGTGAAAATTTAAACTGACAAAATTTAAAAAAATGCTCATAAGCTACAGTTTTGCAGAACTGTGAAGATTTAAATAGATAAAAGTAAAAAATATGCTTCAAAATAAATATCAAAGTTCTGTGTTGAGATTATAAAAAAAATCGAATTCTGTCAAGCATACTAATAAGACAAGGTTACATTGTGTGTCGTTGTTTGACACCAGTCATAATAAAGATGGTTGGAATTTATTCCTGTTGTAAGCAGACACCAGTTTGGTGAGTTAGTTGTGTTGTACCTGCTTAGAAAAGGGTCACATTTGGTATGATGATAAATTGATTTTTGACAGGTTTCATTGTCAGACAGTTGTGTGGAAGATAACAACACTTCTGTGTTTTACATGCTGCACTGCAATGGCTCCCAAAAAGGCTATGATGCATCTTGTCTATGGCTTGGAATTTATTCTACATTCAGTGCATGTATTATAACTGCTTTTGGTGCTTTGGGTGGGTAATTTCTGCCTGAAAATTTTTTGTTAGATCCATAGAGTGTAATAGAACATGTCAGACGAAAAGTCATCATTTCTATTTTAATAAATAGGTCAGCCCATTTTTAGTGGATAAATGAATATTTTTAATGGAAAAATGTTTTCTTTTAGATTGTGCTATGCTAACCTATATGCTGCATTTTGATCTGAAATGAAATTTATTGAAGAATGGTCAGGCTTTGAACAGGCTGAGAGATGATAGAAATGATCTATTAGCTTATGCAATTAGTTTTCTACCAGTGCAGGATAAATACTAAAGAAAACAGAAATAAAGGCACTACTTAGCTTTCGTTCATTTAATATGTAGAGTGTGACAGAATCCAGGTAGCCCATCCAGCTTCTTTCTAGTGTAGATGTTTATCGAGGTTAACTACATCCACCGTGTTTTTGTGTCATGCTCTGGTATCTGTACCTAAATTGATCAGTTTGTTGTATGTTTTTTAAGTGGAAATGCCTGTCTCATGAAACTGAAATATGTCAGGTTTAATGTGCTCTTGTTCCTCTGTTGTCCCCATCTTCCCTCTGACAGTTTGCTGGTTGTGTAGGTCTTAGATCTTTCGTGTAGGTCTTAGAGCTTTCGTGGGAGAAAATCCCACTTCGTCAGCTGCTTTGAAGCATCTGCGAAGTGGGATTTTCTCCCATGAAAGCTTGTGCAATAAATATATTCATTAGTCTTTAAGTGCCACAGGACTCCTTGTTTGTTTGTTTTTGTAAGCTTGCTCTCTATGCTATCATCCAAGTCATTGATAAATACATTGAACAAAACCCGACCCAGGACAGATACCAGCAGTACCCCGCTTGTTATGTCCTTCCAGCCTGAATTTGAGCTGTTGATAGCTACTCTCTGGAAGTGGTTATCCAACCAGTTTTTCGCCTGTCTTATAGTAGCTCCTTCTAGTTCTAGTTTGTACCTCCCCAGTTTATTAATAAGAATATGATGTGAGACCGTATCAAATACCTTACTACAGTCTAGATAATGTTATACCTAATCTGCCACTTCCCCTCTATCCATAAGGCTTGTTGCCATATCATAGAAAGCTATCAAGGTGCTTTGACATGATTTGTTTTTGACAAATGCATGCTGACTAGCCCTAAGCACCTTATTCTCTTCCAGATGTTTGAAATTGACTCCTTAATTATCAGTTCCATTATTTTTCCCAGTACAGGGGTTAAACTGACTGGTCTATAATTCCCTGGATTGCTGCTTGTTGTTGCCTTTTTTTGTAGATAGGTACTATATTAGCCCTTTTCCAGTCCTCTGGGAGCATACCCATCTTCCATGATTTTTCAGAGATAATAGCTAATTGCTCGGATATCTCCTGATTCAGTTCTGTGAATACTCCGGGGTGCATATCATCAGGCCCTGGTAGCTTGAAGAAGTCCAGCTTGTCCAAGTACTTTTTGAGTTCCTCTTCCCCGTTTTTTAGCTTCTGACCCTATCTCATTCCTATTGACCTGCTTTACATCAGACGTGCAATCTCCACCAACCTTCTCAGTAAAGATTGAAACAAAGAAATTATTTAGTTCTTCTGCCATTTCTGTATTTTCATTTACTGTTTAGCCTCTTTGTTGAGTAAGGGTCCTACACTGTCCTTGGTTTTCCTCTTGTTTCTGATATATTTGAAGAATGTCTTCGTGTTACTCTTTATGGCTTCGGCTAGTTTGATCTCTGTGCCTTGGCCTTTCAGATTTCTCCTCTACATAATTGTGTTATGATCCTCCTTTGTATTTTGACCTAGTTTCCACTTTTTGTGGGACTCCCTCTTTATTTGTAAATTATTGAAGCTCTCCTGGTTAAGCAAAGGTGGTCTCTTGCCATATTTCTTATCCTTCCGATGCAGTGGAATGGTTAGCTCTTGTGCTCTTAATAATGTCTGTTTGAAAAACTGCCAGTTGTCTTTAGTTGTTTTTCCTCTTAGATGTTCTTCCTATGGTATCCTTCCCATCAACTGTGAATTTGCTAAAGTCTGCCTTGTGAAAATCCATTGTTTTTGTTTACGTTCAGTTTACATTCCTCTGGCAGTGAGATTGTAAAAGGTAGCAACTCACAGGCCAATCACTATTATGTTGGAAGCTTACTTTGAATTAGGCCTCATTCTTTTTCACTTGATTATGTGATGTTAAATGATGGGCCAAATTCTGTCAGCATGTGTTGAAAGGAGAATGGGGGGGGGGTGAGGAGAACAAGCTGCAGAAGGGACTGTATGTTAAAATAACAAACCCTACTGAAAGTCAGGCCTTTTCTGCAACTTTTTCTAGCTCCTTGGTTGTTTATATTACACCAGCTTAATCATCTATATGACTTACATGTTAGTAAATGGAAGTAAATAACTTGCATTATCTTACACATCACTTGTTGCATTTACTCCCTTTTGTTAACAGGCAAGCCTAAGAATCTGTACTTGCTTGCATCAGATGGAATTTAATTTAGTGTTTTTAATCTGGTTACCCTAAGGTGTTATTTATAGTCCATCAATCACCATGGTATTTGGGTCTCTGTGAGTAAAATTTTTTTTGTCAGTTACACCGATGTAAATCTGGAATAATTTAATTGAGATTGGTATCCAGGTTTACACCCGTAAACCAAGCAGAATTTATCCTAATTATTTAATGAGCCTCTAAGCTTTGTACTTAGTTCTAAACTTGAACCACTTTTCCACAAACCACATCCTCTATATGCTATTTGCAGATCTTTTGCAGATTCTTTGTGTAGTATCATTTTTTTTCCCCTGCAGTTCAGTATGGCATCATATTAAGCAGGAAGTTGTGGCAGTCACTTGAGGCTATCATGGTAGGAAGTTGCTACAGTTTCTATTATTTGAATTGTATCAGGTCACAAGTGCATATGAGTCTTAGAATATAGATCGGGGGTCCACAGACTATGGTCTGGGGGCCACATCTGGCCCACCAATACATTTTAACTGCTATGCTGGATCCAGTGGCATTACAGGTGTGTCTGGCCCTTTGGAACACAGTGTAATGTAAACAGGGCAGCTGGTGACTTCTGCCTTTGTGGGGGGATGAACTGGGGCCCTACGCCTGGACTGTCCCTCCCTGAAGCTCCACCTGCATTTTACCCCAGTTGCCGCTTAGCGCTCTCCTTACTACATCTCCCAGATTTCCCTTCCTGTTGATGGCTCTCCTCTGCTCGTGTCCTGCCGTGCTCTGCTCAGCAGCACAGCTCATTATGTTTTCCACTGGGCTGAAGGATAAGCCCAGAGCTTCAGTCTATCTGTCAGTCCAGGTCTGATCCCTCTCTAGCAGCAGCCAGAGGTTTGCCTGGGTTTAGTCTCCAGGCAGACCAGGGGGGTCTCAGGAAGTTTCCCCTTCTTGCTTGGAAAGAAAGGTGGGTTGTAGGGGTGGCCCCTCTGTAAAAGGGGGGTTGTAGCTGTGGGGTGAGGAGGTGCTTGCTACATTAGGAGCACAGCCCACCCTGCTGAGGAGAGGGGGAAGAGCTGCCCTCTCTACTCTCCATGCTACTGGTACGCTGCAGGGAGTTGAGTGAGTCACTCACTGGCAGGTCAGTATCACATGGGCAGGGGAGCTGAGACCAGCAGTTGAGTTACTGCTGGGACCAGCAGCCACAGGAGTGGGATGGATTGAGGCAGTCACCTCTGCCTCCTGGTGACTGGGAAGTTGGGAAGCAGAGGGGCTGCAGACACCTCTCCCTCTGCAGCAGTGTTGCCTTCTGGTGGTATTACTCTCTCCGTTGAGATCACTCCATGAAAACACCTGAACAGTGGGGGAGTCTCAAGGGGAGACAGTAGTACCAACAGGTGAACAGTAAGGGGTTGTGGGGAGGCAGAAGTGGCTGCAGCTCTGTAGCTCTTTTAAGTCACTTGGAGGCAGAGGTGACTGAGCACTTCCCTCGGCGCTACTTGTGCTCTTGTGTCCACTGTTTCTAGTGATAACTTTGCTGCTGGCCTCGACTGCCCCTGCCACATGCAGTGATGTGGCCGGTATGCCTCACTCACCTCCTTGCAGGGCTCTGGCAGGAAGTGTGGAGAGCACAGGGTGTGACTCTGCCTCTTCTTGCTAGATTGGTGGGTTGTGCTGCTCATGCGGAGAGCCCCTTCTTGCCTTGCACAGCTCCATCCCTTTCACTGAAACTTTGGAAGTTTGTATTTCCAACTTCATATTAATAACACACTTGAAAATATTTTTCTGTTGCTGTGAAAATTCCTAGTTTTGTACAAAATGCATATATTATTTTCTGTAATTGACCTGCTCTGGCCCACTATAACAGCAAGATTGAGTGATGTGGGCCTGACGGCTGGATGTTTGAGGACCCCTGATGTAGTTGGATGATGTCATCAGCAGAATAGAGTAGGATCTCAAAGATATGAACACCTCAGGAATGCAGGTCAGTCTCTGAAATGTTCGTAACTCTGAACAAAACATTATGGTACAGAACCCTGCAAGCTATTGTCTTCCAGCTGAGGCTGGGGGAGAGAGCTGCAGAAGTGGCATCTGGCACCACTTCCTGATTTGCAAGCAGCTCCCTGCACTATTCCCGTTTCTTGCCTTTGGGCTGAGCTCAGGGGAAGGGGGACTGCCTTGTACCTTTGGCACTACAAGCCTCACCCCTCACCTGCCTCTCTGCAGGGTTCACCCTGCTCAGTGCACTGCTTGCCATGCTCCAGGGCAGCATGTGGCAGGGGGTTGGTGCCAGCTGACTGCCAGCACCCTTCCCTCTCCTACCCCTTGCACTCCCCAGAGGTGTTGGCAGGATCCAGGAGTGCAGCCATGGGTGAAACTTGGGTCACATCTGTGTGCACATTGTGACTCTTTAAAAGTTCTCCAGAACACACTTAACTCCCAGCTCCGGCTCAGTTCCTTGCACGTCAGCTGCTCAGGTGCAACAGCTTTCTGTCCCGGGGTTGGGGGTGTGAGAACAGCGTTCAAGGGGGTGGGGGTGGGAGAGGGTGAAAGAGCACCCTTGCCTTACAGAAACAGTGCAGCTCCCAGACTGTTTGTCTGCACAGTATTTCTTTTTCTTTCTTTCTTTCCACTGCTGCCAGATTGCTTGCTTGCAGCACTTCATGTTTCACAGAGTGTTCAGCTGGCTGGTCAGTTCATAACTCTGTATCTTTGAGGTTCTAATCTGTAACAGATTTTGGATGTACAAGAGATGTCTAGAAATACAGAATCATAGGGTTGGAAGGGACCTCATGAGGTCATCTAATCCAACCCCCTGCCAAAAAAAGTAGGACCACTCCCACTAAATTATTCCAGCTAGAGTTTTATCCAGCCGGGCCTTAAACATCTCCAAAGACGGAGATTCCACCACCTCCCTAGCAAGCCCATTCCAATGCTTTACCACCCTCCTAGTAAGAAAGTTTTTCCTAGTATCCAACCTCGACCTCCTCAGCTGCAACTTGAAACCATTGCTCCTTGTTCTATCCTCTGTTTCTACCGAGAACAGCTGAGCGCCATCCTCTTTGGAACATCCCTTCAGATAGTTGAAGGTTGCTATCAAATCCCCCCTCAGTCTTCTCTTCTGCAGGCTAAATAAGCCTAGTTCCTTCAGTCTTCATAGGGCTTGTGCTCCAGCCCCTTGATCATTTTTGTTGCCTTCCGCTGGACTCTTTCTAATTTGTCCACATCCTTCTTGTGGTGGGGAGCTCAAAACTGGACACAGTATTCTAGATGCGGCTTCACCAGTGCTGAATAGAGGGGAATGATCACATCCCTCAATCTGCTGGCAGTACTTCTTCTGATGCAGCCCAGTATGCTATTGGCCTTTTTGGCAGCAAGAGCACACTGGTGACTCATATCCAGCTTCCCATCCACCAGGAACCCCAGGTCCCTTTCTACGGTGCTGCTGCTTAGCTGAATGTTTCCCAGCCTGTAGCAGTGCATGGGGTTTTTCCGTCCCACGTGCAGGATTTTACACTTGTCCTTATTGAACCTCATAAGA
>ML682004.1:29407072-29431739 GCA_007922195.1 Podocnemis expansa | reverse complement strand
TCATTGAGATCATTGATGAAAATGTTGAACAGAACCGGCCCCAGGACTGACCCCTGGGGCGCACCACTCGTTACTGGTTGCCAGCTAGACACGGAACCATTGATTCCTACATGCTGAAACTGTTGATCTAGCCAGTTTTCTGTCCACCTATCCAACCCATACTTCCTTAATTTGCCAATGAGAATGCTGTGGGAAACTGCATCAAAAGCCTTGCTAAAATCAAGGTATATCACATTAACGGTTCTTCCTGCATCCAGATAACCAGTCATCTGATCATAGAAGGAAATGAGATTGGTCAGGCATGATTTACCCTTGGTAAATCCATGCTGACTGCTCCTGATCACTTTATTTTCCTCTAAGTGTTTTAGGATGGATTCTTTGAGAACCTGCTCCATAATTTTTCCAGGGATTGAGGTGAGGCTGACAGGTCTGTAATTCCCCGGATCCTCCTTTTTCCCTTTCTTGAAAATAGGCACTACATTTGCTTTTTTCCAGTCCTCTGGCACCTCCCCCCTTCTCCATGAGTTTTCAAAGATAATGGCCAGCGGTGCTGCTATCTCATCAGCCAATTCCCTTAGCACCCTTGGATGCAGTTCGTCCGGCCCCATGGACTTGTGCACATCCAGCTTCTTTAAGCGGTCCCTAACCTGACCTTCCATCACCAAGGGCCTCTCTTCTTCTCTCCAATCTGCCACACCCATGGTAGTGGGCTGGGAGCTGACCCTGCCTGTGAAAACTGAAGCAAAAAAAGCATTGAGCACTTCAGCTTTTCCCTCATCCTCCGTCACGAGGATGCCTGCCCCATTCAGCAAGGGACCTACAACCATCCCTGATCCTCTTCTTGTTATTAACATACTTGTAGAACCCCTTCTTGTTATTCTTTACATCCCTTGCTAGCCGCAACTCCAACTGTCCTTTGGCCTTTCTGGTTTTATCCCTGCAGTCCCTAGCAATATTTTTTGCTGTTCTTCCTGCTCATCGGAATGGTATCTTTCTGTGCCCTTAGCAGGGTTTCTTTAAAATGCAACCAGCTCTGTTGGATACCTTTCCCTTTCAGATCAGCCTCCCAAGGGATCCTGCCCATCAGTTCCCTAAGGGAGCCAAAATCTGCTTTTCTGAAGTCCAGGGCCAGCGTTTTGCTTCTTTCCTTTTTTCCATTAATCAGCATCTTGAACTCTATCATCTCATGAGTTTTTGGCGACTGTGAGATACCGTTGCATTGATAGTGTAAATACCATCAGTATTAATTTTTGTACACACATCCTCTACGAGAGGCCTGGGAGTTTGAGGGTTCTGCGCAGTATCTTAGCTGTTCCTAGCACTGCACTCTTCTGGACAGAGAGCTCTGATATTGTTCCTGGGATCTGTTGGAGCCACTCTCCCAGCTTAGGAGTCACAGCCCCGAGTGCTCCTACCACCACTGGGACCACTTTGGCCTTTACTTTCCACATCCTCTTTAGTTCCTCTTTCAGGCCCTGGTACTTCTCGAGGTTCTCATACTCCTTCTTCCTGATGTTGCTGTCACTTGGCACTGCTATACCTATCACCACCGCTGTCTTCTGGTCCTTGTCTATTACCACGATGTCTGGTTGATTGGCCAGTACCTGCCTGTCTGTCTGGATCTGGAAGTTCCACAGAATCTTAGCCCTGTTATTCTCCACGACCTTCTGTGGAATCTCCCATCTGGTCTTGGGAGGGTCTAGCCCATACACTGTGCAGATGTTCCTGTACACAATGCCAGCTACTTGGTTGTGCCATTCAGTGTATGCTGTTCCTGCCTGCATCTTGCATCCTGCCACTATGTGTTGGACTGTCTCTGAGGCTTCTGTGCACAGTCTGCACCTTGGGTCCTGTCTAGTGTGGTAGACCCCTGCTTCAATGGATCTGGTGTTCAGTGCCTGTTCTTGTGCTGCTGTGATCAGTGCCTCAGTGCTGTCTTTTAGTCCAGCTTTTTCCAGCCACTGGTAGGATTTCCCAGTGTCAGCCACCTCAGCTATCTGTCAGTGGTACATCCCATGCAGGGTCTTGTCTTGCCATGGCACTTCTTCTGCATTGGCTTGAACATCAGCACAGAGCTGTGGCCCCTGTAACATCCTCTGGGGCCAAACAGGTAGTGTATATATTGTGTGGATGTGGCCTATATAACACAGAGAGCTGTACTTGCAGCCTACAATGGTAGTAGATTGAAAATCCCTGACACGTAAATATACACTAATTGTATGGTACTGAGGATGTGCTGATTGGGCTGCAAGCAGCCTGCAGGCTGGGGATTGAGCACCACTGGGTCAGAAGGAAACAATGGATTTGTTTTTCCATTTCATACACGCACAGAATTTTTACTGACATTTAATGGTGTTTTCATTCCAAGTATGGAAGAAAAATAATGTTGGTCCTAAATCAGGCATCTTGCACTGATACATTTAATCTGTAAAGACCTGTTATGTGTGTGGATTATCTTGCAGATTATCAGTATTTTGTGATGCTCTTTTTTCTTGTGTGAAGTTTAGAAATTATGGGTCAAATTCTGTCTAAAACCTAGAAATAGGTGTGACAAACCTGAATACATACATACAAACTGCAGAAAATGGTGTTAACGTCCTGCCTTTTGACGAAAACCTACATTTGCACAATTTGTCTTTTCACTAATAAAAGTAGATGCAGTTTACTAAAGGCTAATGACTGTTTTTGCATAAAGGGTTAGAAAATGGATGAACATAAATACTGTAGATGCCTCTTTCCCCATAAACAATGCCACAAAAAGTGCATTTGCTGCTCATATGTGGTCAAGAGTTTTTCATTAAAAAAAAAAAATCTTAGTTCTTGTCAGTACGTGTTTGGGATCCTATGTTTTAGGACAGGTTACACATAGCTAAGTCTTGGGCTGACTCCGTTCCCCTCTCAGCAAAACTGTGTCCCGAGGCTTGTTCTTGAAAGTCTGGCATTGAGATTGTAGGTGGTGGCAACTTATAGGTTAATTCATTATTACTCTGTCATGTTGTTAGCTTGCTTTTGTTGGGGCCTGACTAATCATGACTGCCCTTGATTGTTGCCACTTGGTAAAAGGCACAGTATATTTATCTTTATTTTGTATTGTTTACAGTATGTTGGGTAGATTATAATAGAACTTGAGGGGTACAGAATGAAAAAACCATATAGGTAGATGTTTTTCATTTTGAATTAATAGTCTTCAGTGTAAATACTTGATAAAGTATAGAGATTGTAAAGAAGAGTGAATTACTACTTAAATATTTAGTTATAGTGCATTTTCATTCAGTCCTACCTTTTTCTTTTAAGATATAAGTGTTTGAGCTTTTCCTGTCAAATTCAGCTTATTTGTTTTTATTAGTTTGATATGTGTGGAAGTACTGAAAATGAGTAAAACTTCTGCGTGGTTACTTAGACTTTTATTTCTTTTTTCTTAAACTATAAAATCTTTATTACTTTGCCACAACAAATTTTGTGGTCCTTTTGGTAAAACATTTCCATCTTTCTTTTTGCTGCTTCTCAATTTAAGTTATCAGCAGCTGGTTGCACAATAGCATCCCGTGAAGTAGTCACAGAACTTTTTTACGAAACAAGGCATACTGTTATTGTGTTTGGGTGGTGGGATTTTTAAAAACACTATGTAATGCAGCACAAATCTTACTGACCTGCAGTGAGGCTTGTGCATCTGAGAGCTGTTGTACACTGAAAATGTACATCAACACAGTGATGTGTCTTAGGAGTCAAAACTATGCCAAATTAAACTAAACAAAAAACTAAATTCCAGAGTAGGCAGAGAGAGGCTGATGAAAGAAGTTTATTGATGACCCAGCTACCACCTCTAGGAGTGATGGATTAGCTACAGCAATGGGGGATCCCCTTCTGTCACTCAGAGTGGCTACAGTGAAGTGTTATATTGGCAGGCAGCGCTGTTGTTGAAGTAGGTTATGTGTGGACAAGTCCTTCAAAGATCCCACCACTGAAACAGTACCCCATGCATGTACCCACAATCCTGCTGTTAGAAGAAAGGAAGGAACAACATATTATAAACACAAGGAAATCAGTTAAAGAAAGCTAGGGGCTAACTATTTATTTATTCTGAATAATACATATTTAGAGTTTACTCACATTATAAAATAGTGTATATATTATAAGTCTTTATAAGTTAAATTCTCAGCCAGCACCCTATACTGAATAGCTGGGTTTGGCACTGAACAGGTGGACTCATACATAGGAGAAAGAATTCTCTTTCCTAGGGTGGAGAGTCAATCTACAGATGCTACTTTAGTCCAGTAGCTGAAATCGCCTGGAGGATCCATACAGTGATTGATTGACCCTTGAGTCCCAACTCACCTGCCGCTGCAATCTAAAGCAGAGGGAATCTTTACTGAGTGTCTCTGAAGTGTAGAAGGGCTGCATGCGTCTTCCATATTCCACCCCCAACCCATTGTGGAGGATGAGTTACATAAGTGTGGGTGATAGGGAATATAGTGGAGTTTTCAACATGGTAGAGAACAGAGGAAGTTGGTAGATAACTAAGAAAAGTGCAAATTTCGTTTTGGGCATGTTACATTTGAGAGTAAAAAAAACCAAGGAGCAAAAAAAACCAAGTGGCATTTAAAGACTAACAGATTTATTTTTCGCATGAGCTTTTGTGGGAGAAAATCCCACTTCATCAGATGCTTTGAAGATGGGTGAATTTGCAGAATGAAATGAAAATAAATGCAAGGGGGTGTAAAACATAGCATCAGGTCATACAGTAACAGCGAATCAGAGCAGTTGTTAGGTTCAAACCCTGGGAAGCCTGAAGTCAAATTACCTTTTGTAATGGGAAAAGAACCCATAGTCTCGATTCAGTCCTGCATTCAAAGAATTTAATTTGCTTATTAATTTGAGTTCTGCTGTTTCTCTTTGAATTCTTGATGTCCCAGTCACATCTCTGTCAGCAGTTGTTAACAAATCATTTATTGAGTGATTAGAAAGTTGTAAGTGCTCAGCAACTGGTTTTTTTGTTTTGTGATTTCTGATATCAGTTCACCCCCTTGCATTTATTTTCATTCCATTCTGTAAGTTCACACATGTTCAAAGCAGCTGATGAAGTGGGATTTTCTCCCACAAAACTTCATGCGAAAAATAAATCTGTTAGTCTTTAAGTGCCACATGACTCCTTGTTTTTTTTGCTGGAGTAGACTAACATGGCTATCCCGTTGGAAATTGACAAGATACATTTGGGAGTCCTGAGGAGATGATATCTAGGCATTTAGCGACAGGAGGCTGAATTGAAGTCACGAGTTATGGATATAGATTTGGGACATGCCAGAATAGTATTTGTATTTTAAATAGTGAGAGCAGATGAGGTCACATAGGGAGAGAATTAATGTCGACAAAAGAGGCAGGGTTAAGGCTGGAGCTTTGAGGGGTGTCAGCTGAGTGGAAAAATGCGAAGGAAGATAAAGCAGTCAAATAAGATGATGATGGTTATTGTGGTAAAAGAACCAGAATTCTACAATCTCAGAACCCTAAAGAGGAGAACGCAAGCAGAGGAGAAAGTGATAAATAGATAAGAACATCAGTACCAACAAGCAATGATTAGGGAAGTAGGCAAGCCATAAGAATGTGGTGGTAGAGAGGGGATTTAACTAGTACATAGAAGATTAAATATAATCCAGTTAATGCAAATGATGTGTGTAGGAGGCCTTTTTTAGGATTTTCAGTTACGAGGGAACTCACTGAGGCATGCTTATGAGTGTCACTTAGAATAAGCGAAGAGTGGGCATGTCTGTGAGGGCCAGCCAGGGATACAGATACATGTTAAAGATATCTGAGAAAACAATATCCTCAGCCAGCTGCCCAGTGCTTCATGACTTAGACACACTGGGCTATGGTTCGTATTCCGCTCTGTTTGCTTCACCTTGTTGGGCTGTGAATAACAAAACACCATCCTTACCAGTCCCCACCGTGCCAGGTTCTTCAACACACATTTGTTTCCTGACAAGCAAACTGCTCCTATAACCAGAAATTCCCAGTAAAGCATTTGACTGTGAGAGAAATATGAATCTATAATTAGCATTCTTTTTCTGTGTTTGTTTTTTGTTTTGTTTAATCCATTTTTTTATCTACAAAGCAGTCTGATTGGTCAGGCTATTGTATGCTTCCATTTTAAAAATAACTGTAGAACTAAAGGGTAAAATTACTGCATTGAGTTTACACAGATAGATACTTGGGGCTAAATTATGTGCTCAGATAAGAATGTAGCCTCATATTAGCTTCAGGACTTGTGTTAACTTCAGTGGCAGTCAGACAGGTTCATCTAAAACAGGGGTAGTCAAATGTAGGAAACTCAAGAGGCACACAAGTCAATTATTAAACCTTCAAGAACTGCACTGAGGCCTATAGTCATATGCTTTTACCTACTCCAAAATTACTAAGTTTAAAGTTCATTGTACACTTTAATTTTATCCTAAAAAAGAGGGCAGATATTGATCTTACTGATGTCAGATTCTATAATTACTTAGGATTACCATGAAAACTAGGCCTCCAGTAAAAATGCGGCTTCCCCACCCTCCCCAACTATGCCACCGCTTCCCCTGCCATCCCCAACCACTACCCCCCTGGCCATCCATGACCATGTCACCACTGCCCCCCACCATGCTTTTCTGCGAGCCTCACTTTTTGTTTCAAGAGCCACATTCGGCTTGTGAGCCGCAGTGTGGCCACACCTGATCTAAAGTATGGCTTACAGTAGATACTGGAGAATTCCAACAGATTGTTTGTTGAAAAAAATTGATGTGCTTTGTTTTATTGTTGAAGGAAATCTTTTCTGTGATTTTGATGAAATATCAGTTTTTCCATTTTGCTTTAGTTGTCATGGATGATGATGACGATGAATCCTGTCTCCTTGATCTTATTGGGTAAGTTCCACTTAAGAAATTCTTGAAGAAACATCTGTGCAAAAATAATCCATACCAAAGATGATTATTTCCAAAAGTCTTTGAAAGCTGGTGTCATGAGATAGTTTAGAGGCCTGTAAATGAAATGAACTGATAGCCATCATCTAGTCTAGGAATCCACACCACAATACCAACTATTGGAGTCTATTTGATAGACCATTTGTTGTTGGTCTGACACTGAATTCCCCTCTTGCCTGATTACAGTTCTGTCTAGTCAGTGCTGAGGTACATTGGCAAGTAGCATAGGGTAGTTTGCGCTATTAATGAAAAAGAAATGGCTCTTTTTTGGCTTGATAAAGGACTTCAACCTTCAGAGTTGCATAACCCCTTCACAAATACTAACTGTCTGAATGAAATAATAGTTAAAATATGTGAACAATTTCAAAATACAAGTTAGATAAATTATTTTTACAGAAGAAAAAGCTGAATTTTTGTACCAATTTTATAAGAATTGAATGGTTACTTGGTGTAAAAACTTACAAATAATACAGAATTTTAAAGGTTATCAACTTCTATTTGTGTAAAAAACCAACAAGATAACTCCCCCAAACCAAGCAAGCAAAACCACAGTCCCCTACTTCACATTTTTCATATACAATTTTATGCCACTTCTACATGCAAATTGGCTATGTCTACTACATGGGAATCATAAATCAGTATTTATGGCAAGAAAAGCTTTTATCTGTAAATGAAGTACCTTTCCCTTGATTGGTCAAAATACCAGTATAATTCTTCAAGAGCAGACATTTATTGTAATGTGTCCAAAGTGTATAGAGGATCTTGAATATCCAGTATCTAGTACTTTTTTTCCAGACACCTGTTAAAATGATATGCCAGTCACTACAGTAGGAATGGTTTCCTGCATGGCTCTAGATCTAGATAAAGTGAAGAAGATAAACCTACCTACAGTTGTCAAGTATAGAGAAGGGTGGGCTTTATCATGTATTGCTTTATGCACCCAAAACTTCCACCGAAACCAGTGAGACTCTTGAATGCAAAGGGAATGAAGTTTCAGGCCCAATAATCACTGTAATTAGGGGAATACTATGTGAATAACCTACCAAAATAACAAAATGTTGGTAGTGTTGCCTAACAGTTATGTCACGTACAGTATTATAATATGAAACTGCTGACTTCAGCCACCAAAGGGAGCATACTTACATCTTGCCTTGAACATCAGCATAAGTTCAAATGGAAACAGAAGTGAAAAAGCTCAATAAATAGCCATGTTACAAGAACTCCAGTCCAATTCCACAGACCCAGAAGATGAGGTCCCACAAGTAGGAGAGTGTTGAGATGTAAAGCATTACAGTATTTGTTGTAGAGTCCTTTTTTACTGCTTGTATCAACTATCATCCAGAGCATCTAGCAGGACAGAAAACTGAAGTTTGTCTTCATTAGATCTTTCACTTTGGTGAGTGTCTTCTGATCTTTATGGATTTATTTTTAGAAACAATAAAAGTTTTATAAGAAAGGATGATTAGCTAGGGTGATAAAACATGATTTAAATTTCTCATGATTGTAAAAACTGGTAAGCAGTATTGATAGTAAAGGTCTTGGTTATGTATCGATAAGCTCGACAAGTCTTTGCGTGAATGAAGTAGTGGAGCCTTTCTCCTTTTTCCTTTTAATTTTGTGAAATTTGCACTGAAAACAAGATTTCTTTTAAAAACATAGTGTGTGGAAGTTGTAGCATGCGTGAGTAGTGTCTGACCTTAGATGCCTGAATGTTAGCTGAGTATCCATACCATGCAATATTTTAAAATGCATTTAGTAGGACAGTTGAATGCAGCATGATTTTCTTGCTGTTTAAAGGTGTTTTGTGAACTTATGCTTTCAGAAGGCTAGATTGATGTTGAAAGTGTCTTTATTTTGTTTTCTGTTTTTCTTTTAGGCTGATCAAGAAAGAAGAGGGGAGGTTTCAGATTGACCTTGGTGTTTATTGGGGAGACCCATAAATATGTTATCAAAATGTTTTATTAGTGCTGTTTACAAATAAAGATTCTTTCTTTGACATCAAAGAGTTCATGTAACTTCTTGAATTGAATGTGTATGTTAATGGATGTGTCACAAAAATAATTGTATAATTACTATATTTAGCACTAACTACAAAATATTCACTGTAATGTAAAGTCACATATATGTATGGATACACAGAGAATTTTTGTTACATGGATATGTAGTTTTAATAATTTGAACTCCAAATGCCTAGTCCAGGGGTGGCCAAACTGCGGCTCGGGAGCCGCAAGTGGCTCTTGAATGAAAAAGCACGGCTTGCAGAAGAACATCAGCAAATCAATTCATTAGGTAAAAGTATATGGCTATATGCCTCAGTGCAGCTCTTGAAGGTTTAATAATTAACTTGTGTGTCTCATGAGTTCCATAAGTCTGGCCATCCCTGGCCTAGTCCATCGGACAACTTTTTAAAACTGTATCACTATTTTATTCAGTGAAAGTGTGTCGAGGTATCAAAGGAAAAATGCATGTAATTAGTTTTGTATTTGACTTCATTTGGAAAAGATGTTACTTTTTCCCCCAAAGGAAGATAATGTTGTTTTTTGAGGAGCATTCCTGTGGGTGATAGTGTGTCTCTGTGTCTGTGATGGGAGAATTTCAGCTGCAGTGTACCTCTAGGTGGCACCTACACTGCCTTAGATCTCACACTAGTATCAGCGCCTCATTGAATGCATGCAACCTGATTCCCCCCCCCCCCCCATTCCTTTTCAACTGTTTCCAGCCTGAGATGGAACTTCCAACAGTGTGAAAGCTGATAACTTTATTTAGTGTGTAGAATAGTTCGTAAGAATGATTGTTTACTAGTTAGGTTTACTTATCTTTTTCCTCCCCATTTTTTTCAGCAAAAAATATTTTTTCTTTTGTCATTTTCCGACTCTTACAAGAGTTTGTCTTCACACTCAGGGTTAAATCATATAGTTCAAATGATGCCTACTTCCTCAGACTTCATGTGCTGCCTTTCCTGCCAGGAAGCAATCCTAGTATTGAATAGTCACTCTCTGTGTGTCCAATATTTAGGTGAGACACACATCCTACAGCAGCGTGTTCCTAGACAGACAAAGATCTGTGTCTCAAGCTTATTCTTATGGAAATGTTTCTGCCTCTGATATCTGATCCCCTTTGGGCAGCTTCTCCAGAGACTTCATCCTCTTCACAGAGGAGCGCTCATTCCTCTAAAAATCAACAAAGAAAAGAGCAATAATTGTTAATTCAAAAGAGCCACTGCAAAAGAAATACTCTTGGGCTCACTCTGAATTCTAGGTACCAAATGCACCATGGCTGAGAATGTATGAGGCACCAAGATCCTCTGGTACTACTTGCACAATGACATCTGTCCACCACAAGCAGGAAGGTTCAGTGTCAAGGGGCATATAAAAGTCCATTTCCTCTGTTGTGGGAGCAGTGCAGTTGTCTGAAGATAGAGCACCAAGACTCTCCCCACATCACCTGATTTGTTACATGGCACCCAGATATTGCCATTGATGCAAATACAATGGCATTATTGGCACTGACCACTGCCAAAATCATTAGCACTGTCCTGTTTCCTACAGCACAAGGACCATAGTTGTATTATTGATGCCAGCAGCTCTGCTCATTGGCACTGATATGTCCCTGGTACATGTGGTACCAGGCCAACCAGCTTCACTGCTGGCCCCTTTGTTTTCCAGCAAGGAGAAAGATACTGAGGAGGAGGGTCTTTTGCAACCATAGGACCATATGTATGGCCAAGAGCTCATCAAAGGCCTGACACCCAGGCCTGGTGTGACTTGTAGAATTTTTTTATGATGTCCTTAAAGAGAACACAGATCAGTTCAAATCTACCCTAACTGAGGGTCAGCTTCTGCCCAGAACCACTCTACAGGTGTCCCTAGATGTGGCAGGCGTGGTGGCATGCTCCTAAGTCACTGCTTTTGTTATGTGCTTTGTTGTGGCTCCACCTGTCGTGCTTCAACAGTGAGGACTTCTCTTTTGATGGCCACAGACCGTTTGTGTCAAAGACTTATGGAGATCTCCGCACTCTGTAGGACTTTCAGGCAATACTCTGAATCTTGGGGACATATGGGCCTGCAAGTAAAAGAAAACAGGGTGGTAGATATTATCCCTACCAGTGCACAAGATCCACTCCATATGCTTAACAACAAAGACACTATGAGACACAAAGACCTTCAAGGCACTGACCACCGTTGCTTCAGACGCTGGCATCTGAACCATTGCAAAACAAGAAGTTTGAGGGGTTGGTCCAGGGCCCCAGTGACCTCCCTCATTCATTAGTGCTGGCACCATTGACTTCCCATGTTGGACTCCATTTGACCTTTTTCTATTCAGCATGGATGTCCTTCACCACAGAAGAATGCATCCTGGAGACAGTTGTCACAGGCTACTCTATACCATTTACATCCATCCCTCCTATCCACTCTGCCTTTGCATTCCTTTTCAGGGATCCTTTTCATGGACACCTTCTGTGGCAAGAAGTGAGCCACCTAATTTTGGGCATTGTGAAACAGTAGCGCCACAACAAAGAGGGGAAGTGTTTTTACTTCCACTGTTTCTTAACCCAGAGAAAGATAGAAAATGGAGGCCTATTCTAAATCTGAGAAAGCTCAATAAATTCCTAAGGATCCAACTGTTCAGAATGGTCACACTAGCAGTGATAATACCTGTGCTGGATCAAGAAGACCCGTTGTCAGCCTTTGAACTCCAAGATGCATATTTACAACTAACAATGCCCTCAGCTCACAGGAGCTTTTTCAAATTTATTTTGAGAACAAAACATTACCGATACAACATTTTGCTTTGTGATTTCTCAATAGTGTTGTGGGTGTTTTCCAAAATTCTTGTGGTGGTGGTGGTGGCACGCTTGCACCAACAAAGCACAGTAATCTTTCTCTCTCTGGACTATTGCCTACTAAAAATTATCACTTGCCCTTGATGTAATTCAGAGGATACTCATACTCTTCCTGAGACTGAGTTTATAGCTAAAGATAAAAAAATCAACTCTAAACCCCCTACAGAAGTTGGACTTCATTGGTGTCTATCTCGACTCTTTGGAAGCCAAAGTGTCATTACCAATAAACAGGTTTATCGCTATAACAAATCTCATCTTTTCAGAAGTGAATGGTTCACAAGCCTGTCTCAAACTATCATGCCATATGGCAGTGACTATATTCATGGTACAACATTCACCTCTTCACATGTGCTACTTTCAGGGCTGGATAATAATCATCCATGTACCACACAAAAACAGCCTAAACAGCTGCCTTACAGTGCTGACCAAAGTCAGAGACTCTCTACGCTGGTGGACACAGCCTAATATCTTACAGTACTTCACAAATGGAAAATATTTTACATATGGCATTTGAACAAACAAATTAAACCACATACCTGTCCTTGGATAACTCACATCTGTCTTCACCTTTCATCACAAGATCAACGGGACATTGACAGTTTCCTATCTGATCACCAAATGTTTCTTTGTAGGTATCAGGAATGTTTACCTTGAATTACGTTTACCTACTCTACCTTGGGATATGAACTTGGTGCTACGCTGCCTTAGTGGACTCCCATTTGAACCTGTAGCAACATGCTCTTTGACGCATCTGTTGATGAAAGGAGCATTCTCAGTGGCTATCTTGAGTTGGGGTCCTCATGGCACATCCACCTTACACCATCTTTTTCAAGGACAAGGTCACTGTAAGATCTCAACCCAAAAATTCTACCTTCCTCTCACATAAATCAAGCAATACATTTTCTCTCCTTCTTCCCCAAACCTCACAGAAGTATACAGGACTCAGTATTTTATATTCTAGATGTCAGGTGCACATTAGTGCACTACTTTGGTAGAACTAAGCCTTTCAGGAAATCTCCAAGGAGTTTCCTTTCCACTACGGAACATTCTAAAGGCTCTGCTGTTTCTACACAGAGATGGATTATCAAAATGGGTTGGTAGGTGCATCCACCTCTGCCCTCAACAAAAGAATCTAAAACCTCATCAGGGATCCAGGTTCACTCTATCAGATCCCTTTTAATTTCAGTAGCCTTTCTAAACAAATGTACTGATTGTGGACATACATAGAGCAGCCACTTGGGCCTCCATGCACGTTTACAAAACACCATACCATCAACCAGCACTCAAGATCAGACACATTGCTAGGTCTTACAGTGTTATCCTCACTTATGCAAGAGCTTTGATTTCCTTTCCATTCAATGAGGGGCATTGCTTGACAGTTACCTGAAGCAGAGGATCTACAGAGACACTCCTTGAAGAAGAAAAGGTATTTACCCTGTGCAGCCATTGAGCCGAGATGGGTGTCCCTGTGAGTGCTCTGCTACCCACCCTCCTCTTCTCTACTTCAGAGCTCAATTTCCAGACTCTTTGGTAGAAAATGAATTGAGGGATGTTGGGTTGTGCATGCTTGATGAAGTGTTGACATTGATGCAAGATGGAAAAAGCGCATGAATGACCCTGAGGTGTGGTGCTGCTGAAATTTTCTGCTCAAAGGTGCAGGTACGCACCATCACCAGAAGTGGAGCACCCACAGGGACACCAGTCTCAAAGAACCTGTGTTATTGTGCAGGGTGAGTAACCCCTTTATGAGAAAATGATTTTTTATTAATAAATTGGGAAAAATGTCTTTAAATATTTAGTTTTATTTATTAAATATGATAGCTCTATCAGGAAACTAATTTACAGGCAATAGAGCTCATTAGAGGAGATTATTCCTACTTTTGTTTTTACATTTTTTGATCTAATACCACTGTTTGGCCATCTAATGCAAACTATTGTGTTACTGAATATTGAGTATTTATTTATTTGAACACACGGTATTAGGGCTCATAGAATGGAAGTAAACATGAAAAGAAAAATGTAGGGTTTTTTTTAGAGTAATAAATATTTGTAGACTCTTGAAATTCTGAAATATAATGATGGGAATTCCTGTCTTTGAGTAAGTCCTTTTTTAAAAAAAAATGGTGAAAATATAAATTTATATGTTAACATGGTTTGCTGAAAATAAAAAAGACATTGTTACCTGATATAAATTGGCATTGTTCTGTTGAATTCATTGGAGCTACACTGATTTACATGAGAAAAGCTCCTGGCTCAATGCTTTTATTTTTGTCTTATTTATGCTTTTAATTATTATTTTTGTCTTAATTATGCTTTTTAAAAACAAATTTAAATGCTCGAAAGTGGTAACTTTTTTTGTTTCTTTTTCGAAAGAGATCCACAGGCACTGAATTATTTTCTGCATGGACCTAGTAGTAAATCTGTAAGTGGTATTCAAATACACTATTCTAAAATTACATGAACTTTAGTGACTGCTTTACTGTTAGTTTAACATTACACTATTATATTTGTGCCTTAACAGAGCAATGAAGATTTGACTAATGCAGGGTACTCTGCAGCCAATTCTAATTCAATTTTCGCCAATTCCAATGTAAGTATTCAGTAGACAAAATATTATGATTACATACTTTCATCACGGCTTGTCCTACTTAAAACTAAATGAAATAGATTCACGTTTTGCTTTTTTTCCTTGATAAAGTTCGGAAGTGTGACCTCCAACCATATCATGCCATTGATTTTTATGGCAATGTTCTGCTTAAAAGTGGATGGCATAACAACGGTCCTTCTCTCTTCTGTGAGTAATGTAGAACAACAATTAATTGAATAGTGTATATATTTTCAAAGTTAATTCTGGCAAATAAACAGTGAGTTTCATATTGTTAATGCTTATAGCAAATCAAGCCTTGTCTTCTCTATTTGGATTCCAACTTTCCTGAGTTCCAATTCATATTAGAATTTTGCAATATGTTTAGAATGTGTATATTCAATTTCTTTTTCTCTTAAAGTGATCTACATTACTTAATATCATTAGCGGCTGCTTAGACTTTTATTATTAGAAGATGCTTCAGTAAGATTGAGTAATTTAAAATATTTTAAATGTTTTAAACACTGTCCTTAGGCTGAGGCTTGGCAGCCACAAGTGGCTCTTTAATGTGTCTCTTGTGGCGCTTTGCAGCATAAGGTATTAAAACATTATGGTATAATTATTAACCAATCAATATCCTTTTCCTGTTATTAACCAGTTGTAGTTGATAAAGTAATCATAGTCATTTTTGTTATGAGAATTGATATATTCACATACCCACCCACCAACGAATTCACACTACTATGGCTCTTTTGAGTAATACTGATTGCTAATTTGGCTCCTGAGTTCTGAGTGTCACTGGTTTAAATATTTTGTAGTGTAATCTATTAGTCATAGTTCCCTTCATTGTGAGCTTTCTGGGAAAAAATTGATCTCAACTTAGATATAAGCCCTTATCTGTAGTTAATAATTTGCTATGCTTTTCATTATCTCATGCTATAACATGAAATGGAAAGGACTATTTCTTGTATTAATTATCTTTTTAAATAATTTCTTTATAGATGATGTTTGAAATTGGTGTAATGTTTGTTTTTTATTTAATAATGCCACACTTCAATTTCTATAGAGAAGGGTTTGTCCATTAATTAGCCTTGTACATTTTATTGAATAATTAATAAGTATTTTAACACACAGTTTTTTTAGCTTATGCAGTGAATGATCTCACATGCCTAAAGTAACAGATATTCTTTGGACATATGGGAGCTGTTAATAACTAGCATAAAATAGGCATATCTAGACCCTAGAAATTGTGAATCTGTAGGTAAAGAACCTATATCTTTTCTCTTATCATTGTTTTTATAGGGGCAAGTTGTTGGCCTTCCTCCACTTCCATTATTATTATTATTATTATTATTATTATTATTATTGTTGATTTATTAGTATTTCTGTTGGATACATAATGAATGAAAGTCCCTTCTCCAAATAGCTTATAGTCTAAAAGACATGAAGTGGCAGGAGTATAAGACAAACAGGTTGGTTGGATGAAAGTGGGAAAACTCAGTAATGAGTATTAGGGTGTGCTCAATTTTCAGCTAGCAAGGAGCAGTGATCACCATATGCCACATGACTAGCCATAATTAGGCAGCAGTTTCCTGTCTGATAGAGGTGGGTTTTAAGGAGACACCTGAATAAAAGTAAGGTGATGGCTCTGTGGATTGGACTATGAGGTCTTCCCCGCGTCAGAGAGCAAATATAAAGGTGCTCGTGTGTGCAATGTGTGACACTTGTGGTCTGTGACAAAGTCACTGGTTGCTCCCTTGGGCCATTCCCCCCCCCCCCCGGTCAGCGTGAGTGGATGAGGCAGGAACCTATTTCTTTCATGTCCCAAGAAGTAGGGATTTGGGAGACCTGATTAAAAAAAAAAGGTATTAAGGTGAGGTGGTGGTATTGGGGAAGATACAGATAGCTGAGACGAATGGGATGGTTTTGGGGCAGGAGAGATCCTGGAGAGGTTTTGGGAGAGGCATGGGAGCCTGTCACAGTCTGAAATGCTTGTAATGGGTGACTAGTTAAGAGGGCAGTGAGAGCTGGGGTAGAAGGCTTTTTGCTGTTGTCTTCTGGGTCAGTATCCTGCATTCTGTCCTCTTTCTCATCTAGAGTAATAGAATTTAATGTGAGAAGGGAACACCACATCAGTGTAGTCTGCCCTCTGCAACTCAGGCCATCAGCATGTGAATATTAAACTGAATAACTGAAATTAGGCCAAGGTGTTGCAGCCCGTAAGAGACTAAACTATTAAAAGCCACTGGCAAGAGAATAAAAAGGATTGAGGTGCACCAGTGCCCAAGAGCCCTGCAGTGGCAGAATATTAAGTGAGATGTAACCATATGGACCTGGCAAGTGACTTGCACCATGTGTCACACGGAAGGTGACAAATCCCCACTGTCAATGCTAGTATGACCTGGAGAAAAATTCCTTCCTGACTCTTCCTGGACAATCAGTTTGACTGAGAATGTGAGCAAGAACAAATGAACTAAGCACCTGAGAGAGAACTCTCGGTACCACCCAAAGCACTAGCCCACTCTCTCTAGGGTCCCATCTCCAGCTGTGACCATCTGTGATGCTTCAAAAGAGGTGAAATTAAAACAAAAAATAACAAATCACAAAAAAAAAAAAAAAAAAAAATTGAAATACCCAAATCAACACCAGAAGAAAATTTGATGATGGACCCCTGCCAATGACAGCTGATGCATGAGATTTCAAAAATATCTGACATGAACGAGCAAGCACTCTCAGGCATTCTGAGCTCTGTCTCCTACCATTACAAGCAGTCATGTTATACAGCCCCAGTTGTAAACTGGCCCAGCTCTCTCTTAAAACTAATTAAATTTTTTGTCTTTACAACTCCTGTTGGATGGCTTTCTTGACCCTCAGTCCTTTGACATTTTGAAATAGTCTTTTGATCTCCAGCCAGAATTTGTTCACAGCTATTTTATAACAATTTGTTCTTATGGTAGTTCCTGTTCCTCATCCTGGTCTATTTTCATCCCCTCACATACTTTCAGCTACCGCTACTACCTCTTTCTAGGGTGGAATGTTCCACACTGACTTGACTTCCTGTGCATGGACTTCTGCAGCCCCTGGTGCACAGGCAGGAGTGGCCAGAGCACAATTTCCAGCTGGTTCCTTGGGGAGCATAGTCAGATGGTATATGTTAGAGCAGAATCCAGGCTGTTCTCATAGGGACAGAGTATCAGGGAGTTGTAACTAGGTTTCCGTTATATACACATATATAGAGCCCTGCATGGATACAAATAAGTGGATCTGTATCTGATCTGCATCCACAAGAAGTGGTCCAGGGATATCTGTGTTGTATCTGCAGGTGCGGATATAATGCAGATATCCACGGATATCCACATATTTGCAGGGCTCTATATATGTGTATATGGGCCACTTCTGGTGCACCTAACAGAAGATGGACACACAGAATCTGGCCCCTAAATGCTAGGTTTTTCAGAGGTGTAGATAAAATATACACCAAATGCAATGTTTGTGTTTTCACTTATTCACTGTACATTATAATTTTACAGGCAGAGTTGCAAGTTTTCTCATATTTTTGAAAACCTTCAGTGAAATAGACTCTAAGGGCTGAAGGGACCAGTATGATCATCTAGTCTGACCTCCTGCACAGTGCAGGTCTCAAAACCTCACTGAATAGCAAACTATCCACCATATTCCAAAGCGAGAGAGAGAGTTTTATAAAATAAGATTCAGTAGAAGACAGACACACATATTGTAAATTGAATTGAATATGTACGTTAGACTCATGGAATGTGTGCTAATTAAAGCAAGGGGACTAAAGCAAATGCTGAAGGTTCACCCCATCAGTGTTCCCTCTAAGGGGAGAGGGCAGCTGAGCAACTCCTGTTGCTCGCTGCGCAACCGCCCCCCGCTCCTGGCGACATCGCCCCTGCTCCCGGCATCACCCCCCCCGCGCCTGGCATCACCCCCCCCACTCCTGCTCGCTCCCTGCTCCTGGCAGCACTCCCCCCCTGCTCCTGCTTCCCCCCCCCACTCCCGGCGGCCCCCCTCAGCCCCCACAAACTTACCTTGGGGCTGGACTGGAGCGGGACGGCCCAGCCATAACTCCTGGGCCAGAGAAGCTCTACGGAGCATGCTCAGATTTTCTGGGCATGCTCTGTTAAAGCTTCTCTGGGCGGGAGTTTTGAAAACTCCTAGCCCCAGAGGAGCTCTGTGCAGGGACTCTGGCTGCCGGCGGTGTGCTGCTGGCAGCTTTCGCTGCGCTGGTGGCTGTGGCGGGCTGCACTGCAGCGCGCAAGCGCAGCTTACAGGGAACATTGCACCCCATGCTCTGGAGTGGCTTGGGTCTGGAGGTAGTCCCCATGGGTTACAGATCACATGACAAAGCTTGGACGCAGGACAGTATTATCTACTGGCCGGAGTCACTATGACTGCTTTGGGGATCAGTCCTGTACGGCCTGATGACCAGAGTCAGAGGCTGCTACCATGGAGTGATAGTTGGGGTACAGGGACATGGACCTCCCTTCTCCACTGGGTTCCAGCCCAGGTGCTTGCAACTGAGTCAGGGGGAATCTGACTGCAACATGTTGACTCTTTCCATGGGCCAAGTCTGTCTCCCCTCCTCCCCAGATACTTCCTACTGTGTCTCCTGGTGTGTTGGTCTATAGATAATTGGTGCCTCCCAGCTTCCTGAGACCCTTACTATAGTTGGAAGTCCATAGGCAGTGGGGATCCTGCCTGGTTCTTCAAGTCTGTGGCTGCCTTGGACAAGGGCTATAGCAGCAGCTGGATTGGAGCCACCATCAGGCATCCTTCCTCCTCAGCACTCAGCTAAGAGTACACTGGGCTGCTCCCTTTTATATTGAGGTGGCAGTTAGAGCATGCCCTGCACGGTCTAGGGCTGTGGTTTTCAAACTCAAGCTTAGGACCCAGTACGGGATCGCAGACCCTCTAAGCACTGTGTCGTGGCACCCCTTTGCTGCCACTGCCATGAGACTGGAGTGCGTTGCTCAAAAGATGTAATTGCTGGGTCACATGCATAAATGATTTTTTTCCAACTGGGTTCTGAGGGCAAAAGTTTGAAAACCACTGGTTTGGAGGGCAGGACTTCCTTTCCCCATAGTGTGGAGTTAATCCTTTCTTGTCTAGTATGGGGTGTATCTAACCTGTCATGGGAAGGATAGAAGAGTTTTCTAATATGGCAGCTGTCACGCGGCAGTTTTCACAGTGTTTATGAGAGATATCCAAAGCCAACACCTCCCTACCATTGAGCGTTCAGGAAAAGTTCACTCTGAATTGAACACCCAGACCTTGCATTTATCATGGGCCAAAAAGGAAGTGGGTTTTGGAAGGTATCTTGGCTTTCAGTGGGGTGAGATCTGAATTTTGCACCTTAGTGGTGCTCTCCCCACAGTTTATTTTGGAGAGTATAAGTGGTGCATTCGCTTTGTGGTGGCCATAGGCACATGTTGACGTTCACTCTGCATGTATAGAAACAAGGATGTAGTTTTATACATGGGGCTTGTTGATTTGCTAGGAAAAGTGCAGTGGGAAACAGTTTGTGTCTCACATTATTTTTAAAATGCGATATAATTTATTTATTGTTTTTCATTTTAGAACACTGATCCTAAATCATCTATCAAAGATGTAAGTAATCAGCTTGGAGAGGGGCCTAGTGATGGACTACAACTGTCAAGTAGCCTTCAGTTTCTTGAAGATGAACTTGAATCTTCTCCGCTACCTGATCTCAGTGAGGATCAGCCTTTTGATATTCTTCAGAAGTCCTTACAGGAAGCCAACATTACTGAACAGACTTTGGCAGAAGAGGCATATCTGGATGCCAGTATAGGTTCTAACCAACAGTTTGCACAAGCTCAGCTTCATCCTTCTTCATCAGCATCCTTTACTCAGGCTTCTAATGTTTCTAATTACTCAGGTCAGACGCTGCAACCTATAGGAGTTACTCAAGTGGTACAGCAACCAGTTGGAGCATCTTTTGCAAGCAATACAGTTGGTGTGCAACATGGCTTTATGCAACATGTGGGAATTAGTGTTCCCAGCCAGCATTTGTCTAATAATAGTCAGATTAGTGGTTCAGGGCAGATACAACTAATTGGTTCATTTAGCAATCAACCTTCTATGATGACCATTAACAACCTTGATGGATCTCAGATTATATTGAAAGGCAGTGGACAGCAACCACCTACAAACATGAGTAGTGGACTGTTGGTTCATAGACAGACTTCTAATGGTAACTCATTGTTTGGTAACTCAAATTCAAGTCCAGTAGCACAACCTGTAACCGTCCCATTCAATAGCACAAATTTTCAGACATCTTTACCAGTGCATAATATCATTATTCAGAGGGGTCTAGCACCAAATTCTAATAAAGTTCCAATTAATATTCAACCAAAGCCTATTCAGATGGGTCAGCAAACAGCATACAATGTGAATAATTTGGGATTACAACAGCATCATGTACAACAAGGGATTCCTTTTGCTTCAGCAAACTCACCTCAAAATTCAGTAGTTGGTCCTCATATGTCTGTTAATATTGTTAATCAACAAAACACAAGAAAATCAGTTACTCCTCAAACAGTTAGCAATACTGGTGGTAGTATTGTTATTCATTCGGCTATGGGACAGCCTCATGCACCTCAAAACCAGTTTCTCATACCTACAAGTCTCTCTGTTAATTCTAATTCAGTTCATCATGTCCAGACCATAAATGGGCAACTTCTTCAGACTCAACCTTCCCAGTTGGTTTCTAGCCAAGTATCTGCTGAGCATGTTATGCTGAACAGGAACTCTACAAGCATGCTCAGGACCAACCATTCATATTCAGGACAGATGTTGAATAATCAGAATACAGCTGTTCAGTTAGTTTCTGGTCAGACATTCACAGCTCCTGGAAGCCAAGTTATAGTAAACCATGGAACGTCTCAAATTGTTGGTGGACAGGTGCCTTTACAGCAGGCATCACCAACAGTGTTTCATTTATCACCTGGTCAAAGTAGTGTTTCTCAAGGGAGATCGGGTTTTACTACAATGTCACCTGGACAGTCTGCAGTCTCAAATGTATCAGCATCTAACCGGTTTACTGTTGTAAGTTCTTCTGGGACAGTACATCCCAGCCTGGGGCCACCTGTTCAGTCTGTTGCATCAGGAGGAAATTTTACTGGAGATCAACTTCCACAGCAGAATAGAACACAAGTTTCAGTGAGCGTATCACATCGTCTTCCAGTTTCCTCTTCTAAATCTGTCAGCACTTTCAGTCACACGTCAGTAGGAGTAACACAGCAACAGTTCACATTTGCTCAGGTATGGCTTTTAAGTACCAGTAGAACTGCACAATATGTTTCTAATGCAAGCTTTAGCAAAGCATCATCATTTTCTTTGGTATTGGAGGTCATTAATACAAAGTGTCCCGTAATACTGTATTCTTCAAATATTCATGCATAATTTTTCATTCTTACATTAATTGTTTTATAAATAAACATTGAAGATCTGCTGAGAACATATCTAACCCTGCTGCAACCATTTCATCTAAAAACATCTTCTAGTGTTTCTTTAATGTGTCTGTTTATCATTCCCATTAATTCAGAAAATCTTGTTTTTGTTGATTAGTGGTGGGATTTTCAAATGTTCAGCATGGGCCTGTTTCTGCTGCCTGTGAAGTCAGTGGAAGTTTTGTCATTGATTTCAGAGGGAGCAGAACTATGCCAACACTGAGCACTTTTGAAAATCCAACTTTCAGACTCATAAGACAAAACTCTGATGTACTAAGCACCTGAAAGTCATTTTGAATGAAAACCATGCATGCCAAGGCCCTCTCCGTATTTGGCCCACAGAATTTGGATTTGGTAACAGGGTATATGATCCTGTAGGCCATTTTTCTGCCAGCACAGGATTACTTCTTATGACATATTTTATTTAACATACTGTTCAGTATGGTTTTAAGTGTCTCAGTCAGTTTGGATGTTCAGTTTTAAAGTTTGGGGCAGATACATACTCTTGTGTAGACCATTGCAAGAGCCACAAAGAGCTTTATTTCCTAGTGCTTTTTGGAGAGGAAATAAATAATAAATTAGTTGTGAAAGGAAATCATTTTTAGTAAGATATCAAGATGAAATTAAAATAGTATATTCTGTGTAACTGAAACAGAAATTACATATATGTTTTGGGGGTGGGGAAAGCATGAGCTGGATTCATTGGTGTTGTGGGCAATAACAATATACATGAAATTAAAACTAACTATCTGTTTGCATAAGGGAGCGTCACAGTGTCAGAGGTTAGCTGATTGAATGACTGGTCTCACGTCAGCCTAGTGAATTTACACCCCTTCTGCTGAAATCAGTTACAGTTATTTTGTTTTTTCCTTAAGCTTAATTAAATGATAAGTGGGTTAACTGTTCCCTTACACATTTGGATTGTATCTCTCTGGCTGTTGTTTCTGAAGACCATTGATTGATTTTTCCTGAAGAAAAAATAATTGTTGAATAAAGGATGCAAGCTTTATTTGGAAAATAAGATGTGCTGTCATGAGACCAGATTTTCATCTGAGTCAAGGTTGTCCAGGCCTTTTCTTTTCTTTTCTTTTCTTTTCTTTTCTTTTCTTTTCTTTTCTTTTCTTTTCTTTTCTTTTCTTTTCTTGAGGTGTGGCCTTTGTACTTTCCACTTGTGGGGCAGGAGTGCTGGGGTTTTTTGAAAAAGTGTCCCTTGGAGCCACACAAGAGTCTTCTTGCTGGCATTGAAGATTCTAAGTCATAAAAGGTCTGTGTGGCCCCAGCTGCCTCAGTTCTTTTCCAAGATTAGCTGTAGCTTCTTTCTGTTCTGCAGCCATATTATTAATTCCAAACTGCCCTTATTTTATTGTGACATTGTATTTCAGTTAATTAGTCAGTATTTGGTAGTATGTGCCACTGTTTGGGCCAGGCTTCTTGTGCAGCTTGTTAGACTCTCACAGGTAAGAATATCCAGATGCCGTTATCAAGAAGAAAAAATGGTTACTTAGTTATTTCACAAATGGTGGCTTCCAGAATCTTGACTTCGCACATTTGCACTGTGTGTACTTTCTCTTCTTTCTTGTGATTGTACTATGGAACTCTTCACATTTGCATATTTAAGACAATGGCATTTATATAATCTGTACTGAAGGCACTTACTGGACATAGGATGAGTAGATAAGGATAGTCTTTTTCTGTTTTGTGGGGGCATGGTATGGAAATCCCGAAAATTTGCCTTCTCTTCTGCAGAAGGTGTCCTCAGCACATTTCAGCATTTTAAGGCTATCAGTTCTTCAAGTGCTTGCTCATGTCTGTTCTGTTTGTGTGCATGCTGCCTGCCTGGCTGCTAGAGATTTTTCCCCTGCTGGTAGCTGTAGGACTGGCTCTCGTGTCCTTTGGAGCTGTGCATGTATGAGCCAGTATAAAGGAGCACCGCTGGCCCCCTCTGTCTCCCTCTGTTCATTCTTGCTGCCCATGATGGTTGCTGGAATGTCTTCCCTTGCTCTGGCAAGTCTTCTATTCTTAGTGATTTAGTTATTCATTCATGTTCAACTGTTTCAGTGAGTATAGTTACTGTAAACAGTAGTGTGGATAGGTCCCCTGTTGAGGGACACTACGTGCAGGGGCCGGGAATGTCCTGATTCCTGGGTTTCAAAGTCTTGTCTCTTATGGGAAGCACGTGCCCATGAATGACCTCCTAGTATAGTCCCACAGAAGAGATAAGTGACAACTCTGGGCTTCAAACCCTGCATGAGAAAAGAATGGGACATTAACCGGGAGCTATCCTGACTGAAACTGCCCTCAGGCCTGTTTCAGAGCCTGTCTGCTCTGATTTCACACCAAGTTGGCATTAGTGCAGAGTGTGCTTCTGGTAGCAGTTGATTCTTGGCATCGCTCACCATCACTAGTGCCAAAAAAGAAACAAAAAATTGTGCATTGATGGAGGACACTCACTCATACAAGTAAAGGATAAGTGGGCAGAGGGAGTGAGACCTGTATTGGGCCACTTCACTTTCCCAGGACCAAAGTCAGCATCATCAACTTTGCAGATGGTGTCAAGTCTGGGCCAAGACCTGCTGCCCATCCCAGATGATGCCAGCTCTCTTATGATGCAGTCCGCATCTGAAACTTTACAGGAAGCTAGGGACTTGTTGTATCTGATAGTTCCCCCTCACTCCATCAGGACACAGAGTACAGACAGCCTGGTAGGCAGGAAGGAGTAGGAGGCTACTGGCACTGGCACTGAGATGTAGTGCACCATAGAATCATAGGGTTGGAAGGGACCCCACGAGGTCATCTAGTC
>ML682004.1:29309507-29406672 GCA_007922195.1 Podocnemis expansa | reverse complement strand
TACTACCGAGAACAGTCGAGCTCCCTCCTCCTTGGAGCAACCCTTCGTCCCAAGTGCATCCAGGGACATGCCACAGAGGTGGTCAGCATCCCAGCTCCCCAGTGTGCTATCAGACCGTGATGTAGTGCCAATCTCCACTGCAGCCCTAGTTCCTGGCATATCATCAGTCTCCGGTTTGCTACCAGTCAGCCTCGTCACGAATCTCTAGATGGCTAAGGGACATCATCAAGCTACAGGTCCCTGATTGGCATCAGTTCCCAACTCAGAATGCTCCCTATGCGGCGCTGACATACTGAGTGACATCGCGCTTCGCACCCTGGTGCCTAGTAGAGGCCTAAGCAGATGCTGCTCCACTATGGTCACTAGGAGGGAACTCCAGCAGGACTCGGAAGAGGAATACAATGGGTCAAAAGGATATTGGGGGCACTCAGTCTACCCCGCTGCGGGCTATGGTATTGGCCCTCCAGCAGGTGGTTGGCTTGTTAGACTCCTTGGGGGCTTTCCCCTTCACACCACTTGAGTTTGGTGGCATTTAACAGATGGGCCACTGTACCCACCCCCTTGGCACCAGACATCAACTCCTGTCCTGACCTCATCCTGAGGTCCAGGAATTGCTCTCAGGGGACACAGTGGACTTGGAGGAGGAGGAGGAGGAAAGAACTTCTCCCCTAGAACAAGCTTCCCTATCATCTCCTGCAGATGAGGCTCTGGAAGGGCCTAGCTCTCATGACAGGAGGATTTTAAGGCCCCTCAAGACTTATTGAAGTGGGTCTCTTCAGACCTGCACATGGAGGTGGAGGAAACCAGGGAGACCTTACACATCCTCACTGATTTGAATTTTAGTACCTGCTACAGTGCCAGCCAAGGTTGCCATGGCTATCAATAAGGCAATAATAGGCCCCATCAAAGCTCTCTTGCAGACTTCCTCTTCTTTGGCTCCTATATCCAAATGAGCAGAGAAGAAAAACTATGTACTTGACAAGGACTATGGCTGTTTGTTCTCCCATCTTCTCCCGAGCTTCCTGATAATGGCTACATCAAATGAAAAAGACAGGCAGGGACAAACCTTTCAAGAGCTGGATCTGCTGATAAACGAGCAAAAGACAACGGTGGTCCTGGTTTAGAGAATATAATTCATCAGGACAGTGTTTGACTTGAGCCAGGTCAGAGCCTTTTTTACAAGAATCCTGGTCTGCTCTATGCCAGACCTTACTTCCAAGTTCACAGCTCTCCCAGTAATGACAGTTCGAGTCTGCCTCAAGCTTCTATGTTACATGGCAACATGCACCTGTGTGGCGAACTATGCAGTGCTATGCATCAGGTTGCTCCAACAGTGGCTGGCATCAGTGTACTCACTAAGCAAACACAATTTGGATTTGGTGCTTGCAGTTCTGCTCCTGGTCCTTGTCTCTCTGTTGTTGAACCCCGGGTTCGCGATGTGACTGGGATGGACCAGCGACACCCACCAATGAGACGGACACCAGTTCAAGTAAACAAAAGCTACTTTTATAGTGACACCTTAAACACCTCTAACCACTTAACAATATAAAACAAGGAAATCTAGGTGACAACACTTGTAATCAACTAACAATAGGAAGCAAAGGTCTATATAGGACACTTATAACCAACTAACAGCATAAAGCCAACAACCTAAATAAACACTGACCAGCCCACCCGATGCGTATTTACCAATGGCTGAAAGCCATTCCTCCTTGCTAGCCAAGAAGGGTGGGCGGCAGAATGAGAAAGTCAAATGAGAGAAAAATAAACCCCCACACTCCCCCTGTGTACACTGAGGAAGTTTGGGGCCAACAGTTTAGAGCAGAAGCAGAGTAATGAAGAATTATATAGTAAAAAGGATACAAAATACAAATGACTAATAAAACACCCGGCAAATTAACATCACAAACTATGCTAGATCATAAACAACTATATCATGAAGGATTATACAGGATACAGAGAAAATAATAAAAACTACACAACCTGTGTAAAACTCAAGTAAAGAAACTACAATCACAGGCTATATATAAATGGTGCCAAGTAGAATGATTAAGAAAAAGTAGGAGGCCTATATCGATTTATAATACCTGTCCCAGGACCGCGGTAGAACCCAAAGCAAGGAGGCAGACCAGCTGCAGTATCTCAGCTCTTAATCGTTCGGCTGGCAATCTGTGTACACCCCAAAAAGGAAGGTCTCGTGGGTGGATGCTCCCTGTCTCAGTTGGGGGCCAATCCGACTGGGTCGTGATGTGCCCTTTAGCATCCGAGGGTGGGAGAACACCAAGCTAGCTGAGACAGGGGGTTTAAATAGAATTTTGCACAGCCAGAGTAAAAATGGCCAATTAGGAGTGGGATTCTGCTCAGGACCAATGATAAAACTGGGACCCCAGACAGTGACCCCTCCTTCATGGTGATGGGGGTGCCGAGAAGCTGTTGGGGGGGGATAGAAACTCACCCCCCTTGTTGTTGACAAAAGCTAGGGAGGAAAAAAACTCGCACAGGAGATCGAGAGCCATCAGGGGAGATTGATACTTAGCATTCTTCCCCCTTGTGCTGGATGGCCCCGAGATGGAGGCCCATCAGTGAGATCGATACTTAACATTCCTCCTTGAGAGCAGCATAATCCATGGGGCTGCATGTGGGGTGGCGTGACCATTGTGGCTGCCACCTTCGCTGACATCTGTCCAGGTCGAAAAACTCCAGTTTGATAATAGAAGAGGTACCCTTTACATTCTCCCAACATTTGATGATCCTGGTCACGGACACATCAGACTTCAGGTGAGGAACCTACCTTGGCAGCTTCAGGATGTAGGATCTCTGGTCCCTAGGAGAGCTTCCTTTGCAGGTAAATATCAGAGAACTCATGGCTGTGCATCTGGTGTTCTAAGTATTTCTCCCCAAGATAGTGTGCATGGTAGTGCTGGCCCTAACAGGTCATAACACAGCTTCCTGTTTTATATCAACAGGCAGAGAGGGATGAGGTCCTCGGCCTTGTTCCAGGAGGCCTTGTGCCTGTGTGACTTTCGTGTGGAATACAGTATCCACCTTGAAGAGGTATACCCCCAGGAGCTGAAAACATGTTTGGAAATTGCATCAGAAGGACATTTCTCTTCTCACCTTGAGTGGTCTGTCCATCCAGAAGTTGTCCAGATCGTCTTCCAGAAATGGGGTTCTCTTCAGGACAGGTGGACTTACTCACCACCAGACAGAAGTGCCCTCAGTTCTGCTAACTGAGTGAGCACCGTCTGGCTCCCCCACAGATGCATTCCTGATCTCATGGTCACATCATCTTCTGTATGCCTGCCTTCCCTCCCATTTCTCTGGTTCACAGAGTCCTCCTAAAAATCAGGCAGAACAATTCATCTTCAAAGCATTGGCATGGCAACACCAGAATTGGTTCAGCACATTGCTGGATCTATTAGTAGGAAAATCTCTTGTGCTTTTTGTTCTGCCTGGATCTCATTTTGCAGAACCATGGTTGCTGCATGGTTAGATCCTGAAGGGCAAGCCTGCTTGGAACAGATTTGTCTGGTCTTGCTAGGTAGCAGAAAGCTCTCCAGAGAGCAACTCACTTAGCTAAGTGGAAACATTTCATATGCTGTGTGTTTGAACTTAATCTTTCTCTATCTTAATCATCGCTGCTGACCAAAGTGGACTACCTGCTCCCCTTTAAACAGCAGGGCCTGGTGCTCTTGTCCATAACAGTGCACTTGGAAGCCATTTTATCCCTCTACCTTCTGGTGAACAGAAGGTCAGTGTTCTCACTTAAGAAGATGTTTAGGTTTCTCAAGGGGCTGGAAGGATTCTAACCTCAAATTAGTCAGCCCACTCTACCAAGAAACTTGAACCTTATTCTGTCTAGGCTCACTGGGCCTCCCTTTGAGCTGTTAGCATTGTGTTTCCTGCTTCTGTCATGGAAAGTTGCCTTCCTGCTTGTGATCATGTAGGCTAAAATAGTCTCTGAGATCGGGGCCCTTGCTTCAGAGTCACCCTATACAGTGTTCTTTAAGCACTAAGTCTAGTTGTGTCTTCATCTGGCCTTCCTGCTTAAGGTTGTATCTCAGTTTCATACCAGCCAAGACATCTTCTTACTGTTTTTCCCCCGCAAAACCTCACAAGTCTTCTGAGGAGTGTAGGTTCCATGCTCTAGATGTTAGAAGAACTCTTCTTGCCTTTTATATTGAGAAGACTAAGCTTTTCTGCAAGTTCATGCGGCTGTTTGTAGTGATAGTTTACAGTATTAAAGGTCTACTGGTGCCATCCCCGAGGATCTCACCATAAATAACCACAAGCATCGAGGTGTGCTGTGAGCAGGAGAACATCATACCTCCAGTAATCATGACAGCTCATTCCACAAGAGCTTATGTTTCATAAGCAGTGTTCCTAACTCAGGTGCTGATCCATGACATTGGTAAAACCACAACTTGGTCATTGTCCATATCTTTACATCTCATTATGCTATCACCCAACAGGCCAGGAATGATGCCTGTTTTGGGAGAGTGGTGTTGCAGTCAGCACAGCCACGAACTCTGAGCACACTTCCAAAGGTACTGCTTGGGAGGCACCTAATGTGGAATGGGGATGAGCAAGCACTTGAATTTAAAAAAGTGGTTACTGACCTTTCATTATTGTTCTTCAAGATGTTTTGCTCATGTCTATTCCATGATCCACACTCCTGCTCTGCTGGAGTCACCAGCAAAAAGGAATTGAGAGGGCCGAGGGTTGCCGTTGCCCGTATGCTGGTGCATGGCCTCAGAGTGTGCTAGATAAGGCCGTATAGGTACAATTTGGGGAAAAATCTCTGGCAACCATGCACATAGAGCATGCACATGTAACATAGAATGGACATGGGCAACACATCTTGAAGAATAACAGATGAAAGGTTAGTAACTTTTTCCTGTTAGTTTATAAATAGGAAAAATAGAAGAGCCAGATAAATGTTACACATCAGTACTCTGTGTACTTATGAGCACTGTCTGGCACTGTGTTGTGTGAGATCTGATTATGTATATGTCTGAACGTGAAGACTGGAAGAGAAGGGAATGTAAGGAAATAGTTAATTTCCAACCAGTCAGCACAGCAAAATTATTTTGGGGGTGTTTGGGATTCCATATGTTATTAAAATATTACACAGCAGCTTTTAGAAGCTATGTGTATCAACTCATCTGAGATTTAAATTAATTGGCTTGCTTTGAGTTTCTGGGTCTTAAAGAGAACATAAGAAGAAGTAGCAGTAAAACTGGACTTACTGCTGTCATGGCACAGTTCACATTGCAGATGATGAATAGCAGAAGATGACAGATTTGGAGGGGAAGTTCTTTGAGGGAAAGTGGTCTATATCAGAGAAAATATATTTAATAAGAAATCTCAGAAGTCTGAGTATGTAATGGAAGTTTAGTTTTTGTTTTAATTTTTGTTTCTTTGAAGCCAGTCTTGCACCGTCACAGGTGGGAGTGTATTGAGCTGAATTGTAGGTTTTCTTTTTGAATTGTTACTAGGTCTGGTAAAACTTCCACTGATTACTAGACTAACCTTTATCTTTCTATGGCATTTTTACAGGCTCAGAAAAAGGTTATGAACCAGTCCTCACCAGTTCCTGCGTCAAAGTTGCAGGATGGCTTGAGACAACCCCAACTAACAGGCCTTCTGAGTAACACATTGCCAGGTCAGATAAAGTCTTTCCATTATGTTTTTTCCCAATCCATCTAGTTAGTATCTAAAGCGGGTTGTCCTTCATTATGTCAGGCACTGACTGATGATCTGTGGTGATGGGGTGTCCTGAAGATTATACTGACTTTCTGTTTGAGGAACAGTGAAGTTGAGCCCACAGACTTTCTCTTTAGTAATTGATCATATGCTCTTTTTTCAAAAAGGATTGTTAGTTGCCATGTGATTCTATTTGCTGGAATGACAGACATGATATACTTGTGCAAGAGGAGTCAAAAGTCTTTTTTCACAATTCAGATGTCTGTATGAAGTGTCCCAACTCCTTTGGCTTAGGAAGTGAGAAATAAAAATTCACTTTTAAACCAAGGTCCTCTGCTGCAAAATTCCAATTATATCTTTGAGATTTTCAGTTGTCTTCATGTGGTAACCACTCTAAATACTCACCATTTTGCCTTTGGTAGAGAATGTTTTGAAAGCTAACCAGCAATTAGTGTTTTGTAAAGAAAATGTAAATATCAGTTTTCAGTTAAGGTAGTGATGTATGAAAAGATAGTATGTGGGTTATTCTAAATTTAAAGTTTGTAATATAAGCAATAGGAAATGTCAATAGATTCTAGTTTGGTTTTGGTTGAATATATTACAGTGAATGAACATTTCTGCATAGTATTTCTGTGAAAAATTTAACAGTACTATTTGTACTACATGTGAGTGTGGTGGGGCTCATATGATTTCTCTAAATTACACAGCAGGAAGATCAGGGGGGAAGCTGCCGTCTTAATCTACAACAGTGTTTGATGTGGCCTTGCTTACAACATTTAATAATGCCACAGAGTCTTGGATTTACGGTATAATTTTTTGGGAATCTTAGTGAAAAGCTGCCTAGACTTCAGTTATTTATCTTTTCACATATCTTTTTTGGGGTGATGCTTATGTTGTTTGATTTTTTTTTTTTAATTTTGGATTGTTGTGTATTGAGATTGTAGACTGATTTTCTTTATAAACATTTTTATGGTTTTCAGTATTGTAGTACTGAGGTATCTGAGTATCATTTTACTCTGTGTGCTGATTTCCTTGCATCACTTGTAATAGCAATAATTTCCATACACACTGTTATGTCTCAATAACTATACGTGATTTTCAGATCAAGTAAAATTTGGGCTCATGACTTCATATATTCTGTGTTTAAAGAGTCATGACTAATAGACTCTTTAATGTGTACTTTTATAGGACAGGATTCTGGAGGGAAAATCATGCAGCAACCTTTAGGATCAACACTGACACAGCAGGAAAAAGTAATAGGATCATCTCCTGTACAACAAAACATGCAGGTAGGGGATGTTTTTCAGGTAATCTGTTTTTCTTAATTTTAGTAAAGATGAAGAACCAGGAACAGTGTAGAAATACTAATTAATCATCTCCTAGAAGTTACTCTCAGTGATTCATACCCTAAACACAATTGTTTGTCTTCTGAAAGGGTGTTTTGGTAGGAAGAAAGAAAGAGGAATGTCTTCCAAGCCCATAGCAATATTCTGGGAGATACTTTAGTTTTAAAAGTTACAAAACCTTTTTCTATTTTCTAAATATTAATAAATCAATATAGTAAACAGAGTGAAGGTAAGTCTGCTGATTCAAACTGTGAACCCTGGGCTTGAGATGAATTCAAGACCGGCAGAATGCTCTCACGCTACACTCTGCTAGATACTCCACAGTATTTTTGTTCTTTATTCAGTGGGACTTAATTGTTAGCACTGTTCTATATTACCTATTTGATAATTTCTTATTTGAGGGCTATATAAGATGAGATACTTTGTTTCTCCCATTGCTTATTGATTACTTCATTAATGAAGAAAGCTAGACTCTTTTATGCTAGCTCACATTTATGGCAAGTACTTCAAATAAATCTTCAGTGATACAGAAACCTGCAGAAAAATAAATTGTAATGGGCAATTTGCACAAAGAAATCTTGTTACTTATTTTTTGTAAGGGAAATGTAATTGAGGTTTTCTTTGTGCCTAGGTGGATGTTCATGCAGTTGGACAGAAGAGGCCTGCTGCTAAACAGCTAACAAAAGGAGCTTTGTAAGTTTGTTTGTTTGTTTGTTTGGTTTTTTTTTTTTGCATTTATAGTTTCGTTAGTCATTTCTATTAACCTCTATCTCCCTGACTCTTGTCAGTTTGTAAACTGTAACGTAATCTTGCTGTATTAGAATAAATGTTAATTATTGATATTAGTCATTTTCCTTTCAGTATTCTTCAGCAGTTACAGAAAGACCAGGCACAAGCAATGACACCAGATAAAAGTCAATTCCGATCACTAAATGATGCAGTCCAGAGACTCCTCTCATATCACGTGTGCCAGGGATCACTGCCAACCAAGGAGGATTTAAGAAAAGGTAATTTATTTTTTAATTTGGTATAATAAAAGTTGTGTTGTTGTATGTTAGAATTTTTGAGCAGTTAAATATTAATGGGGTGCTAAAGAAATGGTTTGTGAAAATCAAAGAGTAAAAAGAAAAGAAGCTTTTGCAATTTGGTGCTAGATGTTGAAGAACATTATCTAAAAGTATTCTCTTTCTCTTTTTAGTGGACAGTGAATTTGAATCTGTAGCCACGCAGCTTTTGAAAAGGACACAAGCTATGCTAAATAAGTACAGATGTTTGCTGATAGAAGATGCAATGGTAAGATTTATAAGCAAGATATTTCACAAAAATTAAAATTGTACAGATCTGTTAATGCAGACTGGAATGAATGATAAAAACGGGTGTAATGGTTCAGAATAGAGATATGTCAGAGGTGTATTATTTCCCTCCATTCCCCCAGATATTGTGTCTCTGCCACTGAGTAGTTGCAGGTAGCTGCTATGGTTCTGTAACTGTGCTGCTCATACATTAGGGGTTAGTTGAGCCTGGAGTCATGCTTGCGGAATTGGTATTAAATCTGCCTAGAAAGGGCAGTAATGCCAGGAAAGCTATAGATGAATTAATCCTGTAAGCATCGTACTGCATATTATTTTTTCCACAGGAGAGGGTGAGCAAGTTTGTGTATAATATATATATATTTGTTTATATTTATACATATATATTACTTACAGTTCTTAATTGTTATTTATCATTTAAATTTACCTATTCATAAAAAGAACTCTCTTTGTTTAGCTATAAATTTAAATAATTACCAAAGCAAATATAACAGTTTGCTGGGTTTATTTTTGCCTCCCATGCTGTAAGTTTTCCATTTTCAAGTGCTTGACAGAGTGGGATTTCTCCCATGAAAGTTCATGCGATAAATAAATTTGTTAGTTTTTAACAGTTGCACAAGACTTCTTGTTTGTTTTGATAAAAACAGTGTTATGTGTGGGAAAGAAAAGTTATCAAAAATAGGGATGATATTCAGCTCTTTGCAAAGAGCTTGATCAGTGTCTTCCGCACTGTTTCAGCTCCCTCATAGCCCCAAACATGAACCTCTGCTCCTCAGGCATTCCACAGATGTGTGCTTTGCATGGCTCTGAATGGGCCAGCATGAAGGGGTCATTTTGAGGTGCTGTTCATAGCTTCTTTGGATCAATACTGCTTCTGTGAGTCCTTGCTCATGTCTGTTCCATGTTTGGTGTCTGCGTGCTGCATGCATGGTTGTCAGAAACTTTTCTTTCCAGGGGTATCTGTAGGGCATTCTCTAGTGCAGTGTTTCCCAACCAGTATGCTGTGGTACACAGGTGTGCTGTCACGTCTGAGTAGGTATGCCACAAAATTTTTTGAAAAACTATTCAAAGAACTCCGGATTGGCTCATTGGTTCATGAATATTTGAGAGTTCATTTGGCAACTATATGGTGGTGTGCCTCAAATTAGTTAAAGGTAGCAGGATGTGCCACAGCGGAGAAAATGTTGGGAACGACTGCTCTAGTGTACTCTGGAGCCATGCATGTGTGTGCTTGTCTAAGGGGCACCGCTGGCCTCATGCCCTCTCAATTCCTACTAATAGCCCATGATGCTTTCTTTCTTTCCTTGGCAAGGTTCTCACCCAGTGGTTACTTGTTTTTACATAGTTCTACATAATAATGTCTATAGTTTTTATATTCGTTGTATATAATAGTGTTTATACTTCATGTAGTAGGAAGGCATAATTCTTCTTCGAGTGCTGCTCCTGTCCATTCCACCGTAGGTGTCTGCATGCCCCGTGCACGGCACGCCGGAAACTTTTCCCCTAGAGTTACCCGTAGGGTCGGCTGTAGCGCCCCCTGGAGTGGCGCCGCCGCCGCTCCCCATATAAGCACCAGCCGACCCCGCCCCTCCTCAGTTCCTTCTTACCGCCCTGTCGGTTGCTGGAACAATCATTGGCTACGCGCTGCTTGCACGTGGCTAGTAGCAAAGTCGGAGTACCCGAAGTTTCAGTTTTCAGTCTGTTTTTGGGTTGGAGTTGGAGTTAGAGTTTAGAGACTTTGGTCAGTTGAGCCCGCCCCGGGCCCGGGGCTGGGCTATGCTGGGCTTTAAAACTTGTGGGTGGTGTAGAAAGCCCATGCCCGTCGATGACCCGCACGGTGACTGTTTATTTTGCCTGGGCGAGGCTCATCTGGTGGAGAAGTGCAAGATCTGCAGAGGCTTCAAGCCGAGAACGCAAAAGGAGAGGGTGCAGAGACTGAAGCTTCACATGATGGAGGAGGCCCTTCGTCCAACCCCCGGAGACTCAGGATCCAGCAGGGCACCCTCGGTGCAGAGTGCACTGGCGTCGTCAGCAGCGGCACCGAAGACTAGCTGCCCGAAGCTGCACCGGGAGACTCGGCGCCGATCAACTTCCCCGGTACCACTTAAGAAGAAGTGAGTGGACAGAGGGCGGTCACCGCGCCGAATGACAGTAGGGAAGGACTCTGTGCAGAGCTGGGCAAGCCACCCTATTTCCCTATCTCCGGTGCCTGGGCAGGACTGTTCGGAGAGGCCGCTCAGCCCGGTATCGACCTCCTCGCCTACCAGGGACGTACTGGAGGAGGAGTTGGTCTTGCCAGCCATGCCTGAGGCGTTTGCTGCAGCGCAGGCTCTGACGAGCCATCCCTCACCGCAGGCACCAATTACGGGCCCGGTGCCGAGGCCGGTGCCGTCACGGGGGAAGCCGACTCCCCTAGTAGCTGACAAAGGACGAAGCCGGGTACCATCTACGGACCATCGGCACCGTTCACTGGTGCCGCCGCCGATAGAGGCCGCGGCCGGGCCCCTGGTGTCCATTCCCCGGGTCCCGACCGGCACCGCGAATCCCCGCTTCACCAGCACCGCGGTCGCCAGGATGAAACTCATCGCCATTCTCTGGTGCAGTCCTCGTCGGCACCGCCATGGTCTCCACGTTCCAGCCTATTGCCAAGCTCGGTGGAGGACTCGGCGCCGCGTGGGTCGCATAAGGAGTTGCGTACGCGGTCTCAGCAGGCGCCTGCGGCACCACCGTTCCATCCTCAGTGGTCGGCGTGGCAACCCGGGATGCAATGGCCTTTTTGGACCCCTTGGGCTGTCCAGCAAGGACCAGGCTTCAGTTCGGGAATCCCCATGCTGAGTGTTGATGTCCGGCCTCCTCCTTCCGCGGCGCTCAGCGCTCCTCCCGGTACCGGGGAAGCATCAGAGGTGGAGTCCGTAAGAGATGATAGGGAACGAACCAGCCTGGCCAGTGGAATTCGCAGCCTGAGGTCCGGGGCGCCATCGGTGGTTATGGATCTTGAGGAATCGTCCTCTTCGCCGCCAGATGAGGCTGTGGCCGGGGCGAAACCTGCAGCTTTTCCAGATGACACTGGGGCCCATCAGGAGCTTCTCCGTCGAGTAGCCTCTGGGCTAAACATTCAGGCCGAGGAGATCACTGAGGATGCGGATCCCATGGTGGATATCCTACTCCCAGAAGGCCCAGGCCGGGTGGCTCTGCCCTTTATTAAGACTGTGCAGAACACAACTAAGGCGCTGTGGCACACCCCAGCCTCGATTGCCCCTACGGCAAAACGAGCCAAGAGGAAGTACTTTGTGCCCTCTAAGGGGTACGAACATTTTTATTCTCACCCTACGCCCAGCTCATTGGTAGTAACCGCAGCAAATGAGCTCGAGAGGCAGGGCCGTTCTGGGTCGACCCCCAAGTCAAAGGACGCAAAGAAACTGGACCTGTTTGGCCGCAAAATCTATTCCACAGGGGGGTTGCAGCTGAGAATAGCCAATCAACAGGCTATTCTTAGCAGTTATATGTTTAATGCCTGGTCAGCCCTGGAGCGTTTTACTGACTCAATAGAGCAGGACTCCAGAGCAGCCCTGTCGGCATCCATTAAAGAGGGTAAAGTCGTATCCAAGGCTCTGTTACAGTCGGCCTTAGATGCAGCCGACGCAGCGGCTCGCTCCATGGCTTCGGGAGTCACAATGCGTCGCAGCTCCTGGTTGCAGGCATCAGGCCTGCCCCAGGAGGTACAGGCCACAATTCAGGACCTGCCTTTCGAGGGTCCGGAGTTGTTTTCTTCACAGACTGACACACGGCTCCAGACATTGAAAGACTCTCGGGCATTAATTAAATCCTTGGGACTCCACACATCGACGAGCCAAAGGAAACAGTTCAAGCCGCCACCTCCTCCCTCGCGGCCTTTCCACCGCCGCCAGGACGACGACAGGCAGAGGGGTAGGAGGCCCCGCAGGCCCTCTGGATGTCAGCCCAATGGGCAAGGGGCTTCTCGCCAATCGTCTGGCCAGAAAAAGGCCTTTTGACGTGCAGGGCGAGGACGGCTTGACAGCGGTCATGGATCCAGAGACTCCCTTATTCCTCAACAGACTGGCCCGTTATGCGCCGGAGTGGCGCAAGATTACGAAAGATCGCTGGGTTCTCAGGACAGTTCAGGAGGGCTATTCCCTCCCAATTTTCTTCGTTACCCCGGTGGGCCCCCCCTATGCTGTGTGGTTCCCTGCGGGACCAGGCCCACCATCAAGTACTCTGGGAGGAGGTGCAAGCCTTACTGCAGAAAGGGGCAGTGGAAGAGGTGCCACTAAGCAGCAGGGGCAAGGGGTTTTACTCCCGTTATTTCCTGATTCCCAAGGCGAAAGGGGGCCTGTGGCCCATTTTAGATTTGAGACGCCTCAACCGGTTCCTTCGGAAAATTCGGTTCCGGATGGTGTCCCTAGCCTCAATTGTTCCATCTCTGGATCTAGGCGATTGGTTTGCCGCCCTCGACCTTCAAGATGCATATTTTCACGTCGTGATCAGCCCAAGGCACAGGAGGTTCTTGCGCATCATTGTCGACCAGAAACACCTGCAATTCACGGTGCTACCCTTTGGCCTTTCCGCAGCTCCGCGGGTATTTACAAAGTGTCTTGCGGTAGTAGCAGCGTATCTCAGAAGGAAGGGGGTCACCCTCTTCCCATATTTGGACGACTGGCTGGTCGTAGGCAAGTCATGTCAGGAGGTGCTATCTCACCTGAGGTTGACGCAGTCCGTGTTCGATCGCCTGGGGCTGCTGATCAATGTCCAGAAGTCGGTGCTCATTCCCTCACAGCGGATAGAATTCATAGGAGCGGTCCTCGACTCGACGTCGGCAAGGGTGAGCCTTCCGACTGCCCGCTTCCAAATCATCAAGCAGGCGGCGGATTCCGTAGCGAAATTCCCCCACGTATCGGCACGAGAATGCCTACGACTGCTGGGCCTCATGGCAGCTTGCACTAGGAGGGAACAGGATGTAATACTAAAAGCTATCCTTACGGAAGCTGTCTTCCAACCTGCCTTAGAATCCAGCTGGTTTGATTCAGCACTGAGCACATTGGTCTCCCTGTGAAGTTTGCCACCACCACCTAGCTCTTCTTGGTGCTGTTCATCATCTCCGGTGCTGAGGAAGAAGCACAGGAAGCAGTGCAGGGACAGAGAGTGCTCACCAGTTCAGAAGAAGCTTAAGTGGGCAGTGAGAGTGCAACCTAAGCTAGGCCACTCTGCTGCACTAACACCGGCAACTCTCCTGGGAGTATTGAGGCTGCTGCAGGACCCCCAGGTGTCTCTAGGCATGACCAGCAACCTGGTGATCCAATCAACCCAGAAGCTTTCCAGGCAACCAGAGACCTGCTGTTTCTGCCAGTTCCTTCAGTTTCATCAGGACATTGAGCACCAACAGTCTTTTCAGGCAGGAACAGGAGGCATTTGTCAAGGCTGATTTCCCCACTCTGGCACTCTGAGTGCAGAAGGTGGGGGCCTTAAAATCCACTGGCCTTAAAGCCTGGTCTTAAAACTCTAAGGCCACCAATTCCTGGCATTGGATTGGTATCACTGCCACCACCCAAATGCAAAAACCTCTTGAAACCAGGGAAGTCGCACTTGGGAATTCCTTCCTGTGAGGTACCCTCAAGCATTTTTATGCCTCTCTCAAGAAAATGATTGAACCCCAGCTGGGGTATGAACTGGAACTGGGACAGAATCCCCTTTCGTAGGTGGCTGTGCAGTCTGAGGTACATGCACACAAACCCCTTGCCTTTCAGGACACAGAACCAGAGCTTACGTTAAAAGGGTAAAATCTTTAATCAAAAAGAAGAGATAAGAAACACAGAGAGTTGTTTCTCCGGGATTTAACTTAGATAATTACAGGGTAGGGAGAGGGGATACATGTGTTCAACACAGAGAAATCCAAAAACAAACTAAAAACAAAGAAATACTCCAACCACATCTAAGTAAACATTCCCTATTCACTTACGCCTGGTCAGTAAGGAACTTGAGCTTATCTTTGGTAAGGATGTCGCTGGATCCTTCCTCAGGCCTCTCTCTCTGGCCTCTTCCTGATCCTTCCAGGAGCTCTGCTGCATCCAAACAGGAACAGGCGAGGCTGCTGCTTCAATTCAAAAAACTGTGCTTTGTTCCTATTGGCTCCCCTTGGACTCACTGACCGGGAGGCTAACTCCTTCCTCTCCAAGGTTACTACAGCATTGAACATCCTCCTGGTACCAGCATGGAGGTCACCTTCCAAGGGCAAGCCCCAGATGACTCTAGTGTCCTGATCCCTGTCAGTCTGTTGTTACCTGGTGTGGCACCAGTCCCTGCTGTAATACCAAGTGCTGATGTGGCACCACTCACTGAGCACGGTGCCAGACCCTGGCTTACCCAGCACCTGTCACCAGCACAGCATTATTCTCTGGTGTGGCAACAGTCCCCAGTGCAGTACCGTCCCCGGAGCTTTTGGTACCTGATCTCTGAAGAAGAGGTGCAAATGAGAGAACACTATAGGCATCCAGCCTACTCTTCTTGGTCTTCAGCAGTGGCCCTCCGGCAGGTCATTGGCTGGCTGGCCAGCGCGTTGACCCTTTTGGAATCCCTGGGGGTTACTTCTAGTGTTAGGTGCTCTCTTGCACCATTTGTACTCTATGGCATCTGAATAACAGGGCACCATGCTCTTCTACTCAGCACTGGACCTTGATTTTGGTACAGATACTAGAACTGAGGTATAGAAATTGCTGCGAGGAGCTATAGTCAAGGACAAGGAGAGAGCTCCTTCTCTTCATCCATCCTAGATAAGGCAGTGGCAAGGCTGAGTAATCTAGTGCTCTAGGGTGACTTTAAAGCCAATTGGGTCTTACGAAAGCAGGTGGCATCAGTCCTGGGCTTAGAGGTGGAGTCACTCAGGGAGACCTTTCACAGCCTCATAATATCCTGGCTGCAGCTGTCCTAGCCAAGAGTGTACTGCCTGTCAATGAGGCAGTGATAGGCCCAGTCAGAATCCTCTTGGAGATGCCTTACTCTCTGGCTGCTGTGTCAAAAAGGACAGGGGAAAAGTATCATGTCATAGCAAAAAAGTTTGAATACCTGTTCTCTCATCCTCCCCCCAGCTCACTGGTGGTGGATGCACTAAATGTAAGAGGCAGGAGTATGATGCCAAAAAGGTGGACCTTTTTATTAGAAAGTTTTGTTCAATACGTAGCCTCCAGCTTCGGATTGCCAATCATCAGGTTCTCTTGGTAGTACAGTTTTAATCTGTGGGACTCCAGCAAGCTCAAAGACTTCCTGCCACATGAGTTGAGGCAGGAGTTCTTGCCTCTTTTAGAGGAGGGCAAAAGTGAACATCCCTGCAGGTGGCTTTGGATGCAGCTGACTCAGCAGTGCAAACAGTGGCCTCTGTAATCACAATGAGGCAATGCTCCTGGCTGCTGTCCTTTGGCCTTCCACAAGAGGTCCAGCAGTCCATCCAGAATGTCCCATTTGAGGGATCTGCGCTCTTTTTGGAGCAGACCTGATACCAGGCTGCATGAAGTAAGACTCATGTGCCAGCCTTTGCTCCCTGGGCCTGTATGTTCTGACTTCAGGACTCAGTAGCCCTATGATTTTCATGCATGAGCCCTGTCAATGAAAGAACAGGGATACAAACAGCACCATTCATTCTTGCCTTCTTCTGCCCCCCCCCCCCCCACACTGAGTACTCAGATTTATTTGAGCAGGCTTAAAAGGCCTTTTGAAGGTGCACCCAGGGGCTCTGTACCTGTCACCAGGGGTTGAAGTATACTGGAACAGCATTCCCGGGCCCGGGCCCCCTATTTTTAGGGGGCAGTGTTCCAAAACCCCCTAAAAATAGAGGAACGCACCAGAATGCAATGTTCCGGCATGTTCCCCCCCAGGGCCAACTGAAGGCTGCAGGCTGAAGCAAGCCCGGCAACTCCTCCTCCCACTTTACCAGCGCCTCTGCTGGCCCCTCCCCTTCCTGCTGGGGCTGGGCAGTGCGCATGGCCCAGACCCAGTCTCGAGCCTTTGTTCACTCTCTCCAGCTGGTCAGCCAGTGTCGCTGCCTCCCTCCCCGTGGCCCAGCTTTTCAGCCACTATGGTGACGTGGGTAAGGGGGCCGGGGGTGGGTTGGGGACAGGCAGGTAGCTGAGTGAAAAAGCGTGGGGTGGGATGGGAAGAAGGGGTTGGGTTGGTGGGCTGGGGAGGTGTAGGGGGTGTTGGGGGCTGATGGGGGTGGAGTGGGGGAATGGGGACAAGGGGGCTGAAGGGTTTTGGGAAGGTGTGGAGGCGGTTGGGGGGCTAAATGGGTGGAGTGAAGATGTGGGAGCTGGGGGGTGGGAGGTTAGGATGGCTGGAGTGGGGACATGGGGGAGGGAGCTTGGGGAATGGGGATTGGGGCTGAGGAAGATGTGGGGAAAGTGGTCTGTTGGGGGGCAGTGGCTGGGGTGGGGGGCAGGTGTTTGGGGGGCAGTAGCTGGGGGGAGCAGGCATTTGGGGGGGCAGTAGCAGGCATGCATGAAGGGGGCCCGGATTCATGTGAAGGGGGCCCAGAAATTTAGGAGGGTTCCTGGGCCGCCAAATTATTCTTTAACTGTTGTTTGTTACCACTGAACCACCTAATACCTCTTTTTTCTCCCACCTTTTATTTTGGGACCGTCTGTTACTCTTTAGCCCTATGTTGGTATCTGTAACACTGGACCATTGCGTCCATGTGAATGACTCACACCAGCAACTCTGTTGATTTAGTCCGTGTCCTTCTACAGGGACATGCAGACTCTAACTTTAAATATCACCAGCATAGTTTGTGTTCAGTAAGCCACTTGCAACTATGTACAGACAGTCACAGGTTTAACAGCCCCAGGAGCTCCGCTAGTTTAGTCTCAGGTCAAAGAAGCTAGGCCTCTACTGTCTCCAGCTTCTCCCTCAGTGAGCTGCTCTTGCTCGCTCCTCCCAATCCAGTTCATCCCTGGGAGCTTTATGGGGCCTTGCTAATGAGCCCACCAGTTGTTCTCATTGGCTTCCTGGTGAATCAGCTCACCCAGCTGCCTGCACTTTCACCTTAATTAGGGCTTTGAAACAGGGGCAAGCTCAGCACTCTGCTACAGTTCTCAATACAGTGACAGTCAGGTACACCCTGCAGTTTCTGTGTACCCTACTTTCCCACCTCGCTTCATCATCGCTTTTCAGGGACCTTTCTTACAAACAGCTCCTCATCCAGGAGATTCAGTTCCTGCTATGCATGGGAGCTGTGCAGGAAGTTTAAGACCTAAGTGGGAAGTGGTTTTACTTTCAAGAGTTTCTACTTCTGAAGGCCAGGTGGGGGCTCCAGCCCACCCTAGACTTTCATCACTTCAATAAATATCTCAAGAAGCTGAGATTTTGCACCACATCTCTAGAGACCTCTGTTATTCTTTTCCTAGACCCAGGAGACTTGTATGCCACCATCAATTTAAAGAACACATATTTTTCATATCTCTGTTTTCTTTGGCCACAGAGTTCCTCAGGTTTGTGGCAAACTGCTGCTACTTTCAGTTCACCAACCTTCCCTTCAGTTTGTCTGTGGGCCTGAGTGTCTTCACAAAATGTATAGCAGTCGTGGCAGCTTTTATTGGGTGTTGAGGTGTGCAAGTATGCCCTTACCTCAAAGACTGGTTGGGCAAAGGTTGGTCACAGGCACAAGTGCACTCTGTGACTGAGGGAATCTGTATGGTTTATTCCACCTTCCAAGAGCCAGGCCTGCTGATAAATGAGCAAAAGTCAACTCTGTTCCCCATTCAGAGAGTAGAATTAATCAGGGCAGTGCTCGCTTTGGCCGAGGCCAGAGTCTTACTTCCAGAGGATCATTTCTGGACTATGTCGGACCTTATCTCCAACATCACAGCTTACTCCTTAATGACATTGCAAACCTGCCTCAGGTGGTTGTGCCACATGTCATTGTATACTTACCTGGTACAGTGTGCCTCAAACCCCTCCAGAAGTGGCTGTCGTCAGTTTATCCTTCAAACAGGTATCAGTTGAACTCTGTACTTACAGGCCCGCATTTGATCCTCACTATTCTGTCCTGTTGGAAAGACCCCGGTGCAGTATTGAGGTGCCCTTTGCATTCCCACAGCCATCAGGGACAGTCATGGATATTAGTCATTAGTGTTGGGTGTAGGGTGGGGAGCTCACCTTGATCCTGAGAGGAACTTGTGATGCACGTAAATGTCAGAGTTCACATCAGTAACTTGATTTGCCAGGTGTTCCTCCTCAGAGTTTGGGTACAGTGGTACAGATCCTGAAGGACAGTATCATTCTTCTTCGAGCAGTGCTCCCGACTGCTCCAGTTTAGGTGTTTGTGTCCCGTGGAACCCCAGACCAGAGCTTTTTTCCCTAGCAGTGGCTCAGGCATCAGGCAGCTGCAGCGGCGTTCATCTTCCCGCCTTGATGACGTCAGCCACTGAGAGTGCCCATTAACGTCTCACTCCAGTCTCCTTTCTACCGCCCTGGACTCCAGACGGAGTCTGAGGTGGCTCTTCAACTACCGTCAGAACCTACCTGAAAAAGAAAAGAAAAAAAAAAGGAAGATCAAATAAATAAGAAGAAAGAATAAAGAAGATAAATAACAGCTATTCTAAACAGAACAGCAGAGTTAGACACAAGCGAAACTGACAAAAAGCTTGCAATGCCGAACCAGCCTGGCTTTAGGCGATGTGGCTCCTGTCATGAGGCGATGTCTGCCTCAGACAGACATGACTCGTGTATTAAATGCTTGGGAGAAGGACATTCCTCCCAGAAATGTCAGCATTGTCGCAATTTAAAATCGAGAACACGCAAAGACTGGGAGCACAAGCTTAAACTGCTTTTACTAGAAGGAGCGCTGCGTCCAGCCTCAGACCCCAGAGCCTCTCCTCACATAGTTGAGGGAGTGCACAAGCGCGGGTCAGCTACCTCATTTCCTATCCCTAAGAAAAAGTTTAAAGGGAAGGAGAGCCATGGCAAGCCTCCTCATCACAGCCCAGCGCAGGTTGTTGATAACCCTGCAGGGCGTAAGAAGCATAGAAGCCTTCCTGCGCCGCAGCCGGCACCGCCAAATGAGCAAGTGCCGCTGCCGGCTGTTTTGGCACCGAATGCTGCACCGGCGTTTGCGCTGCCAATCATGTCAGCACCTACACTCTCTGCCGCAATAGTGGCACCGTTCTCAGCACTGCTGCCAGCACCGACACCTGCACTCAACCCAGTGCCGCTGGCTCTTTCACAGACCCCCCCTCCCCCAGTCAGTTCTATGCCAGCACAGCTACCGGCACCATTGACAGTGCCTCCTACTCCTTCATTTAACGTGACTAGGGAAGCTTCTCAGCGTTCGTTACCTGTTAAACACAAGACTAAAATCAAGCATAGCGATCTGATGGATGACCTGACCGTTCATTCTCTGAGGTCGCCTCTGTTTCAGACTGATTCTTTGGACTCAAGTCCACCTTCCTCTCCATGGACGGCTTCGGCTTCAGAGGGCTCATCTAGCCCTGCACCAAGTCAGCCGTCCATCCAACAGATGCCCTAACCAATAACTGGCAATTCACAATTTACCATACCATGGCCATATCCTCCTTGGGCGTTTTATCCTCAGCAAGGTGTAAACTACCTGCCATGGCAACCGTTTACGCTGCCACTGACACCTAACGGCGTCTCCTCAGCACCCTCACAAATCCAGCCTCAGCCATTGACAGCTATATCTGCTGGATCAACCACAATAACTACCTGTGCTGATAATACCACACCAGACACTACCACACAGGGGAAGCATGATGACAATAGGCAGTTCAGAGAACTGTTTAAAAGGGCGGCTGAGGCCATGGACATCTCGCTACAAGATACACAGCCGCCACATCATAAATTATACAAAATCCTACAATCAACTGAGTCTCACAGATTGGGTCTCCCTATGGATATAGGGATTATGGAGCCTGCGAATGAGATCTGGCAAACGCCGGCATCAGCACCCCCCACCAATAAAAGGGCCAATAAAAAATACTTCATTGTGCCCGAAGGGAATGAGTTTTTCTTCACCCATCCCCAACCAAATTCCTGGGTGGTAGACACTGCAAATCATAGAGATAGACAAACAAATGTTAAATCCCTCTTTATTAATAGGGAGGATAAAAAAACTGGATACACTGGGGAAAAAAGGTGTACACTTTGGCAGCATTGCAACTCAGAATTGCAAATTACACAGCTCTGCTTGCCAACTATGACCATGATATTTATGTTAAGCTGAATGATTACATTAAGTTCACGACACAAGATAAACAAGAACAATTTCATGCATTGGTGACAGAAAGGTTGCTTGTGACCCGGACAGCCCTTCAAACCACACTCGATGCTGCGGATGTTGCTGCAAGGACCCTCGTAACAGCAGTGGTAATGCGACGTTCTTTCTGGCTCCAAGCTGCTGAGCTCTCTAAGCAAATGCAGGGAACACTGGAGGACCTTCCATTTGATAAAGATCATCTGTTTGAAAAAACAACAGATCAAGTTATGCATGGAATGAAGGACTCCAGAGCAACCCTAAGAACATTGGGAATTTATACCCCTCAGTAGAGGCGCAGGTTTCACAAGAACCAACCGGTCAACTACAGGTACACAAACAGCCAAACTAACTGTAGAAGTGACTCATACAGGAACAGATTTAGACAGCCACGCAGGGGTAGGCAAGGAACTCAACCCCAGCAGACTACACAGCTGACTTAATATGAAGCATCTGGTTTGATGGTCAGGTCGAGAGAACACCCAGTCCGCAGGACCTACACCATCTATAAGTATCATCTTGCAATCCAATATTCAAGGACAGACTCCAACCTTTCTTTCGGGACTGAAAGCAATGAACAACTGACAGATGGGTCTTAGAGATAGTTCAATATGGATATTCCATCCCGTTTGTTTCCAGGCCCAAAACCCAACCCCTTTCCCTGTCCCTTTTCAGGGACCCTGCTAATGTACAACACCTCTCAGCAGAAAGCCAGCATCTATTACACATTGGCGCCATTGAAGAGGTTCCAGTAGAGCAGCGGGGAAAGGGATCTTACTCTCTTTCCTTCCTAACAGAGAAAAAGACGGGAGGTTGGAGACCGATACTCGATCTAAGAAAGCTCAACAAATGTGCAAGTGGAAGAGTTCAAGATGGTATCATTAAACACCATTCTTCCTGCTGTCCAACAGTTCGACTGGTTAGTCTCTCTCGACCTAAAGGATGCGTATTTCCATTCGTCAACCACACAAAAGATTCCTTCGATTCCAATTTCTTCAAAATCACTACCAATATACAGTCCTTCCTTTCGGGCTCCGTACAGCTCCCAGGGTCTTTTCCAAACTGATGGCTCCAGTAATAGCATTCTTACGAAGAAGACACCTACAGATATTTCCTTATCTCGACGACTTCTTAATAAAAGCCTCCACACAGCAGCAAGCAGTCCAGGCCTTACAAGTGACAACCAAACTCTTCCTAGCACTCAGCCTCAATATAAATTACAACAAATCTACTCTGTCTCCAACACAACAGATTCGATTCGTTGGAGCAAGAATTGATATTGTACTCAGAACAGCATTCCTACCGTCTGACAGAATTCATAATTTGCAACAACTAGCGCTCAATATCCGCAGCTCACCAGTGGTATCAGCCTACACGGTGATGAGAATGTTAGGACACATGGCCGCAACCACTTACCTTGTCAAAAATGCAAGGTTGCGGATGCGTCCACTACAGCTATGGTTCCTTACTCGTTTCAAATGGCTGAGGCACCCGACCAAAACTCTCTTATCCATGCCTCATCTGATCAAACATTCGCTGTCTTGGTGGACGCAGCAGCTGAATATATCACAAGGCGTCCCATTTACCTCACCCCAACCTCAAACCATCATCACAATGGACGCATCACTCCTAGGATGGGGAGTGCATTGCCAGGATCAGACCACCCAAGGTAGGTGGTCCTTGGCGGAAAGTGCACTACATATCAACCTCCTAGAGTTAAGGGCAGTTCGGAAAGCTTGTTACCACTTTTTTCCTCTGATAGCAGGCAGGGTTGTAATGATCCACACAGACAACAGGTCCTGCATGTTTTACATCAACTGACAGGGAGGAACCAGGTCTCACTCGTTATGCCTAGAGGCAGTGTCCCTTTGGGATTGGTGCATCGATCACGACATCTCCCCTTGAGCAGAGTATCTACCAGGCAAGGAGAATATACTAGCAGACTCATTGAGCCGCTTATTCCCAGACTATCATGAATGGGAAATTCGAGAAGACATAATCCGGACCATCTTTGCCAAGCGGGGCCTTCCAACCAAGGACCTATTTGCCACGGTAGTCAACAAAAAGTGCAGCCACTACTGCTCTCGAGCAGGGATTGGCCCAAATTCCAGCGGAGATGCATTCCTGAAACGTTGGGGGGGGCACTTTCCTTCACGATTTCCCACCGTTTCTGATGATTTCTTGCACATTACACAAGATACGGCGAGACAAAGCCACAGTAATCATGCTAGCTCCATCCTGGCCATGCCAGCCATGGTACTCGCTTCTCCTAGCAATGTCCAAGATGCCTCCAATACCCTTACCATTGGTGCACGACCTTTTGTCCCAGGACCACGGGAATCACATCCACACCTCTATAGACAGGCTTCACCTAACGGCATGGAACCTCGATGGTTCGAGGAGATGGAGCTTCAATGCTCTGACCGAGTCCGTGGCATCCTTCTGAATAGTAGAAAACCGTCTACAAGGACCACTTACCTGCAGAAGTGGGCCAGATTCTCCGCTTGGTGTAAGCAGTGGACGTTGCGACCGGCGGAAGTTCCCATTCTGGTGATCCTCGAATACCTTTCGCACATACAAAGCAAAAACCTTGCGGCTAACACAATTAGGGTACATCTGGCTGCCTTCTCCATGTTCCATCACCATGTGGATGGTAAATCAATATTTGCTCATCGGCTCACTAAGAGATTCATGCAGGGATTACACAATTTATTTCCACAGGTCCAGCCACCGTCAGTACCCTGGGACCTTACACTAGAGCTGAAATCACTCATGGAGCTGCCTTTCGAACCGTTAGCCACCGTTTCATTACTCCACTTGTCTATGAAAGTTGCGTTTCTAGTAGCAATCGTCAGCTAGGAGAGTCAGTGAATTAGCAGCGCTAATGGCTTACCCGCCTTACACGATATTCTATAAGGACAGGGTTTCACTGTACCAAAAACGTCAACATCCTTCCATATCAATCAAGTAATCCACTTACCTGTCTTCCATCCGAAACCGCATTCCACACTGCAAGAAAGCGTACTGCATACTCTCGCCTTTAGGCGTGCAATCGCATATTATCTAGAAAGAACCAAAGAGTTTAGGAAATCTGCACGTTTATTTATATCCACTACTGAATGCTCTAAAGGACAGCCAATCTCCAAACAGAATATCTTGTTGGATCACATTATGCATTCATACAGCATACTCGACACATCAAACAATCCCACCTGACACTATTTGTTCGCACTTCACTAGATCCATGGCATCGTCTGTTGCACTCCTTAGTAAAGTTCCACTTCATGTTATCTGTCAAGCAGCCACATGGGCTTCTGATGACACCTTTGTGAAACACTATGCGTTAGAGCGCATCGCAGCTCTGGATACTGCCCTCGGTCAAGCAGTACTCCATACAATTGACACGGCAACTCCAAAGCGCCCACTGCTGTGAACTCATGACTGCTACAGAATCACATAAAATGGAGCAGTCGGGAGCACTGCTCGAAGAAGAAATGGAGGTTACTCACCTTCGTGCAGTAGCTGAAGTTCTTCGAGATACGTGCTCCCGACATGCTCCACTACCCACCCTCCTCCCCTCTACTTCGGGGGCTCTCTATTTTTTTCTCATTACAAGATACCCTTGCGATAGAAAGGGGGACTGGAGTGAGACGTTAACGGGCACTCTCAGCAGCTGACGTCATCAAGGCAGGAAGATGAACGCCGCTGGAGCTGCCTGATGCCTGAGCCACTGCTAGGGAAAAAAGCTCCGGTCTGGGGTTCCACGGGACACAAACAACTCAAGTGGAGCATGTCGGGAGCATGCATCTCGAAGAACATCGGCTACTGCACGAGGGTGAGTAACCTCCATTTTCTGTGTTTTACATAAACAAGCAGGGAGGCTCCCTGTCCTCAGCCCTGTATCTCTGGGACTTCTTTATGAAGCATGACATTTACCTTGAAACATCATATCTTTTGGGGGTCAGAAATGTGCTCATGGATGACATCATCAGGGCATTCTCTTCTCGCCACAAGTGGTTCTGGTCTCCAGAGATCCTCAGACTCATTTTTGAGAGATGAGTGTTTCCTGAGATGTACCAGTTCACCACCAGGCAGATCTGTAAGTGTCAGCAGTTCTATTCACAGACCAGGTTTCTTTTCAGATGCTCTCCTGCTCTTGTGTACAGAACATCTTCTTGATATCTTTCCTTTGATGCCTCTGATTCTCAGAATTCCCCTGGAAATTGGATGGGAGAAGGCGAAAGTAATCCTCTTAGCACTGGCATGGCCACACCAGCAGTGGTTCGGCATGCTGATAAACCTGTTGTGGGCAAAGCCCCTCACACACCTGCTCTTTCTGAATCTGATTTTGTAGGACCACAGTGGATTACTGCACCTGTATATCACTGCCACAGCCCCAGTGGCATGATCACTTCAAGGCTGAACCCTGAAGAGCAGCTCTGTTTAGAACAAGTTAGATTGGCTTTCTACCAGAGGAACTTATCTGGTGAAATGAAAACTTTTCACTTGCTGGGCCTTTGCACAGAATCTCTCTCCATCTCTTCCTTCACTGCAGGCCGTATTAGACTTATCAGCTCCATTTGAAGCACTAGGGCATGACGCTCTTATCTATAAAGGTTCACTTGGCAGCCATCTCATTCTTTCAGCTGCCGGTAAGTGGCGGGTCAACGTTCTCTTAAAAAAGACAGTTTCTCAAAGGGTACAGAGGCTATGCCTTCAAGTTCATGAGCTTACTCTGCCATGGAACTTGGATCTGGGACTATCCAGGCTTACAGGGTCCCTCTTTGAGCCATTAGCCTTGTGCTTCCTGCTTCTTTTGTCTTGGAAGATTGCCTTCCTGGTTGCAACACCAACTAGAAAGGTTTCTCAGATCAGGGCCCTCACGTCTGTCATCCTACATAAGGGACATATATGATCCTCCTGCATGCTGCAGGCCACAGAACATCACCCACCCACTCCTGCAATAAACCTCTAACCTATGACTGAATTATTATTTAAAGACTTTAAAGAACAGAGACTCCAGAGCAAGTGAGCTGCGCCCCGAGGTCTCCAGATCCTTAGTAGTTGAAATGATCACACATTGAAATAGTTTATTTTAGCGTGAGATTCAAATGTGTAAATCTTCAGAGGGAAGCATGCTAGCAAGTACACAATCTACAACTCTGCACTTGATTGATTGTTTTTAATTTGTGATCTTATTTCTTTTCCAATCCCCCTGATACAATAGCAAGTTGAAATACTTGCATATTCTCTATCTAGAATGAATGAAGTGCCATTTCTATTTATTTGAATGTGTCATAACTGAATAAATGTGTAGATAGTTCTATATATGCACGTATATTTCAGGATAGTTGTATTCAGTACTTTCTTCAGGCCCCAGTGCAGGGAAGTATTTATGTCTTCAGGGTCTGATCAGAGTTAATAGGTCCAGATTTCCAGAACAGGGATTAAATTGATAAGGGGAAAGATGTACTTATACAATATGTTATTTTCTATTGATTGTAGATTCTTTATTTCTAAAATTCCTAGACATTTTATTTAGTTTTAATTAAGTATGTTTTCCTTTTTGAGGACTATCTTTATTAAGCACCAGGACTTTATTCATTGCTCTGTACTAGACATTCTGGATTGATATGTCTGCACTGTAATTAAAAAGCCTGTGGTTGGTCTGTGCTAGTTGACTCAGCTGTGAGTCTGTTTCATTGTAGTGTAGATTTCCAGGCTCGAGCTGCAACCTGAGCTCTGACGTCCTCTCATCTTGCAGGATTCTAGGCAATGTCTACACCTAAAAGCTTAGTGTTGACTTGTTTGGTCCTAACTAAACAGTTCAAAGTTAGTTCAAACTAACTGCGTTTTTTTAGTTTGAACTAACTTTTTAGTTTGAACTAAAAGTTAGTTCAAACTAAAAAACATGCTTAGTTCAAACTAACTGCTAGTTTGAATTTATTTAATTCGAACTAGCGTGACGACGTTGTGCTAGTTAAAACTAAAGTTCAAAATAAGTTCAAACTAAGCAGTTAGTCTGAACTTACTGTTCAAACTAAGCTTAAAAATTTTTTTAGTTCGAACTAGACAAAGCCTAGTGGAGACAGGGCTCAAATTAATCTGGATTAAGCCTCCTTAATCCAGACTAATTTGCGAGTGTAGACCTAGCCCTAGAGCTCAGGTTCAAGTTTGAACCTGGAAGTCTTGGGCTGCAGTGAAACAGCTGTGCAGCCTGAGCTCTGGGAGCCTGAATCAAATTGCAGTGTAGACATACCCTATGGGTATGTCCACACGAGTCTTTTATTTCGAAACAACACTGGTTGTTTCAAAATAAAAAACTGAATGTCCACACGACGTTTTCGTATTTCGAAATGACAGACTCTGTCATTTCGAAATAACTGTCATTTTGAAACAGCTTAAACCCCATTCATTTTGGAACAGCTATTGTTTCGAAATGGTTATTTCAAAATAACAGCTGTTTCGAAAGCAGGCTTTCCCTTAGTTTGAATTAACATTTTCTTAATTTGAATTAACTTATTTCAAAATAAGGACTTTATTTTGAAATAAGGACTTTATTTCAAAATAACTTATTTCAAAATGACGATGTATATGTGGACATAGTTTATGTGTGACTTTGGACAGGTCACCTAGGTCTGATACAGGAAATCACTTAAGCCAGCTTTACTGTGGACGTGCTTAAAGTTGAGCAGATCATTTGGCCTTGTTTTCACTAGTTTAAAAAATGTTTTAAATGCATGTTAAACTAACTCTAGTTAAAATGCTCGTGAAGGCAAAGTGTACGTAGTCTGCATCTTAGCAGCAAAATATGCAGTTTAGTGATAACTTCCTGTCTGTCTAGCCCCCCTGACTTGAGGTTAACCACAGGTAGTTACATCAAGGTAAAAACATACAGTGCCACATTTCCAGTAGGATTTGGCACTCACCATTTTGAGTGAAGACATGGCTGTAGGTTTATTCCACATTAACTGAGTTTACTTAGACTAGCTAAATGGCTGAAACTACAACACCCTTGTCTTCACCAGAGGTTTAACATGGGTTACCCAACATGTTGACTTATCATAGGCTAAAAATACCTGTTTTTTCCCCTAGTGAAAGCGCGGATTCTTTGCCTTGGTTTTCCCATATGCAAGAATTAACTGTATGTCAAAAAAATCAGAAATTTTTCTTAAAGCTTGAAAAACAATTTTAAGTCAGTTAGTTTAAAGCTTGAATTTACCAGACTTCTATGCTCTAGAAAAATTATTTCTCATTTTCACTTTGACAAAGTAGAAATATTTACACAATTAATACATCAGAAAGAAAACAGTACTGTTTCATAATCCAAATGTCCTCCCAGAAGAATTCATCTTTGAACTAAGAAGAACAAGCATGTGAAACTTCAGCATATAAGTAGTATCATTTTTGTTTCTCCAGAGACTTGGAAGCACATGAGAAGACTTTAAATAAAAATACTGTATAGACAGAACTATGACAAGGTTCTATAAAAAGGAAAACTGCAGTAATTTATAGAAGTGATGATGTCAGGGTATATGATGTGAATATCAGGGTATCCTCTTGTTCATGTGTGGTGTGCTTTAAAGTCTTTTTAAAATAGTGTGGATTTCAGTATAGTCTCTTTTGTGTTATAGGTTTTATGGGCATAAATAATTGTGTTTACACTTAACGTCATTTAGACTTCAGACTATCTGATTAGATAGCTATCTGACTGACATCTAATGTTCTGTGAAATGATCATGTGTGCAAAACAACAGCAGGATGTTATAAAAAAAATCCTGTCCTTTATCTTTTGAGCTACTGTATAGTAATTCAGATTCAGTAACATTGGAAAGGAAACAATATTTGGAATAACGTGCCATGGTGGTGCATTCATTGTATGGGATGTAATTTACCAGCCCAGTGGGTTAATCCTCTAGTGCTTGATGGTGCTTTTCTTTTTTTTTCCTGGCTTAATCTCATTATCAGCAATGGATGCAATAGAGCTGTCAGTACCAGAGAGTTAACTTAAAAACTGAAAAACTTTAAAACAGCAATAATCACAAGTGTGTTGATAAATGCTACAGTATGGACTTTTCATGAGTGCTTTCTTCTAACAGAGCAAGTTATTTCATACTACATAATAAACTGCAAATCTCAGTGTTAAATAATGTAGCCCCTTTTGAAATGTTATACTTTATATAATAGAGTATTGATTCATTGTTACAACAAAACTTTAACAAATAAAATGCAATAATTTATTATTTTGGTAGTGCTAGGAGGCCCCGTTTTTTGGCACTGAACACACTATAAAAGACATCCCTATCTCAGAAAGTTAATACTAGTGGAATACAAAAAGAAGAAAACCTAAATTTTTATTTAAAATCCCTTCTGTCATGCCCCAGAGCTGCGGCTGGATTGATTTTTTTATGTGAACATAGGAAGTGACTTCTAAGGAATTCTCTTTTGCAGCGAATAAATCCCTCTGCAGAAATGGTTATGATTGACAGGATGTTTAACCAGGAAGAAAGATCATCTCTGTCCCGGGATAAGCGTCTTGCACTAGTGGATCCTGGTAAGAAATGTTTAACTTCAGCACCATGAAACAGAACACTATTTGCATATTCTGATAGATGCTAAAAATATTAGGGGTCATACATCTTTGAAACCATGGGGTTTGCTTCAGAATTAAGGGTTTATGGTGAAACCATACATTCAGCTTCAAGAACCTAAGTTGAAGTGTTTTGCATCAAGAGACATAGTAAGGTTACAGTTGTTTTCAGGAAAATATAATTCCTTGGTGCAGTGGCAGTAAACTATTTAAGAATCCTGTTACGACCATGTTGTTCCATATGTGGACTTCGTTGTCCGCAACCAGCCATATAAAATAATACTGACAAAGTACAAGTTCTCTCATTCAATTAATGAATTAATGGGACTATATTAATTCTAGCATTGTTGACCATTTCTCTGTTGACTGACATAACCTGAAACAGTCAACAAATACACATTTGTTGTGTAGTTAATGTTTCTTTTGAGTCTGGATGCTCTGTTCATCTTAAAAGGCATTTAGAGCTTGTAAACCGTGAATATTTGGACAATTAAATATTCATTGAGATGATATTCTTTCGGATATTATATTCAGATAGTTAGTATGCTTGGAAATGCTTTAGTGCCTCATTTTGGAAACCTTACTTAATGGAGTAGGAGACGTGGGACCATTGGATCTTGTATTGTTGTACTGTAGAACGTATATGATGGTCCACACCGCAGCATGCAGTAATTTGTGGGTTTATTATAAAGTTGATCCAGCTGCAAAAGACTGTTAGGTTTCTATATATTGTTAATAACTTTGTTATGTAATTTTAAATGTAAGCCCAGAGAGGGAGAATAGGAATTTAAAATAAAACTCCTCAGCAGAAATTGGACGGATTTTGGAGGACAGTTCACAGATCTTTGCAAGCATAGATGCTGCATTTCTGTTGTTCAATCCCTGGGCCTCCATACAATGTGAACTTGTGAAGCAATTAACTATTAATTTAACATGCAAAGGAACAATAAAAAGTATTTTTTTTTTTTGCTTCTTTACCATCTATAGAGAAGAGCTGAAAAGATTTTTTTAAGAGGCTTTGTTGCTTATTTTTACCTTAGACATATAATTGTGTCTTTCCCATTTTTTTTACTGGGGGATTTTTAGGACTAGGCACTTGGAGTGAAAGTTTTCTTGCCCTTCAATTGAACTGGCAGAGGGCTGCTTTAGTGAGTTTGCATTAAGAAGTTTTATTAGAAACAAAGAGTTTTGATCAGTATGGCTAAAAATTCCTTTAGCATCTGACGAAGTGGGATCTTCTCCCACGAAAGCTCGTGTGAAAAATAAATCTGTTAGTCTTAAAGTGCCACACAACTCATTTTTTTTGCTGGACTAGACTAACATGGCTATCCCTTTGGAAATTAAAATTTCCTTCTCCAATTACTTGCCCAGGTTTCAGTCTCCCAGCATTATGAATTCTACTTATTTCTGAACTGCTTAAAAAGTAGGAGGTTAATAGACTGTATAGGCAAAACATGTATAGGCTAGGGGAGGGGAGGACAAAATACAACCAAACTCTTGTCCTGATATAGAGTAAAGAAGCAGAAACCAACCCAAAAAACCTGTTTTTCTTCCTTTGTAGTAAAACTGTATTTCTCATCCATAGAATCGTAGAATCACAGGACTACAAGAACAAACAGGGAGTCCTGTGGCACTTTTAGGCTATGTCTACACTTTGAAGGTTAGTTCGAATTAACTTGATTTGAACTGATAATGATTAGTTTGAATTAAGTTAATTGGAACTAACATGGCCCCACTAGAAACCCAATTTGAACTAGCATGTCCATGGACAGGACTTGCTAGTTCGAATTAGGACAGGAGCACCATGGGAAGTGTGGGAAGATGGCCCCCAAGAAGGGCCATGCCTCCACCCAATATATAGAAAGAGGAAGGTACCTTGGGAGGAAGAAGGTCAAAAAGTGTTAATTCAAATTAATGGTTAGTTCAAATTAACATGGCTACACTGGGTTAATTTGAATGAATGAAGTTTGAATTAACCCTTACTTTGAAGTTAAACGAGGTTTTATAATTTGGAATTAAGTGTTCATTAATTCAGACTTCCTTAGTTTGAAGTAATAAAAGCCAGTGTAGCCATGCATTAGTTTAATTTGAATTAATCCTTATTAATTTGAATTAAATTGTAAGTGTAGACATACCCTTAAAGACTAACACATTTATTTATCTTCGAGCATCTGATGAAGTGGGATTTTCTCTCACGAAAGCTCATGCGATAAATGCGTTAGTCTTTAGAAGTGCCACAGGACTCTTTGTTTGTTTTGCTGGACTAGACTAACACGGCTAGCTCTTTGGATTAGAAGGCTATGTCTAGACTTGGAATTTAGTTCGAATTAATGAGCATTAATTCAAACTAAATTAGTACATGGCTACACTGGCATTCATTACTTCGAAGTAAGGAAGTCCTTAGTCTGAATTAATAAAAGCTTACTTCAAAGTTATAAAACCTCGCTTAACTTCGAAGTAAGGGTTAATTTGAATTTATTAGTTCGAATGAACTAACCAATGGAGCCATGTTAATTCGAACTAATTGTTAGTTTGAGTTAACATGGTGTGCCCTTCCTCCTCCCAGGGTGCCTTTCTCTTTCTGTGTATTGGGTGGGGGCACGGCCCTTCTTGGGTGCCATGTTGCCTCACTTCCCATGGTGCCCTCTTCCTAAATCGAACCAGCAAGTCCTGTCCATGGACATGCTAATTTGATTTGGGTTTCTAGTGGGGCCATGTTAATTCAAATTAACTTACTGGTAGTTTGAATTAACCATTATTAGTTCAAATTAGTTAATTCAAACTAACCTTCCCAAGTGTAGACATAGCCAAAGAGATTTTGAGAAATCATCTAGTCCGGTCCCTTGCATTTATGGCAGGATTCTAGATCATCGCTGACAGGTGTTACGGTCCTCAAACTTTTGAACCCGCATCCCCCTTACTCCTGTTTTTGCCCCTCCCCACACCATGTTTGGGGGCTGTGACTGGTGCCAGTCTCTGTGGCCAGGAGCCCGGTGTAGGCACTGAGGTCAGGGGGGCCACAACAGAAAGTGGAGATTGAGGCTGGATGCTGCAGTCAGGGGAACAGGGCGGGTGCTGAATTTGGAGGTGGGAGGGGAGAGACTGGGTGCTTCTGCTAGAGAGGAGGACCAAGGGCCGGGGCTGCGTTCTGTGGTTAGGAGCTGAGGCCAGGGCGGGGCTGGGCTCTGAGGCCCAGAGTGGAGATTGGGGCAGGGTAAAGTGGGCTGGGTGGCGCTTCCTTGCTGTCCCCACATTCCACCCAACTTCCTCTAGGGGGTATGCCCCAAATTTTGACAAACTCTGGTCTAAAATAATAATAGTATTTTTTATTAATAATATTTTAGAGCTACTCTAACCTGCTCTAAAATAATCTGTAATAATGGAGATTTCACAGCCTTGCTAGGTAGTTTATTGAAGTATTTAACTACCCAAACAGCTAAGGAGGTTTTCCTGATGTCCAGCCTAAACCTGGCTCTAATTTAAGCCCATTGCTTATGGTCTTATTCTCAGAGGTTACAGAAAACAGTTTTTCTCCCTCCATGTAACAACCGTTTATGTGCTTGAAAACTGCTATCATGTCCATTTTCATTCTTCTCCAGCCTGAACCAAGTTTTTTCAGTCTTCCCTGATAGGTCATATTTTCTAGACCTTCAGTCGTTTTTGTTGTGCTTCTCTGGATTTTCTCTCGTTTGTCTATGTCTTTTCTGAAGTGTATTGCCCAGAACTGGACTTAATATTCCAGTTGAAGTTGTATCAGTGCAGAGTAGAGTGAAAGAATTACTTCTTACATTTCTACTTATATATCCCAGAATGATATTTGCCCCCCCCCCCCCTTTTTTTTTGCAACAGTGTTACGCCATTGACTCAAATGTAGCATGTGACCTCTGGATCCCTTTCTGTAGCTCTCTTCCTTAGGGAGTCATTTCCCATTTTGTATGTGTGTAACTGATTGTTCCTTCCTAAGTGGAGAACTTTGCATCTGTCCTTATTGAATTTCATCCTGTTTACTTCAGATTAATTCTCTAGTTTGTCCAGTTCATTTTGAAATTTAATTCTATCCTCTGAAGCACATGCAATTCCTCCCATCATGGTTTCATCATCAAAATTGGTGGTTTTCAAACTTAGAGTCAGGACCCAGTACTGGGTTGCAGAACCTCAGGTACTGAATTGCGGGGCCCCCCACTGCTGCCAACAAAATAGTGTAATGCATTGCTCAAAGATGTAATTGTTGGGTCACAGGTGTTAAGATTTTTTTTTTTTTTGACTGGGTCCTGTGGGAAAAAAGTTTGAAAACCACTGAAATAAATCATTAATGAAGATATTGAACAGAACTGAACCCAGAACTGATCCTTGTGGTGCCTCACTTGATATACTCTTCTAGCTTGACTGTGAGCCACTGATAACTGTTTTCTAGGAAGTGTTTTCTAACTAATTACACACCCACCTCATAGTAGCTCCATCTAGGTTATGTTTCTCTCTAGTTTGTTCCTGAGAAGGTCATGTTAGCGTCAAAAGCCTTACTAAAGCAAGGTATGCCACATCTACTCCTCCACCCTAGCCACAAGGCTCTCTGCATTACCCCTCAGAGTGGAGTTGGACTAGGGAAACAATTTGCGCCGTTACTGGAGAGCAGTCTGTGTAATGAGAGCTCTGAAACAGTCCTTTATGGTACTCCCCAGAAGCAGTGGAACTCCACAACATTTCCCGTGCTGGACAGTAAACTGGGGTTCCCAACTTTTTGGCTCAAAGGCTACAAATATAATTTTTACAGCCCTGAAGGGCCGCCAGTCCCTTTAGTTAATTAATTAAATTAAAACTGAATTTTAATAGAAATTCTATTAATTAAATGTAAACTAGGTTTTGTAAATTAAATAACCTGGTGGCCCTTCAGGTTGTAAAAATTGTATTTGTGGTCTTCAAGCCAAAAAGATTTTTGAAAATTTGAAAAAAGAAAAATTTTAAGGTTTTTTTTGGGGGGGGGAGAAAAGGGGGGCAGCTGGATGCCCATGAACAGGGCCAGCTTGTGGGCCAGTGTGTAGGCCCCAGCAGCAGTGCAGCTCATGCCCTGGCTCCCGTCCTGCAGCCCGTGGCCCCCTGTAGTCACACAGTGCCAGCCTGTGGCCCCCAGCATATCCTCCAGCTGCTTAATCTGACTAGAGGGGAGGCAGGAAGCTGCAGCCAGGCTCCCAGCTGCTCACTGGGACTGGGCAGTTGTGGCCAGCTCCCAACCAGCAGCCGGGCAGAGAGGGCCACTTCAAAATGCCCAGTGAGTTTGAAAGTCCCTGCAGTAAAACATGCTGTCTTATGTCTGTCTTACTTGTTAGTATGCCTTTAGTAAGTATAGGATCTTGAAGATCTTCTGTTTGATGTTCATACATTGATTTAACGCTCCAGAAATGTAATAAAATTTCACTTTTCTGTATCCTTTTTTTATGTTGAACATAGTAGGCTTTTAATGTGATGAAAATTTTTAGAAATCTAATTGGATTTTAGTACATTTTATAGCCTGATGCCATATACCCTTGTAGCAAAATATTGGTATGCATTCAGTATACAGAAAATGAGCTTGTACATCAATTTCCAAAGGGATCACCGTGTTAGTCTAGTCCAGGAAAAACAAAACAAAAAACAAGGAGTTGTGTGGCACTTAAAGACTAACAGATTTATTTTTCGCATGAGCTTTCGTGGGAGAAAATGCCACTTCATCAGATGCTTCGAAGATGGGTGAACTTACAGAATAGAATAAAAATAAATGCAAGAGGGTGTAAAACATAGGATCAAAAAGAAACCAGTTGCTGAGCACTTCCATCTTTCTAATCACTTGACAAATGATTTGTTAATGACCGTTGACAGAGATATGACTGGGACATCAAGATTTCAAAGAGAAACAGCTGAACTCGAATTAATATGCAAATTAAATTCTGTGAAAGCAGGATTGAATCGAGACTATGTGTTCTTTTCCCATTACAAAAGGTAATTTGACTTCAGGTTTCCCAGGGTTTGAACCTAACAACCGCTCTCATTTGCTGTTACTGTATGACCTGATCCTATGTTTTACACCCCCTTGCATTTATTTTCATTCCATTCTGTAAATTCACCCATCTTCAAAGCATCTGATGAAGTGGGATTTTCTCCCACGAAAGCTCATGCGAAAAATAAATGTGTTAGTCTTTAAGTGCCACACGACTCCTTGTATGTCAAGCTGCCCATTCTTTGTATTATTCTCAGTTGGTTCTAGCGATGGTTAAAAATTCCAGCAAAGTGGTTTTTGTCAGAATGTTATTTGCTGAAAGAGACATGTTCTGCAGGACCGTGCAGATTTTTGAAAAAATTCCATTATAAGTCAGGATGCCAGGCATGTGGCTCACTTAAGGCTCTTTTGGATCCCCAGCTCGGGGGTTTCCTGCCAGAGCATCTAGTGGACCCGGGTATAGAATTGGTAATTCTGTTTTGTAAACAGTTTCAAAATTTTTGGCTCTTATTCTGAATTGGAATGAAACCAAATTTCAAAAGCTCAAAAACACTCCATGAAACAGAATTAGTGTTCTCAGTCCAGCTGTAACAGGATAATAGACAGTGCTTAGCAAATGAAAAGCAGGATCTGCATGCACACTCCTTGTGTTTGTTTCCCAGACCTGAGAATGCATGTAGCTCAATCCATGCTATATTACCTGGAGGTTTTCTTACAACAGTGTCTTTTTCATGTTTTACTTTCACTACAAATAAATAGCATGCTCTTAAAAAAATAGTGCAGTTACATCTTTGGTACTCTGTTCACTATTAAATAAGCTATTTGTCATACAAACCAGCAGATGTCCCATTTACTAGAAACTTCTGCTAGGGACAGAAGAGTTTCAGAATCCTGAAACAGTCAGCCACTAGAAGGCTCAAAGTAATGCTGGAAAGAGCCAAGCAGACAATCTGAAACTATCCAAACACTCAGAAAGGTCCCATGGTATGTCCCTTGTCCAGCTTGTATCTGGCTTTACCTGGAAGTACAGTGCATTATACTTAATTTGATCAAAACTTCTAATATTGAGCCCTGATCCAGCAAAATACTTAACCATAAGCTTATCGTTCCATTTAAGATACGTGCCTGAAAGGTTACAGTTGCAGTCACTTTTCTTGAGTGCTATCAGTTTTTGAATGGACTGTTCACTGACTTGAACTCTGGGTTGCCACAAACGTTTTTTGTAAGTGCCAATAAAGATTTTAGGCTCTGAATAAGTTCCGTTGTCCAATAAATGTTCAGTCAACATAAGAAACATTTTCAAACAAGAGAGGGCAATGTGGGCAGATAACTTTGTATTCATAGGCTGTAACACTCAGTCTGACAAAGTGGGATATTCTCGCACAAAAGATCAAGCAATAATTTTATTAGTTTTTTAAGTGCCACAGGACTCCTTGTTTGTCTGTTTTACTGAACTAGACTAACAAGGCTGCCATTTTGGATCCTAGAATGCTTTTTCTGTTTATGTTTCTTTACATTTTAATGTCTTTGCTGTTTAGTAATGCCAAGTTAAAATATTTGTTTTTAATTTTCAGATGGTTATCTGGCTGATTTTTGTTGTTCCTCTAAACAATTTGACGAAACTGCTGATGAAACACAGTCCAGTGAACATGATCATCAGTGTAGTAAAACTTTGACTTCCCACAGTCAAACTACCAAGACCCAAACCAGAGACCGGTCAAAATCCAGCACAGCGGGGTCTACAAACCATGACAAACTTCATTTAGTGCCTAACAACATTGTGACGCCACAAGAAGGAAAAATTTCTACTAAAAAACCAGAAAGCATCACTAAAGCTTTAAAGTTTGAGAAGGCTGGCTGTTCTCCTGACAGTCAACACATGACTGTCTCTGAAGAGAAATTGGCTGGTAAAGATCTTGCCAAGACCAGTGAAAATTCTTCAAGTTCTGGAGACCTGTCAAAAACCTCATCAAGAGCCAATCACGGTACACATGATAAAACGTCAAGGAATACAGTTGAATCTCCCTCAGAGGTAACGTATAACAACTCCCTCCAAGACAAGACTCAAAGGACCTTTCCAAAGAATGACGTTTTACACCCTGACAACCTGAAAGGCTCTGGTGAACCCCCACAGGATTTACTGCTCAGTAAGAGTTTAGAAACCACATTCAAAAATATTTTGGAACTGAAGAAAACTGGGAGACAGACGCAAAGTGAAGCTGCTGGCAGTGGCTCTGTAGAATTAGACTTCCCAAACTTTTCACCGATTGCTTCACAGGAAAACTGCCTGGAAAAGTTTATTCCAGATCACAGTGAAGGTGTTGTAGAAACAGACTCTATTTTAGAAGCAGCTGTAAATAGTATCTTAGAGTGTTAATAGTTGCAGTAACATGGACAAGTTACGTTTCTCTTAGTAGAAACAAATGTGAATGACACCACAAGTACAGCCTGACATATGTCAAAGGTTAACCTTTCTAAACTAGATTTTGTTCTGTGTTTGAGAGCAATACTCATTGTGATTACAGTGAGATATCCAGTAAAGTTAATCCTTGTTAGAATGCAGTCTGTTGGGGCCTACGCATTTCAAGTATTATAAAGATAGTGCTTAAGGTAATTGTTTCATGCTGCAACTTAATGAGATTGCAGTTCACTGGGCCCTAAGTAATAAGGTAATATACTGACAATCACAGTCATAGGAAAGGACAGATTTATTCAAGCAAACTTCAAAAAGACAAATGGAAGCAACAAATTTTCCCCCTACCATAAATCACTAGATTGTAGGCTTTTTTTCCAAGAAAATTTTGTGGTTAAAAACACATTGTACCTCTATTCAGAAATGATTGTCTGTCTGATTTGTTACTGAATCCATTTGCGTTAGTATTTTAAGTTGGAAGAATGTCATGAGTATGTTTACAGGGCTTCATACTTTATGTGCTTTTCTTTTGTCACTGAGCAGAACGCAGTATGTGACTATATTTGTTGTCGGTTAATTTAGTCTGTGGAATGATACTGTATAATCTTAGTCACAAGGGCATGATGTGAAATAATAAATGCTAGACTAAGGAAAGAAGAATAGAAGCCAATAAGTGGCAAAGTGCACAGGAGGAGGCCATGATAGAGCCATGAATTTATATATACACATACATCTATATGTTAACTCTTAAGAAGAAGGTTTTGCATTTTATAATTGGATATTATCAACCTGAGTCTCTCTGAAGTGGTATAAATGTTTTTTTAAGACCAAGCATCAGAAGCACTTTTATTTAAATTAGTAGTTTATACTTTGAGGGGACATTAGCCTTAATCTGAGAAATTTAAAGGCCAGTGTTGGTTTTGCTTGTTTCTACTTCTTGCTGCCAGAGAATATTAGTCATCCACAGCAGCAGTCAGAACTACCAAAATATGTACAGACCAAAGTTAATCAACTATCCCATCATTAAAACATATCTGAAATTGTACCATTATTAATTCACATTTTAGAGCCAAAGGAAACCCTTCATGGTGTATATTTGGCTGGTGTTCGTTTCGCTGAGAATAGAAGCTTGTTATTTTATTTATTTATTTTTAATATGTGACATTTTCCTTTTTTTGACCCATGCTTCTTTTTTAATAGCTTACTTTGGTCATCAGTGCTATTGTGCACACAAGTGTTCTGCCATTACCAAGATTAATCTTGCATGTATGTCTGCTCAGAAGGGTAGAGATGTTGTGGGTTCTACGGCATGCTCTCTATCTCTCTTTGCTTCTGTCTTCCTCCCTGTTGCTCACAAAAATAAACTGCCATGTTTCAAACCTTGCCGATTGCCATTCTCATAATCTAGAGACTCATTGTGACAAACTGTGGTTGTCAGTTGGATTGCCAGAACTGCCAGAAAAGAAAACAAAAGGCCAGGTTTTGCAATCATTTACACCAGTGTAAAAGAGAGCAGACTGTGGCCCTTGGATTTTTGATGGCTTGAAATTATAATGCACTTCATTATGTTGAGTTGCAGCACACTATGTGGTAACATGAGAAAACCAAATCGAGTAATGCAACCTGAGAAAGATAACAATATTTAACATATAATTTAAGATTCAGTTCCCCTTCAATGTGAATGGAAATATAAATATTTTGTATGTTATTAATTGCCATTTTAAAAAAATTTGTGCCAATTTTAAAGTACAAATTTGTCAAAATCCAACATTCCCTAATGTCATGTAAAACATTTAAAATAATGACATGATATTGAAAGTTTTAAATTTCTATTTGGGCATCATCACAGTAATCTTTCAGGCAATTAGCTATTTTCATTTAATGATACTGACTGTATAGTCATTGCTGATTGCCTTTGAAATTTCATAAAGATACTGATATCTATGCATTCTGAGGGCTAAGAATCTTACAATTCGTTCAGTTTCAGCCACCATGAATTGTCTAGGAAAGGGACACTGTAAATTATATCAGCAACATAAATTAGTTTAATTTTTTAGCTTAAGAGAAAAAAGATGCACATTTATGGATCCTGTTGTTTTGGTACCACCTCAAACAGGGTATAAAGCTTTCAAGCATCTGTACAGCTAACCTAAATAACAAAACATTGTGTCCACTATGTAACTTTATTTTTTCTGGGGAATGAATTATAGATGGTAACAAATAAAGATTAAGAAATATTCTTTATCATTATTAAGTCAGATAAAGATTTTGTCCAAACATCTTATGTCAGGAACCCATGGAACAAAGCCCAGCAAACTTACAGTTGGATCGTTAATTTCTGTTATTCGTTAATTTGAGTTCAGTTTTAGGAATACTTCTTGGTAATGCAGTAAACAAAATATTATTATATAAAATGTTTTTAAAAAGTGAATTGGAATCTGATCCAGTGAAGTATTTAAGCACATGCCTGATTTTAAGTACCTGCTAAAATGCTTTACTGGGCCAGCATAATGGTTTCCAATGTTCTTTAATACTGCCTAAAGTTAAAGTTAAAATAAATTTTAAACTGGCAATTACAAAAAATATTTTTAACTATGAGGAGTTTAGCATAATTTACCTGTTAGATTAGGGAGGCCTTACAGACTGACTTCACTTAAAAGAGGATGTGTCACTTATTGTCAATGTGGTATGGACTTTATTTGCTTATAATACCTTCATTTGTATAGTATGTCTCACTTGAAATTGCTTTGTATACATTTTGTAAAAATATTTATAAAATGTTTTGTAAAAAAAAGTATAACAAATTGCAGTTTATTTTGTTATGTTGGATAAATACTGTTAAAAAACACAAGTCGGTAAATATATTGTTAATCCATGGATAGGAAATGTTTAGTTGGAGATTACAGATTGAAACAACCATTGCAATACAGCCAAAGATTTGGGAAAAAAATAATCTGTGATTGTCTTGATTTTTACCAAGATGAATAAGTACATTTCCAAAAACAAGGGTTGTTTTCAGCTTCTAGTAATATGGTTGCATAACATTCTGACTTACTAATTTTTTATAATGCAACTGTATTATGAAATAATTAACAGATCAGTTTTTAATGCTGTGCATGTAATTTTTGAAGATACATTAATAAGCTGCAGGTGGTGTGGTAGTTTAAGAACATTGTTAGTTTTAATCTCTTCCCTCAAAGTGCTTAAATTAGGTCTACCTGGTTACATTATCACAGAAGTCCTATCTTAGTGATAAGGTGACTAAAGAAGGAATAACATAAGATGAAGGAGTAAATCATCTCTCCCCTGCCTGGATGTGCCATAGTGAGGAAAAGGTACAGGTAGACCTTTCTCCTCCTCCAGTGCATCATCACATAATGGAGGCATAAACTGCCTCCTAGGACTGGGGAGTGCTGGAAAGAAGAGAGTTGTCTGTGTTCGTAGCCTTGGAGGAAGAATATCTTGGTGTAGCATGAGTGGTGCCATGTCACCACCTTTTTTGTGACTCTGGATGACTCAACCCTTCCCTCACAGCACAGAAAACATGGTTTTCAGTAACATAATACCGTTGTGCTTCCTCACCACTGGTTGGACCTGCAGAAGATACAATTGAATCCTAATGTTCTGCTCCAGGAAAACACTTTGGCTTGGAGGCTGAATAATATAAACATTCACAGGAGAGCATAAAGCCTAGGGCCTAATCTAGGGAGGTGGTGACTCCTTCCAACCCATGAATATGATTGCTCGTCATGTCATGTAAAAATGCCACATGGTGGTAAGGTGGGCTTAAAACTAAATCAAATGGTCGAAATCTGTATGATCTATATTATAATCTATTCTAATTGGTGTCAACAAATTAACAAAGCTTCATTATATGATCCTTTTCACCTAGATTCATCCTGTAACAAATGAAGATGGTTTTATGATCTTGTTATATGTTGTTTTCATCCTTATATAAAATAGCATGGCTAAGCATCTGGAAAAATACGTAGTGTTCAACAATAGAATAACCCAGAAAGCTTCTCAGATGTCCAACATGTGAGACTGCATAGCTGTCTTCATGACAAAGTACCCTTTCACTGTAATCAGGGTGGAATTCAGCTATGCTTTGGATTTACTGCTAGAGTGGGAAAACTCTAATTGACTTTAGTTTTAAATAGCTACCTTAGCATTTTCAGTGGTAATGTTTGGCATATAGATTCCTTGTTTGGATGCAGATTTTCTGAAAACATTATCTTCATATATATATGTATGAATAAGTTATTTCAGTAACATAGGACCATAGTTGTGTCTGGATTTCAAAAAAACAAAAGATTGCTAGAATAAACCTGGAGCACAGCAAAAGGCCTATAAGTGAACTTCAAATCCTTCTCACAAAATATGCCTTTTATCTTCAGAAAATGTTTCTGCCTCTTAAAAAATTTCTGTGTTTTCCTTTGGAATGGTTCTCATTCTTTCTTATAGTTCTCAGACCAAGCCTTTTGTTAGACAGTGGTGCAAAACAAGAAATAGTCCAGATGTCTCAGCTTCAGCAGGCAGTTCTGCAGGAAATGAAAGTCCAAGTAACAGGTTTTGTAGAAGATCCCAACTTCAGCAACTCTGAGCTATCATATGCAAAAATCAACATAGTACAACCTCTAAATAATATTATTTGTATTTGAATTTGCTTATTATTTTCTGATTTGTGAATCTGCTATCATTTTTTGCCTCCCTTCATCCCCAAATTCTTGTGCTAAAACTATCTAGTCTCCATGCAATAAATGCATGCACCATAAGGTAAATATACTAATGGCTTGTGATCAGATGTCAGATGGGGAGGGTTCTGAGTTGGGGCAGAGCATTCTTTTTTGGGCGTTTGGCTGGTGAGTCTTGCCCATATGCTCAGGGATTAGCTGATTGCATTTTTGGAGTTAGGAGGGGATTTTTCCCCAGGGCAGATTGGCAGAGGCCTTGGAATTTTTCACCTTGGCCTGTAAGCATGGGGCATAGGTCACTTGCTGGTGGTTCCTCTGTACCTTGAAGTCTTTAAATTGTGATTTGGGGACTTCAGTGACCCAGTCATAGGGCTGGTCTATTGCAGGAGTGAGTGAGAGGTTTGGTGGCCTGCATTGTGCAGAAAGTTGGATGATGGTCCCTTTTGGCCTTAACATCCATGAGTCTATGAATAAGACTAAAGGAGTGTGAAATTGCAGCAAAAATTGTGCTGGCTGATTGGTCGTAAGGATTGCCACAGGGGAATGCAGACTCCAATCTTCAATAGGCTCAAAACACTGTCTTTGCTGAGCTAGAGAGAGTTTTCTTACTAACCTGACTGATACAATAGTTTTAATACAAATCTAAAATTATTATAGAATTCTAAGCGCACAGTTTATTTTTTCTGGAACTAATGTTTTTTCATCATAAATCTGTGTATCATGTCAAGTTGTCTCCTTTGTAATCCATATGTTAAATCTTTCCATTTGGAAAATACATCTGCTAATTAAGTTCATTTGTGTTGAATGGGTCGATGTAGCCTTTTACTTTTATCCTGACCCTTGCACCTTAGGTTTAGTTTAGGTCAATATGACTACCTGTGGACATTATTAACCTGAATTGTGAGATTATATTACTTCCACCATTTCTTTTCCAACTCATATATTTATGTGGCTAAAAGAGAGAGCCATTTTGGGCAGATCCTTCATTAGCGTAAATTGTCACATACCTAGGGGAGGTCCGTGGAACTATAACATTTTATACCCATTGCGTCCTTTAAATTAAATGAAATCTGCAATTTGCCATCAGTGACACTATATGCATATCGCAAATCTTTCCACATGTGGGGAATGTCTGTTGTTTATGTTTTAGGTAATAATGCTGAGAGTGACTGAATAGGCAAATTACTATGACTCAATTTTTAAGAGCACTCAGCACTCACATTTTATAAATCTGTCTGTTTAGTGCCTGTCTAGGAGTTGGAGCCTTTTAGAAAATCTAACAATTAGGACTTTAGCCAAAGTCCCTGGTCATCAGTGGAAAAATTTCAGTAATGAGAAGGACTCTGCTTCTTCAGAGAATGTGTGAAGTTGATTAATATTTCAGTTGCCTTTGACATCCTTGGATGGAAAATGCTATCTGAAGATGCTCAGATATTAAAATAATGAGCATCATAAAAGTATCTACATAGATAGATAATTTTATAATAATTATTGTATAATTTTATTAAAATTCTCAGATGGTGACAGGGAATAAATAAAATGTCATCAACTGATATTTGCAAGTTATTGAGTACTTGTGTATTCTCTTAAAACATAGATAATTTTCAATAGTTGCATAGTTTTGAAAGCAAAGCAGAAAGCTTAATTGTAATTCAAGTTTGAAATTTGGGCCAAATGCTCATCCAAGGTGTAGCACCATATAAAAATGATCATAACTAGTGATTTTATATAATAAATTTTGGTTGCCAAATGGCTCACAGGGAAAATAATTCAGTAGCCAACACTATTTGTCCTGAGCTGAAAGCTGGTGTGGAACATAATTGAAGCTGAGCGATAAGGCATAATGCTTGAGAGGAGTGCAAGACTGCAGTAGCAGGGTCTTGTAATCCAGGAATGCCAGGCATTCACTATTTCCACAATCTTGTGCAGAATCTTACCTAGTCTGGCTGCAGGCTTTGATGACTAGTCCCTCCTGATAATACTCTGGTATAACACCATTAGACAAATAAGAGGGCTTTTTCATTTTAAATTCTCAGATGACATAGAAAGGACCAAAACTGCATGGACCAATTTGTTCATGAAAACTTTTTGAGAGCAAACATCTCATTTGCTCATATGTGTTGAACAATTATCACACTAGTTATTTGAATTGCATGCACAAATACCTGTATTCACACACACAAAATGCAAGCCTTGAGAGTCAGGCTTAGAAAATATGACCCAATATATCATTTTTGTGATCTTTTTCATCACCTGCAACTCATGGGAATATAAAATTACATCTTTAGATATGTCTCCTGGATAGTATTGCAATGCAGTGTCATGGACCTGCATTAAACAAAATATTTATTAATGTCACAATTTTCTTCTTTAGAACTGGGCCACTTTACTAATAGATATACACTACTGGTTTACCACAGCACTGATTCTTGCAATACACTCAATTTGGATAATTCTATTTAGTTCTGCTATAGTTCTTAATTTGTGCTGTTTTGTGACTTGCTTCATGGGTGATCTGGTAAATGTCCTGGTAAATTCAAATTTTATACTACAATTATTGAGCATTACTGATGAAATTTCTGTTTTAAATCGTTGCAGCTAAAGTGTCCGACTTGTTACAGTCACAGCAGAACAAACTACATCTAGCACTAACCCATAGTAACTCATTGCATTGCCTGAATGCCCTTATTATTCAGTGTTCCTGTAGCACCATCTGCTGGTAAATACCAGGCAAAATAAAAAATATATTAGGAAAGAAGCTTACTTTCAGGGTGAAATTCACCAGAGAAGAGTGGTTTGGAAGACACCTACCTAGAAGAGTGTAATGGACATAGCTCTTCTGTGATTGGAACAGAAAGGATGGTTGCCAAGTGAGCGTTTAAATGGACTCAAACTCCTGTGTGTAGAGTTTCGTGTTAAAACTGTTTGGACAAGTGCCCAGAGGGCCTTTGGGAAGGGCTGAAAGAGACCCAAAGGTGTGGTCACAGGTTCAAGCTTTTGGGAGGAAAATACCAGACAAGTGTGGGGTTGGGGCACAGTTTGTGATGTGGACACTTGTCCACTGGGACTTGGACTGAAATTACCAAACTCCTCATAGCACAAAAATTTATATCAAATGCACTATGCGTGAGAAAAGCTTTAGGGTCATTTTCATTAATTCTGTATTAGATCTGATATTGATGGGCACATCCTCGAAATAATATCTTTTATTGAACAGACTTTTTTTTCTACTAGTATTACACAAGATTTCAACCTTCTTTTCCTTACCAAACTTACAGGGTATCTGGATTCTAAGGTGTCTGAAAAGGAGAGCTGACAATGTAATTTTTATTCAATTTGGCAACTCACTCTGTGCCTAGAAATATATTTGTTCTTGCTTGTAGTACAGACACGTTCAATAGACCCTGGTCTGAGGGCACTGATTGTAAAAGAAAATATCTAACATGTCAAGGTTACACTGGAAAGGATAACAATGACTATTAATAACTGTGGCTAGACATCAAAAGCTTATGGAATTAGGGAAACGCTTTCAAAGCACTGAGTGATATTCTGCAGCAACAGATTTCTGACATATTAGAAAATGTGATTCCAAATTACAATCTATATAAGGGAAAGCATTTATTTGTGCTAATTTTTTAATACAAGATTAATTTATCCATATGATAAGAAATATTATTCCCTTATAGAGAAAAGCAAAATTTTCTCTCACTATGCAAGATTATTAAGCCTAAATTATTCGTGTAATCATTCAAAAAATGCACTTAAATTTTGCTTTGGCTTGCGGGGGGTGGGGGGGCTTTGTTCCACAGCAAATACAGGATAAAAAAAAAAAAATTCCCCTCTCACCCCTATGGGTGGTATGTGTCTTCCTCTACCTCAAGTCCTCTACCAGAGGCCTGGGAGTTTGATGGTTCTGCGCAGTATCTTAGCTGTTCCGAGCACTGCACTCTTCTGGACAGAGAGCTCTGATGTTGTTCCTGGGATCTGTTGGAGCCACTCTCCCAGCTTAGGAGTCACAGCCCCGAGTGCTCCTACCACCACTGGGACCACTTTGGCCTTCACTTTCCACATCCTCTCTAGTTTCTCTTTCAGGCCCTGGTACTTCTCCAGCTTCTCATACTCCTTCTTCCTGATGTTGCTGTCACTTGGCACTGCTACATCTATCACCACCGCTGTCTTCTGGTCCTTGTCTATTACCACGATGTCTGGTTGATTGGCCAGTACCTGCCTGTCTGTCTGGATCTGGAAGTCCCACAGAATCTTAGCCCTGTTATTCTCCATGACCTTCTGTGGAATCTCCCATCTGGTCTCGGGAGGGTCTAGCCCATACACTGTGCAGATGTTCCTGTACACAATGCCAGCTACTTGGTTGTGCCATTCAGTGTATGCTGTTCCTGCCTGCATCTTACATCCTGCCACTATGTGTTGGACTGTCTCTGAGGTCTCTCTGCACAGTCTGCACCTTGGGTCCTGTCTAGTGTGGTAGACCCCTGGTCAATGGATCTGGTGTTCAGTGCCTGTTCTTGTGCTGCTATGATCAGTGCCTCAGTGCTGTCTTTTAGTCCAGCCCTTTCCAGCCACTGGTAGGATTTCCCAATGTCAGCCACCTCAGCTATCTGTTGATGGTACATCCCATGCAGGGTCTTGTCTTGCCATGGCACTTCTTCTGCTTGATCTTCCTCCCATGTCTGCTGCTGCCTCAGGCATTCTCTCAGCAGCTCATCTTTGGGTGCCATCTTACTGATGTACTCCTGGATGCTCTGGGTTTCATCCAGGACAGTGGCTTTGACACTCACCAAACCCCACCCACCGTCTTTCCAGCTGGTGTACAGTCTCTGGGTGTTGGATTTGGGGTGGAAACCTCCGTACATCGTGAGGAGCTTCCAGGTCTTCACATCGGCAGCCTCCTTTGGCCAGCTCACTATACCGGCAGGGTATCTGATGACTGGCAGGGTGTACCTGTTGATGGCGTGGATCTTGTTCTTCCCATTGAGCTGGCTCTTCAGGACCTGTCTTATCCTTTGGTGGTACTTGGATGTTGCTGTCTTCCTTGCCTCCTCATCGTGATTCCCATGTGACTGTGGGATGCCAAAGTACTTGTAGCTGGTCTGTATGTCTTCTATGTGGCCTGCTGGTAGTTCCACCCCATCAGTCTTGACTACCTTCCCTCTCTTTACTACCATCCAGCCACACTTCTCCAGTCCGAATGACATCCCAATATCCTCACTGTAGATCCGTGTCAGGTGGATTAGTGAGTCGATGTCTCATTCATTCTTAGCATACAGCTTGATGTCATCCATGTAGAGGAGGTGGCTAATGGTAGTTCCACTCTTGAACTTGTATCCATATCCAGTCCTTGTGATTATCTGGCTGAGGGGGTTCAAGCCAATGCAGAAGAGCAGCGGGGACAGTGCATCACCTTGGTATATGCTGCCCTTGATGGCCACTTGTGCAAGCTGTCTTGAGTTGACTTCCAGTGTTGTCTTCCACAGTCCCACAGAGTTCCTGAGGAAGGTCCTTAGTGTCCTGTTGACTTTGTATAGCGCCAGACATTCACAGATCCATGTGTGCGGCATTGAGTCGTAGGCTTTCCTGTAGTCAATCCAGGCTGTGCTCAGATTGGTCTGTCTAGACCTTGAGTCTTGGGCGACTGCTCTATCTATGAGCAACTGGTGTTTTGAGCCTCTGGTGTTGTTCCCAATGCCCTTCTGAGCTGTGCTCATGTACTGGCCCACGTGGTCCTGTAGCTTGGCGGCTATGATGCCTGATAGGACTTTCCATGTTGTGGGGAGGCAGGGTATTGGCCGGTACTTGGACGGTGCTGTTCCCTTGTGGGGGTCTTTCATGATCAGCACTGTCCTTCCTTGTGTTAGCCAGTCTGGTTGGGAGCCTGCTGCTAGCAGCTGGTTCATCTGTGCTGCTAGGCGTTCATGCACTGCTGTTAGTTTCCTTAGCCAGTAGGTGCGGATCATGTCCGGGCCAGGTGCTGTCCAGCTCTTCATGTTCTTGACCCGCTGTTGGATGTGTGCTACTGTGATGGTGACTGGTTCCTGTTCTGGGAGATTGCTGTGGTCTGTTCTCAGGTCCTGCAGCCACTTTGCACTGGTGTTTATGAGTCTTCTCTTTCTCCCATATGGTCCTCCAGTACTGTTCAGTTTCTGCTGTTGGTGGCTCTGCTGTTATTGTGTTGTTGCACTGCAGTTGGGAGTACACCTTGGCTGGTTCTTTGGAGAACAGGGCATTTATCTTTTTGGCCTCTGCTTCTCTAGTGTATCTCCTTAGCCTGGTAGCCAGTGCTGTGAGCCTTTGTTTAGCAGTCTCTAGGGCTTCAGATGGAGTCAGGCCCTTGTATTTTTTCAGTAGCCGAGTCTTATCCTTAATCTCTACACCCTTCTGTAGTTCCACCAGCTGACTAACTTCTCTCCGAGTTGCCTTGATCTTATCCTCCAACCTCATTTTCGAGGGGGGGTATGTACTGCTGTTCTTCTTGATCGTGTAGCCAAGCATCTCCAGGATTACAGAGGCTGTAGCGTACACCAGTTCATTGGTTTGAGTTATGGTGGTAGTAGGAATTGTCATTAGGGCTCTTTTGGCATCTTCTAGTATACTATCTGATGGTACTTCTCCAACGAGCCTTGGTAATCAGTCTCGAGGGTTGACTGTAGCTAGTTTATCCATGATCTTATGCCTCATATCAGCTGCTGTGCTCCGTAATGGAGGGGGTGGCCATGAAGTTCCAGCTTCAGGTGTTGGCTGCACATCTAGTTGTTCTTCTGGGTCGTCTTCTTGAGTCCAGGATGTAATGTGGAGTTGGTCTATCTCAAGTTGTGAGAGCAGCTGCCTCTTTACTATGTTGAAGCGTTGGGTAACTAGCTGTTTCTCAGTTAGTGTGGATGTAGGTCTTTTGTCCATCCATAGTTCCCTCATACGTTTCATATATCCCCTCTCATTAGATCTACTGTTGTAGTAGCATTCCATCAATTTCAGGTTCTCTTGTCTCGTCCATGTATGGTTTGTTCCAGTAGCCCACTTATCATCAGATTGTCCTGGTTCCCCAACATCTGGCGCGGACCTTGTTAAGCCGGGCGACGTCTGAGCCAGCATGACTCTCTAGTTTGTGTCACTCTCGTATTCAAGGTAGGCAAGTGAGGCATTAGGGGGTCTTTTGCCCAAGGACCCCTACTGGAAAGGAATATATTTATATTTTCAGGGAGTTGTGGTTTTCTTTCTAAGGTACAATTGTATGATAATTTCTCTCTTGATTTAGCAAATCAGATGTTGAAGCAATAAGTTCAATGCATATCTTAATATCTCTTGTTGAGTCTCAGCTTCACCATTTTATTTCCATAATTTTATATTCCATCAAGCATGGTTTATTTTTTTATTCAGCAGCCTTATAATTGTGGCATCTATAATCACAAATCATTTCTCAAAAATTTTAGCTTTGTGGCTTGGTTCGTTATCTGCAAATTGGGTGTATAACAATATTATCTTTTACTTTCTTGACTATTTAGCTTGTAAAATTTGTGTGTGTGTGTGTAATGTCAGGAACAACAGGGTCTTTATCTCATCTGAATCCTAGAGATGCTATTATGCTACAACTAAACACTAGCACAGAAATCAGTGGTAGTCCTATTGACATTAATGAGAAATGAACCAGAGATGTTCAAGGCCTGGCAGTTTAGACTTCATTTCTGTCTACTTTTATGCTTTGGAATTCTAAGTGTTTAAAGCAATTTGAGTGTTCATTTTTTTTTTTTTTTTTTTTTATAAATCATTGTCTTAGTGTGTATGGGTCACAGATATTACAAGAATAATTCAAGTTTGCTTAGATGGTTGGTTTGTGGTTTTCTTTTTATTATAAATCAGTGTAAAGAATTAGCAAGAGGAGAATGGTGCTGCATTGAAATAAAAACAATATGAGTTTGGAAACTGTCTGCTACCTGTCCATGGAGGCCTTAGGCAATTGGGGGCCTTAGGCGAAGAGCCATGTGAGGCCCCCCCCTAAAGGGCCTCCTATAGGCTCCCACTGTTGCCCTCACCATAGCCCCCCCAGTCCCTCCTGCAGCCGTAACTACCCCACCCCCCGTCCCAACTCCTTGCCACTGCACCCTCCATGGCGCTGGCTCCCACCTCTGTAGCCCCTTCATGATCCCAACTTCTCTCTTCCCCCAAATCTGAAGGGAAGCGTCACAGACCTTAGCGCTCGGGGGCATGGACTGCCGAGGCCAGAGGCTGCGCCACTCTCCCTGCCTCCAGTGGGGGCAGAGCAGCACTCCCCGACTACCCTCCGCTGGCCATGCCTTCCCAGGGGGCAGAGAGTGGCCAGCATGGAGCTGTGTCTTGTGGGGACAGGGCCCTGGAGCAGCCTGCTCCAAAGAGTTCAGGACACTTCACCCCCAGCCACCCCAGGGCTAAACAGAGGCTGCCTTGCCCCCAGGCCAGGGATCAGGCCCGTTCAGCCCTGGGGTGGCTGGGGGCAAAGTGGCCTGAACTTTTCAGAGTGGGCTGCTCCAGCGTCCCGCCCCTGCATGCTGCAGCTCCACGCTGGCTGCTCTTCTCCCTCCCCATGGGGAGGTGTGGCTGGCTGGGGGTAGATGGGGAGTGCTGCTCCACCCCCCTACCCCGGAGAGAGAGAGGGCGGGTGAGCAGTGCAGCATCTGGCCCCAGTCGTCCTGTGCCCATGCAGTGGGAGGGTGGCGTGAAATGGATTGCCGACCTCTGAGTAAAGTTAGGCAAAGCAGGTGACCACAACAGGGCTCCTTACTGCTTGGGGCCCTAGGTGGCCACCTGCTTTGCCTACCCCAAAAGCCGCCTCTGATGGCAACCCATTAAAAACTTGATTATGTTCTGCATGTCATGGATCAGTTATGCTGGAAATACAGAGATCATCAGTTGGCTTTATTCATACGATTAATAGGAGACAGAGCCTTAACTGGTATAGGCAGCTTTAGCTCTACTGAAGTCAATGGAGCCATGCTGATTTGCACTAGTTAAGGACTTGGCTCCAGATATTAAATTACATTATAATTAATGTGACCTTCAATGTGCCTTATTCACTACTGGGTTATTGGCATCAATGGAGTTATACCAGTGTAAAACTCAAGTAATTCAGTGGTGAATCAAGCCTATGTGCCTCTCTAGAAAGAGAAAGAAAATAAAATCCCATGCTTTATTACTCACTTCCATGCAGGGCTGGTCCTACCATAGAGGTGACCTAGGTGGTCTCCTAGGACGCCAGACAATAGTGGGTGCCACCTTGCTGTGCACAGGCACACAGCTCCGTGTGAAGCCAGGGGAGAAGCTTTTTTGGCTGGCTTCGCTCCAGAAGGTAAGTGCCTGGGGAGGGGAAGATGAGGGATAGACTTGATGCAGGGCTGTCCTTGGGAATGGGAGGGGGCAATCGCCCCTGGCCTGGTGGTTCTGTGGACCCCTGCTGCCTCCTAGGGCTGTGTCGTACCCTACCCCCTCCCAGCTTGCTGCAGGCCGGCCCGGCCCACCCCACCCCACCCCTAGGTGGGGAACAACCAGCCCAGGGAGAGAGTGGGCTGGCTCAGAGGTCCAGCTCAGCTCTCCTGCCCCTCTCGAGAGGCTGGGTAGAGGAGCAGAGCCCAGCCCCTGGACTGGCCTGCTCCGACCCTGGGAACAGAGTGGCCGGCTCAAAGGAGGGGCAGTAGTGCGGGGCCAGCATCTGCCATTTGGCCCTGGGCCCCTCACCCCCTTAGTGATGGCTGTGGCTGGGGTAGCAGGGCCATCTTCCAACTTGTGGCTCGGGGCTGGCCTGCTGCTCACCCAGAGCAGCCCACGCTTTGGGCCTGCTATTCTGACCAGCCCTCTGCTCTGCCAGCCACCCAGCCTGCTGCTTGGCCACGGATGCTACAGCCTGCCACTCGGCCTGGCCTGGCTCGGTCTATCAACTGGGCCCGCTGTGTGTCCCACTGCCCAGCCGCTTGGCTTGGACTGGAGTGCCATGTAGCCTGCCACTTAGCTCAGCCTACCACCTGGCCTGACTTGCTGCTTGGCCCTGTATCCAGCCTGCATGGCCCAGGCCACTGCTGGAGGAGGGTGTGCCAAAATCACAGGCACCTGGGTGCCAGAGAACCTTGGGCTGGTCCTGCTTCCATGATCATAAAACAGGCCCAAGATATTTGTTAAAATACCATGTGGAGAAATATTTTTGCTGCTGTTTTGAGTAGTGTCCCTGTGGTGCTCTACTCAATGTGTGTCAGTGTGCCTTGCGTCCTTGATTGGAGACTTTTCAGCACAGCCCATGGGACTGTGCACACACTGCAGGTGGCTCGCAGCAGCTTTGGTGCCATTTTCGGCATGCATGCGACCCTCACCCCCCCAGTTCCTTCTCAGCCGCCTGTGGTCTGAGACAGAGCCCTCAGCAGCTCTTGCAGCCCAATTTAACTTTACCATTGTTGATAGTTTTCGTTATCTTCCCCATAGTTGTTAGGTTTTTCTTAGTATTAGTCTTCCCTTGTTGTCTTACCTCCCACCCACCCCCCGCCAAAAAAAAATAAGAAAAATAAAATTTTCTTTTCCTTCCCTCAGACCCTTACTCCAGTTCTCAGATAAGTATGCCTGCCTCACTGGGCTTTAAGTGTTTTGCCTCCTTCAGAGATGCTACGCTTGCTTCGGATGGTCATGCACAATGCATTCAGTATCTGGGCAAGAGACACCTCCCTCATAAATGCCTGTACTGTAAAAACTTGAAGTTGAGAGTGAGGCATGACAGAGGTATGAAGCTCAAACTGGTATTAATGGAAGGATTGTTGAGACTTGCCTCAGATCCTGGACAGGCCTCTAATGCAATGGAGAAACCTCCAAAGAGGCACTCCTCTTCCTTCTTGTCCTTGGCAATTAAGAGGAAGAAACAGTCGGAGAAAAGAGCTGGTACCAAAGAGGCTGTTGGATCCTCAGGTACAGAACTTTTGAAGCCTGGAATTTGTCCTCTGAGCTCAGATTGAGCAGAGAGATAATGGCAAACGGGTCCCATTGTCACCAGCTAAAACCCCAGCCATGGTGCAGACAACCACCATAACAGTGGCACTGTGCCCAGCATCAGCACTGACCATAATCTCAGCACCGACTAACCCACCAACAACGCTCTTGGCACCCAGTCCCACATCAACATACTCAGCACGAGCCATGCGGGTCCTGATCACGGCGCCACAAATGGCACTAGCACCACTTTCAGTACTGGAGGCGCTGCAATTTCCATCACTGGCACCGCAGAGGGGCCAGTTACTGCCATCATCAACCCCAAGAAAACACATGGAAAAAAATGCAACACTGCCATGAGAAAGAAGAACAACACACTTTCTCTTCAATTGCACCACTGTATGGTACTGATACCTCTCCGAGACGATTTAGCCCAGCATCACTCCTATCAGAGGATGATCTAGATTGCAAAGATGTCACACTATCACTTCCTAAAGCTGTATCTACGAGATACATTCTGACAGTGCTTATCAACCCTCTCACCCAGACTATGCATGGCCTGCCCCCACATGGTACGCACTGCCAACTTGCTGCATGCCTTGGATGGGATTGAGAAATTGGCCACAACATGGGCTACTGCATGACAGACCTTCTACATCACAAAGTCAACAGCCCTATCACCCCCCCCCCCAAATTCCCACAGCAGAACAGCAAGCATCATGTCCCACTAGTTCTCAGATACAAGCTAGAGAACAAGAAGCCTCTCAGTCTGTCCATAACTCATCATCCACCCCAGATAAGATTGTAGTGTCTGCACCTCTCACAAATGCAGATGATATAAAACAATTTCAGAAGTTTTTTAAGAGTGGCAGACAGCACGGATATCTCCCTACAAGAGGTTTCAACCTCCCAGCACAAATTGTATTGAATCCTACAATCCTCCACTTCTACACGAATTGCTTTACCAATGGATGAAGGAATCATGGAGCCTGCCACCTGTACATGGCAAACGCCTACCACTATAATATCAACGAGAAAGAGAGCCGATAAGGATTTTATTGCATCTAAAACCAAGAAATTTCTTTTCACTCACCCACAATCCAATTATTTCATTATGGAGGTGGCAAATCAGAAGTCAAAACAAAAACCATAACAGATTGAGACCAGATGATAAAGAAGATAAAAAAACTAGACCTACTGGGCAGGAAAGTATACACCGCTGCCACTTTACAGTTGCGTGTAGCAAACTATGTAGCGATATTATCAAATTACAATCATGACAATTATACAAAGGACCAAGATCTCTGTTAAAATACCATGGGACAAATATTTCCTCTTCCTGGTTCTGGGATTCCAGTGTATTGACCTACTCAGAATACTAGTTTGGAGCGTATGTGGAAAAGCACTGAAGGAATTGCAATAGCTCTTCTTTGCTTCTGAAAGCAGCTGAAGAAAGGATGGAGACAATTCCACTCTTCCCTCCCTCGCCCCTGCTCCCCATTTCTGTAGTTTTTAATTGATACAATTACTTAACCCAAGTTAGTCTCTAATATAGTGAAAAACCCTATCAACTGTGCAGTCAAAAGACAGCTCAGAAACATCATTTTTTTGTGGAATAAGGCCTCAATTGTCTGCTGCTAAGTATCACCCAAATTTGATTTGCACACACTTCAAAGGATCTCGTATATTTCCATTTAGTTATTTGTTTAAGCGTGATAGATTTTAATTCAAACCAAACACAGATAGATTTTCAACCCCCAAATGGAAAGACTCATATCATTCTCTCTATATGTGGTGACTCATGGGCTCAGTGGGAAGGTGAATGCCTGCTGCAAAATAAATGTTGCTGCTGAGGTGATTCCACACTGCCCATCCAGAAAATGGAGATCAAACCTTCCTAGGGCTGCAGGCAGGGGAGGAGCTTCCTGGTGATGTGACAAAGCTGAAGCATATCAGGAAAGAGAGAACTGAAAGGGAAGGGAATTCTGGGACAGATCCCGGAGTGTATTTACATCTCGTTCACACCTTGCTGTGAACCCGCATTGTTAAGATTGCATTGAACTCTACATCTCTTGCAGAGGTGGAGTTATGATGCTGACTTCCAGCCCCACTTGTTCGCATTTTCACTCACATGAGTGTCTAAGCGCACAGCAGAAGCTCCAGGTAACTGGCTTTGGAGGGCAGGGACAAGATTCAGGAAGACCTTGACAAATTGAAGCAGTGGGCCAATAGAAATCTCATGAGGCTCAACAAGGACAAGTGCAAAGTCCTGCACTTGGAACGGAAAAACCCCATGTACTGCTACAGGCTGGGGAGTGATCAGCTAAGTAGCAGCACTGTAGAAAGGGACCTGGGGGTCTTAGTGGATGGGAAGCTGGATATGAGTCAGCAGTGTGCGCTTGCTGCCAAAAAGGCCAATGGCATTACTGGGCTGCATCAGAAGAAGTATTGCCAGTAGATCGAGGGATGTGATCATTCCCCTCTATTCAGCACTGGTGAGGCCACATCTGGAATGCTGTGTCCAGTTTTGGGCACCCCACTACAAGAAGGACGTGGACATATTAGAAAGAGTCCAGCGCAGGGCAACAAAAATGATTAAGGGGCTGGAGCACAAGCCCTGTGAAGAAAGATTGAAGGAACTAAGCTTATTTAGCCTGCAGAAGAGAAGACTGAGGGCGGATTTGATAGCAATCTTCAAGTACTTGAAGGGATGCTCTAAGGAGGATGGAGCTCAGCTGGTCTCAGTAGGAACAGAAGATAGAACAAGGAGCAAAGGTTTCAAGTTGCAGCTGGGGAGGTTGAGGCTGGATATTAGGAAAAAGTTTCTTACTAGGAGGGTGGTAAAGCATTGGAATGGGCTATCTAGGGAGGTGGTGGAATTTCCGTCTTTGGAGATGTTTAAGGCCCGGCTGGATAAAACTCTAGCTGGAATAATTTAGTGGGAGTGGTCCTGCTTTTTTTGGCAGGGGATTGGACTAGATGGCCTCATGAGGTGCCTTCCAACCCTATGATTCTATGATTCTATGACCTGAGCCCTCAGTGTAGACTAGCTTCAGACAGGAAGAGAAGCTCTGGAGATGTGGTGCTGAAGCTCCAGATGGCAGCTCTGCGTGATGAGCTCAATTTCCAAAGTGATAGCTGTGTTAGTCTAGTCCAGCAAAAAAAACCAAGGAGTCATGTGGCACTTAAAGACTAACAGATTTGTTTTTCGCATGAGCTTTCATGGGAGAAAATCCCACTTCGTCAGATGCTTCAAAGATGGGTGAACTTACAGAATGGAATGAAAATAAATGCAAGGGGGTGTAAAACATAGGGTCAGGTCATACAGTAACAGCAAATCAGAGCTGATGAGCTCAGCCTTCCTGCACTGGCTTCTTCTCCCCTGCTGTATGTGGCATCCCTGAGGAAAAAACCCACCCTCCCTTGCAAACAAGAGCTCACTCAGTTGAAGAGAGTTATATAAATAATAATAATGATTAACACTACATTTGTAAGTTCAACTCTCATGATAAAAAGATTGTACTCCAATACGTTTCTGAGGTGAATTGAAATATAATTTCTTTTATTTTTTTTTACAGTGCAAATATTTGTAATAAAAACAATAATACAAAATGAGCACTATGTATTTTGTAGTCTGTTATAATAGAAATCAGTGTATTTGGAAAGAGAAAACATACGCAAATATTTAAATAAATGGTATTCAGTTATTGACTGTGTGATTAAAACTGTAATTAATCACAATTAATGTTTTAATCACCTGAGAGCCCTGCTTGTTAGGCAAGTCAGGGTTTGCCAGGTGTAAAAGGGCTTAAATAATGGCAGAGATCAGAGGAAGTAGTGAAAGTATTTCGGTTATAGGAACACACAAAATTCCACTACTGTGGAAAGAAATATTTTCCCTTTATCCTGCTCTGTTTCAGGGTGCAAATTAGGATTAAATGATGGAAGCAGGTGATCCTTTCCCCATACAATTCTTTGTGCTACAATCATGCTAAAAACAATTTTTTTGTTTTTGTTTTTCAGATTGTCTTGCTCTTACTCTATGCTTCAATGAGGTGGCCAGATTTTTTGTAGGCTGTAGAACTATGAACAGTTGTGTGCTTTTTTTCTCTTTAAATTAAATGACAAGTATTGAATGCAAGAAACAGACTTGCAGGGACAATAAAACATAATACAATATGTATCATATGCAACGATAACTGACCAAGCAGAAAGCAAAGACGAATTCAGGAAGGGAAATACAGTAGGGATCTCCTCTGGGGTAAGAGCATCAACAATAATGTTCTCTGTACAAGAAATTCTTTTCAAGCTATAAGGCTAAATTTAGATCTGACCTCCAGAGGCACCAATAGTACAGGTTTCAGTCTGAGAAAGGCCTGCTCATGCCAGAGCTGAATTAACTCTCTGGGTTACACAGGCATAATTGATACATTAGTAGGAACATTGCATGCAAAGCAAGGAAAGTGATTATTCCCATCTATTCAGCACTGGTGAGACTGCATTTGGAGTACAGTTTTGGGTCTCCCCACTGCAGAAAGAAGGTGAACAAATTTGAGAGAATCCAACAGAGGGTAACAAAAATTATTAGGGGTTTGGCGCATGTGAGTAAGGAACAGAGACTGAGGAAAACAGGCTTGTTTAGTCTGCGGAAGAGAAGAATGAGCATGGACTTGATAGCGATCTTTAACTACATGATAGAGAGTTCCAGGGAGGATGGAGATAGGCTGTTGTCAGTGGTGGCTGGTGATAGAATTAGGAGCAGTGGTCTCAAGTTGCACCGTGGGAGGTCTAGGTTGGCTATTAGGAAAAGCTTTTTCACTAGGAGGGTAGTGAGGCACTGAATGGGTTACCTAGCAAGGTGGTAAGTTCCTCATCTTCAAGCGTCTGATGAAGTGGGATTCTCTCCCATGATAGCTCATGCAATAAATAAATGTGTTAATCTTTAAAAATGCCACCAGACTCGTTGTTTGTTTTGCTGGACTAGGCTAACTCGGCTACCCCTTTGGAACTAGGGAGGTGGTGTAATCTCCATCCATGGATGTTTTAAGGTGCGGCTTGAGAAAGCTGGGGCTGGGATGATTTAGTTGAAGCTGGTCCTGTTTTGAGCAGGGGGTTTTACTAGATTACCTTCTGAAGTCCCTTTCAACCCTGATCCTCTGTGAATCTATAATTCTGTGCTAGCAGATGGTGGTTTTCCAAGTCTAGCTATACACAAAACACATTCCTGTCCCTGTGACTTGAAAAGAAGAAATATCTATTAAAATTACATTAAAAATAAGGAAACAAAAACTACATTAAAATATTCCAGTTGCAAAGTTAAGCACTCAAATATTAGGAATGTCAGAATTAAGGTTGCATATGCAACTTTAATTCAGGCCTGTTGTATGTATGCATTATTATACAGTCCTTAATTAAATGATTTTTTTCTTTTCTCATAGGGCCTCTGGTTTGTTCAGTGCACAGGATGAAAGAGGGACGCTATGTGGTACCATGAAGATATACAAAAGGTATGAGGTAAGGCCGCATTACCTAAAAATCCTACCAACTTTAACACAGTGTTGCTCCTTTTTGATCTGATACACTAGTCTAAGATCAAGGGTTGTGGCCTATGTTCCTTCTATGCTGTGCGCGTGTGCGCACGCACACAACAAAATAAAGTGTGCACACACACAAAAAAATTCTACAGTGCGAATATTTTTATGTTTCAAGAAGCATGTGTCAAATAAGGTTTTGTAATTTATAATATCATTTCCATCACCATATCAAAATAAAGTTAATCTTTTCGTTGCAGCATACCCACTTGCTTTCTGGCACTCACCAGTTTGACCACCCTTGCTGGACCGTGCACAAATTTGCACACCAGTTCTGAACATTTGCACAAAAGAAATTTTTTTGCGCACACAGCCTACAAAAAATTAGAGGGAACATTTGTTGTGGCCCTGGGGATATTTCAGTTGAAGGAAGAAATGGAAGGAGACTGGTATTTTCTGTAAATGTAGTCTTCTTGATTTACTAAGGAATATGAAAAGTCCTGGTTCTTGTAGCCAAATTATAGACTTAATTTGTCATTTAGAAAAGCCAATATGAATTTTAGCAAGCTTGATTAAAGAATACAGGTTCAGGTTCAGATTTGACCACAGATAAATCAAAACTTAAACCAAATTATTATGGACTACTCCTGGAGACAAGTGAAGGGAACTTAAATGTTAAGGTTTTATAACAATTCTTTTATTTGCTAATAGCATGAAGCATATAATTAATAAAAGCACTATTTGATAAGCTTATAGTGGAATAACAGAATAATACATGATAATGAAATTATTATATTTTGTTAAGCTTATAATGGACTAACAAAATAGAAATTAGTGCAAATACAGACAGATCTCCTACAGTTAATAAAGCAAATCCTATACAATTAATAGCAAGCTATAACAAATTACACAGGTTAAAGGTGCAGGTACAGCTTATTCTGAGACTCCCTGAAATAAGATGTTAAGGCTTCACTTGGAGTGCAAAAAACCTAGCAACCTCAATATATTGAACTAAGATAGGTTTTATTGTTTTATCTAAAAAAAAGTAAGATGGCAGGTCCGTGACGATCTTTTCTAGAGAACGTTGAATTCAGGCCCGTTAAAATGGAAGCTTCAAATTCTCTCCCAATTCTAAGATCTTAAATACCTTTTCTTACCTTTCTAAAAATAAATTACATTATCTCATGTCCCTTTCTCACCCAAATAAGGGTCTTAATCTAAAACTTTTTAGATTATTAGTTCAGGGGTTCATGTGTATGATTGAGGTATTTTCCCTGCTAGAATATTCCCCTTCATTTGTTTATGAATCTTGCTGGTTTTGTGGTGTCAGGTGTGTCACCTTGAGTTGATATTCCCCCATTCTACAGAGCAAGACCCAGACAGCCTCTCCTTTCCCCCATATAGTATCAATATATCTTCACAGTTCTACTTCCTCATTTGCCAAGCTAGTATGAAGATAGTACAGGTCTGTCATTTCTGGTCTAATACATGTCAGCTTCTGATATAAAAGTTATGGTAACTTCCTTACTTATGCTCACGGGCATCACTGCCCTGGGGAGGGACCTGGGGCATGGGCCCAGGCCCCGCCCCCGGCCTGCAGGCCCCGCCCCCGGCCAACAGGCCCCGCCCCCCAGCCCGCAGGCCCCACCCCCTGTCTGGGGACAGAGCCAGAAGCTGCCGCGCCACTGCGGGTGGCTAGGCCCTGCATCCCCGGCTGGGGCTGGAAGCAGCCACGGGCAGCCAGGTCCCGCATCCCTGGCCGGAGACAGGGCTGCTGCTGCTGCAGGTGGCTGGGCCCCGGATCCCCTGCTGGGGACGGGGCCACTGCGGCTGGCCGGGCCCTGGATCCCCAGCCTGATTGGGCTGGAGACTGGGAGAGGGGTGGCCCCACCAGAACCGGTGCACCGGTGCTGGGATTCGGGACACATGTCCCAGGTGCCCAGCACCAGCAATGCCTCTGCTTATGCTATGTAAAATACTATCAAACCAGGATTTATAAAGAAAGATATACATATGAAATAAAATAAAGGATAATAGATACATGTAAGCTAAATATAAATATAGTCAAGGGCTACATTCTCTGAATCCAGGAAGAACAAGAACAAATGGAACAAATTCTAATTTAAAGTGCCTTTTGTCAATAGATCCCAAAACCCAATCTCTCCCTCTCTTCCTTTTCCCAAGCTGTGCTTCCAGCTTATGCTTGTCTGTCCTCCTGCCTCTGGGTTTCTCTCTCCTGGTTCTTCTGTGTGTTCTGTCTCCCTACCCTGCATCCTTGGTGGCAGTACTCCATCCCCCTACACCCAAGTGATGTTAGTTTCTGGGCAGACTGTGCTAGGCCTTTTTCTCGGTATGGCCCCTTAATTGTTTTTTGCAACTATCTAAAGTGAAGAGTGTGTCACATCCAACCTCAAAGAGGTTTGTGATCAAAGCAGTGTAACGGCAGCCTGGCTGAGCAGCACCTGGCTCCAGAGGCATCACTAGCATGGGGCTCTGGGGGTGTCAGCCCCCCTGAAACTCAGGGCCAGCCCCTGAGCAGCACAGCTCTAAACTGCGCGGGGGTGCACCATCACTCCCCCATGCAGGGAACATTGCCCATGTAGCCATCAGCCACAGCCTCTACCCGGCCAGAGGGAACTGCCCTAGCCTGGGCCTGGGAGCTTTTAAAACTCCTGCCTTGGCCTGTCCCCTGCTCTGAGCATGCTAAGAGCAAGGTCAGGCTGGGAGCCTCAGCTTCTGCTGCAGCCGCACACTCCTCCAGTGGCCAAGTAAGGGAGCGTGGGGGATTTGTAGGGTAGAAGAAAACTGTGGGGAACATGATGACTCCCTAGTGGTCAGTTTGCTTAGGGACATAGTGAGGTTGTTGGTGGAATTCATGGAGTGCAGCTTCTCCTAGATACGAGCTCTGACTAGTGGGATTGCATTGTATGGCAGGTTTGGGATAAAGAGCAGTGGCTGCAGAACTTTCAGATATGCAAGGCCGTATTCCTGGATCTGTATGCCAAGCTTGCCCCAGTCACCCAATGCTGCAGCACCTCTTATGTTTTTATGAGTCAACTACTGAAAAGTCAATATCTGTGGCCTGTGAAGTTAGGGAACCATCAGTGAAATAGGAAATAAATTTACACATTTAGCTGAGGTTCTATCCTTCAGCTGCATCAGGTTTATAGAATCATAGGGTTGGAAGGGACCTCATGAGGTCAGCTACTCCAACCCCTGTGAAAAAGCAGGACCACTCCCACTATATCATCCCAGCCAGGGTTTTGTCTAACTGAGCCTTACATATCTCCAAAGATGGAGATCCCACTACTACCCTAGGTAACCCATTCCAATGCTTCACCACCCTCCTAGTAAGAAACTTTTTCCTAATATCCAACCTCGACCTCCCCAGCTGTAACTTGAAACTATTGCTCCTTGTTCTGTCCTCTGTTCCTACTGAGAACAGCTGAGCTCCTTCTTCCTTGGAGCACCCCTTCAAGTAACTGAAGGTTGCTATCAAATCCCCCCTCAGCCTTCTCTTCTGCAGGCTAAATAAGGCTAGTTCCTTCAGTCTCTCTTTGTAAGGCTTGTGCTCCAGCCCTTTGATCATTTTTGTTCCCCTCTGCTGGGTTCCTTCTAATTTGTCTATGTCCTTTTTGTAGTGGGGTGCCCAAAACTGGACACAGTATTCCAGATGTGGCCTCACCAGTGCCGAATAGAGGGGAATGATCACATCCCTCAATCTGTTGGCATCACTTCTACTGATGCAGCCCAGTATGCCATTGGCCTTTTTGGCAACAAGAGTACACTGTTGACTGATATCCAGCTTCCCATCCACCATAATCCACAGGTCCTTTTCTACGGTGCTGCTGCTTAGCTGATCACTCCCCAGCCTGTAGCAGTGCATGGGATTTTTCCATCCCAAGTGCAGGACTTTGCACTTGTCCTTGTTGAGCCTCACGAGATTTCTATTGGCCCACTGCTCCAATTTGTCTAGGTCTCCCTGAATCCTGTCCCTGCCCTCCAGCGTGTCTGCTGTTCTCCCCAGCTTGGTGTCACCCGCAGACTTACTGAGCATGCAATCTATCCCATCATCCAGATCATTAATGAAAATGTTGAACAGAACTGTCCCCAGGACCAACCCATGGGGCACACCACTCGTTAGTGGTTGCCAGCTAGACATGGAGCCATTGATTCCTACTTGCTGAAACCATTGGTCTAGCCAGTTTTCTATCCACCTTATGGTCCATGCATCCAACCCATACTTCCTTAACTTGCTGACAAGAATGCTGTGGGAAACTGTATCAAAAGCTTTGCTAAAGTCAACATATGTCACTGGCTCTTCCCACATCCACAAATCCAGTCATCTCATCCTAGAAGACAATGAGATTGGTCAGGCATGATTTACCCTTGGTGAATCCATGCTTGCTATTCCTGATCACTCTATTTTCCTCCAAGTGTTTCAGGATGGATTCTTTGAGAACCTGCTCCATGATTTTTCTAGGGATTGAGGTGAGGCTGACAGATCTGTAATTCTCAGGGTTTTCCTTTTTCTGTTTCTTGCTTTTTTCCAGTCCTCTGGCACCTCCCCGGTTCGTCATGACTTTTAAAAGATACTGGCCAGTGGTTCTGCAATCTCATCGGCCAAGTCCGTCAGAATCCTTGGATGCAATTCACCCAGACCCATAGACTTGTGCACATCCAACTTCTTTAAGTAGTCCCTAACCTGACTTTCCATTACCAAGGGCCTCTCTTCTGCCATACCTAGTGTAGCCACCTGGGAGCTGGCTCTCCCTGTGAAGACTGAAGTAAAAAAAGCATTCAGCACTTCAGTCTTTTCCTCATCCTCCACCATGAGGATACCTGCCCCATTCAGTAAAGGACCTACACCATCCCTGATCCTCTTCTTGTTATAGACATATCTGTAGAACCCCTTCCTGTTATCCTTCACATTCCTTGCTAGCTGCAACTCCAATTGCCCTTTGACCTTTTATGATTTTATCCCTGCAGTCCTGACCAATATCTTTGTATGTCTCCCTAGTCATTTGGCCAAGCTTCTGCTTCTTCTAAGCTTCCTTTTTATGTTTCAGCTCACTGCAGATTTCTCTGTTAAGCCACGCTGGGAACCTTCTACTTTTACTCTTCTTTCTGCTCATTGGAATGGCATCTTCCTGTGTCCTTAGCAGGGTTTCTTTAACATGCAGCCAGCTCTCTTGAATGCCTTTCCCTTTCAGATCAGCCTTCCAAGGGATCCTGCCCATCAGCTCCCTAAGGGAGCCAAAATCTGCTTTTCTGAAGCCCAGGGTCTGTGTTTTGCTTCTTTCCTCTTTTCCAGTTATCAGAATCCTGAACTCTATCATCTCACCTGTGCTTGACTTCTGGGGCTCACTGGAGGGCGGTGAAATCCCAAACAGGTCCTGTCCTGTGTTATAGCTGGACCTACTGGCTGCATGTCCCCTATACTTCTCTACCCCTTTCTTGTCTTTGCTGCGCACACCAGAGGCCTGTGACTTAGTCTCCTTTTAGGTATCCAAAGTAGCATGCTGGGTGGTAATGGGGTCTCCACCAAGTATGGCATGCTGCTTTTTGTAAAAACAGCAAATTTCTGGCTTGGCACTAGCTCAGCTATTAGTTTCCCTGGCCTTCTGATATGGCTGATGCAGTTTCTTCACTGTCATGCAGCACTGATGCTGGTTCTGTTGTACCCCTTCTCCTGCATCCCTGCACAATCTGCTTGCAGGTGTCCGTATTTCTGTGGCTGGTCCATAGTTGTGTCTGTATAGACTCTCTCCCTGCAGGCCAAGGAGGAGATCCAATATCTCCTGCCTACTCTAGGGTGCAGTGTACTTGGAGCATGCAGTTGGCATGGTCAGCTGGACAGTTGCACACACAACAGAGAACTGTTAGGTGTGCTTGCTAAGCTGGATAATTAGGAAAAGGCATTTAAAAAATTTGTGAGGCTTAAACAGGGAGTCACAGCCTTCTGGTTTCCATGACCATTGGACAGTGTGCTTCAAAACGGGGACTGAAGCAGTTATTGTAGGACAGCTCCTGGAGGACTGTTGGGGTTGACATAGGTAAACACAGTGCCTACTCTCACACTGTATCAATCTCAGTACCCATGACCATGGCTCAGTGCTGTTTGAGGAGCTGGTGTTATTGTGTCACTGTACTGGGGCACTTATATTGGGGGGAAACAAATTTACTGTAGACACGTGCACAAGTAGATCAATGCAAGGTAGCTTACATCTGTCTAACTTTGTAGGGTAGCCCCAGGCCCCAGTAAAAACATCCACTCAATATATAGTGATGGTCAAAAGCAGAAAAACAATCCCCCCTGCCCACCCCAGCTACTAATGTACATAATAGCTTAGGAAAAAACTGAAAAATATTATACCAATTTTGTAAGTTAATGGAATACCCTTGGTCTGGGTAAAGTGTTAATTTCTGGCCGCTTTATCTGAAAAAACATACAGCAGTGGAGGAGGTTCAGGGACAGGCGATAGAAAGGTGGCTGCTTAACAGTGGAGTCAAATAAAAGGAGATCTGATATATAAAACAATAAATGTTATAAAGAAGACAAATGAAGTACCTTACTTATTCTCTTAATACAAGAGAAAGGGGACAACTAGTGGAAAAAAAACACATTTAAAACGTATAATTGGAAATACTTTTAAATCAAAAAGCATAGCTAATCTGTGGAACTCACTATTACAAGGAGATCATAGAGGTCAAGGACCAAGGAAGGATTAGATAACTGTATGGATCTTGAAGGTATGCGCGGTTACATATGTCAGAAAAAATTTTGTGGTAACTGATGTAGATTACAAAAAATAGTTCCAAAAGGTACCAGTAGATGGAGAAACTATCATATGCTTGAGCAACATGCATAGTTCAAAGAGCCCTGTTCTATAGTTCTTTCCTTCCGGTGTTTTTACTATGTAGCATTCCTACTTCCATTTTTTAAACTTTAGATGGTTGCCTATAAATCCATTTTCCTGTGGAACTGGACAGAAGGATTCTATATTAGGAGAAGGTGACAATTTCTTGTGAATTTCTCCATTAGTAGGGGGCATTTTCAATAGGCATTTCAATGTTAAAATCAAAAATACAAATAGCAAACATATAGACTCCTGAAGTACTGAGTAGTAAAACATACTGATTTACTTTAGGATACTGCCAAAGATGTAATTCGGGGAGATGGGACTGCCCCTGACGCCTAACAACTTCAGTGGGAATTCAAAATTACTCAGCACCTTACAAAACTAGGCCCAAACGCAGTGTCTTGTATTCTCTGACACATTTAAAAATGAAAAGGAAAGGAAGGATGAAATGGGGTACTTGAAAACCGAGGCCTAGATAGTCTACCCTTTACTCATTGGATCAATGCTTTCATTTGTAACCCAGGGGAAAAAGGATGCTGTTTTTCCAACTGAGTTTATTCAGTTGAGTTAACTTAACATGATTGCAAAGCCTCCTTGGCACCTGTGTAGACACAATTTAATACCTTCTCACGAGATATCTGGTCATCTTTTGGCAGCTTTACTTTACAGTTATTAACTGGTGTCTATAGGGTGTTAAGGAGGCTTTCCAATTGTGTTATGTTAACTTAACTGCAAAAAAGCAGACCTATAAGATGACAAATAAAAGAAGATGGGTGATGATAAGGTAAGAATACACAGATACATGTGGAAAAAATGAAGTGTATTTCAGTCTAGTCTACAGTAGAAAGGGTTTGGCAGCAGTTTGTACCAGTTCCTTGAACAATGTAAGCCAGTGGATCCCACCCTGTGGTCCGCGGACCCCTTGGGGGCCACAGAGTTACTGCAAGGGGTGTGTGGACACAGCCTGGAGCTGGGCTCATTTAAAATCTCCCACCCTGTGCAGCCCGAGCCTGCAACAGATGATTTTGTATCTGCTGCTGCAGGTAAATGCGGGAAGGTGGGTGAATAGGGTGGGACGGTAAGGGGCATTGGGATTTTGGGGCTGGTGGGGGCCCTGTGGGGGGGGGAGCAGAGGGACAGCATTGGTGCTGCTCCCTTGCAGGGGCTGGGGGCCATAGCAGTGGCGCCGCTCCCTTGCAGGGGCTAGGGGCCATGGTGGCGGTGGCACTGCTCCGCTGCAGGGGCTGGGGGCCATGGCAACAATGGCACTGGTCACTGGCCAGTCCTAGATCCTGGTGGCGGTGACACTCCCCACCCATGGCTGGACCTTGGCAGCAGTGTCGCTGCGTTGCAGCAGGGTCTGGATTCTGCCAGTGGTGCCGCCAGAGCGGTGGGGGCTGGATTCTGCCAGCAGTGCCACCGGAGCAGCAGTGGCTGGATTCTGCCGGCGGTGCCACTGAAGCAATGCAGGCCAGATTCTGCCAGTGGTGCCACTTCTCGGTGTGGATCCCAGCTGCAGACAGGAGGCTACAAAGTTTTTTTGGTATATAAAAGGGGTGCCCATCCTTCAAAAGGTTGGGAACCACTGATGTAAGCTGTGCCATCAAAAAAGCCTTTTGTGCAGATAGACGTGCATTTATGCTGGGGCTTTGCCAATGTCATTGTTCCAGCCAAACTTTTAAGTGTGGACCAGTCTGACTGGCAAAGCATGTCTTGTGTAGACACAGCTATGCTGGTAAAGTTGCTCTTTGTAATGGTATAGTAGCTCCTTCCTCCTCCCCACAAGTGAAAAAAGCTATATTGGTAAAAATAGTTTTGCTAGTATAGCCGCACCTACACTAAAGATTTTTTATCACACAGCTATATTAGTCAGGGATCACATCTCTTCAAACCCCTGACCACAGTCTGTAAATGTATATCTGTCTTAAACTTCTAATTCCCATCTGGAGATTTACATTTCAGCTCATCTCAGTCATTGGAGATCATTGGTTCTGCTTTAACAGAAATGATTTCTGCTTCAGTGACCTGAGAATTATATGAGATATTTGTTTTCCCTGGGGGTATAAATGTGTGGGAATGCTTAAAAAATGACCTCATGGACTGAGTTTTTGCCCTCAGAGCATAGCTTTTCCTTGCCGGGAGAGCCGTGCACAGAGCCAATATGCAGAAGAAATGACGCGAATCCTGTGGCACCTTAAAGAATAACAGATTTCTTTGAGTCTTTAAGGTGCCACAGGACTCTCATTGATTTTGCTGTTTACAGACTAACACGGCTACCCCTCTGAAAACATGCAGACGGTAGATCTTCTGTTGTGTCTGAGGGTAGGTCTTTTCAATGGAGCCTTTGCCAACACAGCCCCATAGTATAGAGGCAGCGTTACAGAGACAGAAGGAGTTTTTCTGTTGGTGTAGGAATCAGGGATATAGCCAAAAGTGATTTTTCTGTCAGGGCATGCATTGACTTGGGTGGGCTTGGGCCGCTTCCACATGTGACCGGAAGCAGGAAGTTTGGGAAGCGACTAGGCAGAGAAGCTAAGCAACTGGATGCACCAATTACCTTGGCAACTGGAGTGTTGGGCAGCTTAATGATTCTCAGCAGATCATTTCCCAAACTTGTGCGGAAGCAGGAAGTTTGGGTAGCAACCAGCCCAAAGCTGTCTGACACGTCAAGCATAAGCAGCATCAGCAGAAACAACACATTGGGTGGGCCTGCTTTCAAAGTAGGTGGGCTGCAGCCTGCCCTGGCCTACCGGTAGCCACATGCCTGGCAGGAATACCACATCAGCTACTTCAGCAGACACCATCTTCCTTTGATATAGCAGCCTCAACATCAGGAGTTTGTCAGCATAGCTATAGTGGGTAGGAGCATGGCTCTGTCACAGCCCTGACTGACATAGCTCTGCTGCTATAACTTCTGTAGACCAAGCCTGGCTTAACGTAGAGCTGGCAAATCTGACCCTGAGGAAACTCCCATGACTCTGTTAGCCGCTATTTTTTTAATTATATGGAGATGGCTCAAATATGAGCCTAGCTAGATGTCTACATGGGGGTGTAAGCCAGCTTGTTCTTCTGTATGGGTTACCCATCGCGCCTGAACATATGCAGGTGTGAGAGAATTTGCTGCTGGGCGGCTGCTCCCTTTCCTGTGCAGGGAATGGATGAGGGCAGGCTTTGGCTGCACCCACACAGCACCCTGGTGCAGAGGCCGAAGTAGCAAACTACTGTAGCTAAAGAACTTGCTACCTATTATCTGGAGGAAGGGTGGAGCAGGAGCCATTCTGGTTACTCCTCACCTGGTTCTGGGGATGTGCAGCTCTAAGCCGCCACTCACTCAGGACTGGGGGCTACTACAATGCAATCCCCAGTGCAGCCAAATACACCTCAAGCACTTGCATCAAACTCTGGAAGCTTGCAGTCTAATTGATGGACATGGTGAGATAGGGTGTACCAACCCTTCCCGCCAGAGAGGCCACCCTGAGCTCCTCAGTGGCCAGAAAGGTCCCTCCCTGTCATGCAGGCTGTGCAGTCCCTGGCAGGAAGAGGGAGTTAAAAAGCCAGCAGAGCCAGCAGTGGTGGGGAGAATGAGAACGAGAATGGAGAGAGATTTGCTCCCACATCCTATCAGGAGGATTCCAGTACCACAGGTTAGCATGGCTGGTGAGTCATAACATGCCCAGAAGGGCTCTGGGATTATAGGTGGCTCTACAGTGGTCCCGGGGAGCCCTGCCACATCTGGACATGCTTTTGGACTGCCTTGCAGTCTAGTACTGTGGCTTGGGGATCTGTGCCACATCCAGGGGACTCTAGGATGTTTCCTTGACTCATCGTGACTTCTTGCAGAGCCCTGTCATGCTCAGAGAGGCTTTAAGACAGCTTGGTGGCCTAGCACTATTGTGGGTTGAGCCCTGCTATGCCAAGAGAGGCTCCTGAACTGTGCCACCTCCTCCCAGCATAACATTTTGGGGCCTACACGGGGTGAGAGGTGTGCCAGGACACCCCTTGATGGGGGAAACCCTGACACAGTCTATCCCAATGGGTATTCCTCTACAGTCCTATGGTTGATCAACGTCTGACTCATTACATTTGTTGCTATAATACTGATCACATGCCACAACCCATTTTGGATGAAGATGAGACTGAGACAAGGCAGCATTACATAAAGGGAATTTAATTTTAACCATGTGGTTCACAGTTTGGGCACATAGTTCAAGGTAAACAAATGTCATCTCCTAATCTGAGAATCATGGTTCTAATACATAAAATTAATAGCAGTCTGCTGACATGGAAAGATTAGGGGCTTTGAATTTGCCACAATATTGTGTACTAAAGCAATTCATTATCTTGAACTCTGTTGCCAGTTTCCTTCATTACAGAGATGTTAATATTTTTAGCATCTTTTATCAAACCCTCTTTGCTTTTTGATGGTTTAGATTTATCAGCAGTTGGTCATTTAAAAAAATCTGTAAAACATGCAGTGCTGTGAAAATGAGACCCAAACCTAATGTAATGTACAGGAGAAATCAATAAGAGGTAGTCTGACTGGTCTGTTCAACGCTGGAGAACCATTCTTCTCTTGAGCTAGTGTTGCAACATGGTATTTCCTCTTAGACTGCAGCCAAGTGCAGAAAACCTGCACATTTTTGCCAAACACGCAGCTGATGACACATATATTAATGCACTCTGGCAAAACAAATTAAACAAATGGAACAGTTTGGGCAGGTCTCACTGGAGAATATACTTTGTTATAACATAAGCATGAGCAGCTATTTCTCCATTCCAGTTAAGGCATCTCTTTGTTCAGCAAGCTATCTGAAGGGGAAAAACACAGCAGACAGAACTTCCAAAGCCCAGTAACTGTACAGTATTTGACAACAGTAGCTAAAGTAAAGGAATCAGGCAGCTGGACATCTCTCTTTTGCCATATAAAATGCAGTCATTTTAACTGATATATTAAAATGATCAAGTTCATCTCTAACAAATTAAAATCACACAACTTTCCATGCGACCATCTTCAAACAGCACTCAGGAACATCAGTTGATGTGTAGATAAACAGTAGACTTCAGTTGTCTGCTGCTAATTATCACTCAAATTTGATTTGCACGCACTTCAAAGGGCCCCATATCTTTCCATTTAGTTATTTGTTTCAGTATGATGGATCTTTAATTCAAACCAAACATGGGTAGTTTTCCAGCCAAAAATGCAAGGAATGTATTTGTCCAGAAACATGTCACTCTCGCTCTTTCATTTTAGATTTGTAGTGATTCTTGGCCTCATTGGGGAGGTAAATTTGTGTCAGTCAGTGACTTGGTTGTACTTGTCTGGCAAGTTTATAAAAAGGTTTGGTCAGTTATAAAAGGGCTTAACTAAGAGTGCTGAATGGAACAATTTAGATTGGTTCTAGCATAAGCAATGTAAATACTTAGATTATACAGAAAAATCTCATTAGGAGGGGACAAGATTATTTTCTGCTTTCATTTGTACTTTAAAAAAAGCTCTCTCTAATGAACAGGAGCAAAATGAAGATGCAATATGATCTGTCGTCTACAAGTCCCTTCCTATTGCATTTAGACTTAATTTTTAAAAAAATAAATTAATTTTTTGTAGATCAGCTGTTACTCTGATCTCCAATGATGTGACCAGCCATAGTCTTCTCAGCCACAGAAAAGAAAAGAAAAGAACTGAGTGATTTTCCTTTTGAAAAATAAATGGAAAGTACCAAATTCAACAAACAGGGCCATAGCACCAGTAAAACTCATTGTAATAAATATCATGTGGAAGCATGATTTACCAAGCAGACAATAAAAGACTAATTTAGAAAGAGAAACACTGCTGTGTTATTTCTTGTGGATAAAAGCAAAATCATTTTACAAGTGATTTACTTAAAGATTGAACACACCCCCTTGCTTTCTTGTTCCCAGGATATGAGAGGAGAATATTTTATTTTATTCACTCAATCTCCTTTACATTCCCACATGGCCTACATTTTCTTTTCACATGGAGATTGTTGGTGGTAGTTCAGAATGTTTTTTGAGAACACTTTCAAGATATTTCTGTGCTATGATGTGACATTTCCCAGATTTATGTCCTCTTAATGACTAGAGCAAGAGGGCTTCATTTTTGGGAAGCCCATAAATACTGAAGAAATGCCTTCATTAAGCTTCTTTGTGATGCTCTTCTAGGCCATCTTAACACTACAGACTTCTGCTGGCTTAACTGTGTTGGTCAGGGGTGGAAGAAGTGTGATCTCTGATCAACACAGCTCCAGTGGCAAAAGCCCCTCATGTAGGTGCATTTATACTACAAAAGGTATACAGTTACCAGTACAGTTTTTGCTGGAGATGCAAGTGGAATAGACTATACCAGTAAAAGTGCAGTTTTGCTGCATAGGCTGGATCCATATTAGGTGCTTTGCCAGTGTAGTATATCACTGTAGCTGTGCAGTTAAGGGTATTTCCACAATGCCAGGTCCTAGGTCAGGCTCCCATGGATCAGTGCAGTGGGATTGATTGAGTGGGCAGTGGAGACCTGCACAATTGATCCCGGAGGGGATCTCTGGTTGACGCAGTAAGTCTACCACCGCAGGAGTAAGGCTGTGTCAATTGGAGGATGTTTCCCCTAGACACAGTGAAATGAAGACATTGCGTTAAGGGAACATTAATAAGTCAACAGGAATATAGACCAGGCCTAAACTACTCCTTGTGCAGACATTGCTTTAGGCCTGGTCTACATTACAACATTTTATTGGCAAAGGTGGCCATCTATTGGCATAGTTTGGCAAGCATCCACACTTGGTTTTGACTCCTGCCAACAAAACTGTGACCTTCTATTGATAAAGTTACACTGACAACCTGAGCCATGCAAGTTCGATGCCAGCCAGCACTATTCCACCATTATTTTGTCTGGAAACTTAAGCGCATGTCTGAAAGGGACTGTGAAGGTCTGATTATGGCAATGTCTTTGCTGAGGCTTTAGTCATTAATGTAAACTTGTCAGTGAAGCTATGGCACACAAGTGTAAATGATGGTTTTCGCTGGCATAAATCACACCAGTGCAAGGCACAGTTTACACCAAGTCCTTATGACTAGACTAAGGGTTTGACCACTTATATTGGTGGAACTTCACTCATGGCTAATAAGCTAAGTATATGCAAAGTCCCTGTCTTCAGAGATTCTTTGATGTAAAAGGAAACAAGGAAGATTCTATGACTTGCAAATCAAGAGAAATATTTTCAGCACTTAAAAACCTTTTGAAATTGGATCTGTATGTCCACCTCTTCAGTCATCAAGTAAACTGAAACATCTTCCAGAAGGAGCAAAAAAACTGACACAACGTGAACTCACTAGAAAGGAGTGTTACCCAGAGTCTCTATGAAGTAACATTGTTATAGCTAATGGGGAAAGGTTAGCAGTAGTTAATATACACAGGAAACAGGCTGAAATCTGTCAGAGAAATAACCAGAGCACTAGGAAGTATGTACTTTTCTAATACTTAACTCAGAAGGTAAACGTATTGAGCTAGACTTTTCTCTCTAATCAGAAGTGACAAGGCAGATAAATTATATGACTTACTCATTTAAAACTGTAGTTTTATAAAATATCAGCAGGAACATCTGCTAAAATCACACAAGTCAAATGGAGGGATCACAAAGCAAATTAGTGGTAGAGTGATGGCAGACGTCCCTTTTGAAAGGCTGGGTAATGACAGTATATAGACATCCCATGAAAGGCTCTTTAGCTCAATTGTGACTTGCCAGTCTTACCCACCAACTGCTAATCTTTTAGATTAAGATCATTTTATTCTTCAATGTCTCTACAATTAAGAAATAATTTAAAAAAAACATATAACTGCTGACGTGGTTAAAACTTCTACCAAACTACTTTCCTTTCCAGCCCTCTCCCCCCTTCAGCTGCCAGTCATGATAGAAATCTTTCTGAATATATCTGAAAGGATGTTAAATATAAATGGTAGGACCAAATTTCAGTGATGTTAGGACCACAAAAGTGCATGCAAAGCACTGGTATCATCAAAACCTTCTGGGTACTAAGCAACTGTAGCTGAGCTTTCAGAAACCTGTACATAAGTGAGAACAGGTCCAAGTTTGAGGGTGCAATAAATGTATGTGTATGTTTTTGGCAGGTGGCCTGGGGTCAGCTAAAAATTTGGTCCAAAGTGATTTTTCAATCCAGCTGGCTGGAGTTTCCCAATGTCCTGCAGACACGTGTCATGAACTCTCCCGAGAGGAGGAGAACACACTCCCTGAAGGGGGGATCATTGAGTCTTCCTGCACCTGATGTCCTTGCAGAAGGACTTTCAGGGGTCTCATATATACTGAACCAGTCAACCCAGGCATGAACTCTGACAAAGGAAGGGCAAAGAGTGTTGGACGTTGATGGGACTTCCTAGAGCAGCAAAGAGGGGACCCAACTCTCTGTTGGGCATGGGAACAGGCAGTGGGCCCCAGCCAGGAGGGAGACCAACCCCAGCACCATCCCTGGTGACCTTGTTTTGAGGTCTGCAATGATCTCCTGTACAGGCTCATCCAGGACCTGTAGACTAAGGATGACCAACTCCAACTGCTGGTCCAGAAAGATTTTGGCCAGGTTTTGCCCTAGTTGGCCCATTCGGTACCCATTCTGCAACGGGTGTGTCAGAGATTTTTGGCCTGGCATGCATCAAGAAGTATTGGAGCTTCTTGTCCCAAATGCCAGAAAGTTGGCTTGAAGGGGATGATAAGTGCACCCCTTATACCACTGCCCATGGTTGGGACACCATTTGAATGCATCATCCTGGACCTGGTAGGACCCCTGGAGAAGAATAGTATGGGCTGTTACCATGCTTCAGTGGGTCACAGCTCAGGATACTAGGTTCAGCACAAACTATTGAGCAACTGGGCAGATCCAAGGCAGATTGGTGTTTATTCTTCTATAAGACATACTAGGCCAGCAACAAAAGTAAACTGTCTCACCAGCTTTCAAGGCAGTCTCCTTGGATATCCTAGCCCATGTTTCACCACCCAGACACTAGACTTCATGATGAGTGATTATGTAAAACCAGTTTAATCAAAGAAGGGATTCTTCCAGTCTCAAGAGATCAACCACACAGCAAGGACAGTAATCAAGCTGCTGCCAATTCTTTAGTATCCAATACCTAAAGGTATATTTAGTGAGAAAAAGAAAGAGGAGAGAATTAAGGTGGTCAATGAATCACATACATACAATTATTGCAAAGTTCTTGAATCAGGTTTTAGCAGTGGTGAAATAAATGGCTCATTTGCAAAGTACCTAAACAGTATGTGGGTTGGTCAGTACTTGTGTAAAGCTTCCTTGTTAGAAATCCAGGCTAGAGAAATGAAGAAAAAGATGAAGACAAAATGGAGATGGTACAGCTGCCTTATCAACTTTCCTCCTTGTGAGTGGACGCTTTCAGTCTAAATCTGTGGAAAATTACTAGCCCAAAATAGAGACCAAGGTTATGTGAGCAAGTCACATGTCCTTACCCTGTGGTAGAGTGAGGTCAGAAACTTGTTTTGATTCTAAGACATAAAACCCTTCAAGTCTTATCTGAACTTTCTGAGGCAGAAAGTTCTTGGATGAAAGACATCATGGATGTCAAAAACTTTGGGCCAAGTCTTTGATGAAAACATTGGGCCTTTTTCTGTCTGTCTTGGTGAAAAGTCTGAGGGTTTTTTACCTGCTTCAGTGGAGGGGCCTTGCGATAGTTATCACCTTGTCACCTTGTCACCTTGAGATTGGATGGCTGTAATGCATTCTACGTAGGGCTATTAGAACCAGTGCAGAATGTGGCTTCTTACCTGTGGAGCTTCATGCCAAGAACACTCCACAAGGACTCTAGGATCTGTAATGGCTGCTAATAAGTTTTTGGGTGGAATTCAGGGTATTAATATCAACTTACAAAGCCCTAAATAATTACCTGAGAGACCACCACTCTCCTTGTACCATGTAGGGCGACCACTGACGTGAGACCAGTTTCAGGACAGCATCACCTCATTTGTGGGATATAGTGGTGAAACTAAAATAAGTAAGTCCCTTTAATGTACCAAAAGGGCTATTTTCATTCTGTAGCAAAATAACTCATTTTAGGAAGCTGTAGCCCATTCAAATAACACATTTAACTTAATTCTACATTCAGTAGGTAGCTGCTATCTATGGTTATAGCTAGTTCACTAACAAGGTAAACAACCCTGACTCGCAGCTGGGACCAAGGCTTTCACCTGAAGTGCCTTTCTTTCCCACCTGGCTCTGCCCCTTCCATGCTTCCTCATGCTCACCTGTCAGCCAGCCCCAAGCTCCCTCACTCCTCCTCCCACAGACCCTTTGAGTTCAATGCGGAGCAGCCCAGCTGGGCAGCTCTGCTGACTCTGAGCCCAAAGTAGAGCAGCGTGGCTGGACAGCACCACACCAACTCAGTATTTCACAGAACATTGTGTAGTCATTGTGGGATGCGGGACAAAGGATCAACTGCAGGACTGTCCTGAGATTGTAGGACAGCTGCTCATCCTAGTAACATGCTGCTACAACCGAGAACCCTGAGCTTGGGAATTCACTGCCATACCCCCTCCACCCAAGCCCAGCTCTGTTAATAGTCAGCACATGCTGAAAGTAACACCTGTCTCCCAGGCATTTAGAAAGACAATAATTTGAAGATGGGTACAGGTTTTGTTCTTTGCCGTGGGGGGGGGTAATTTTATCTACCACTAAATAATTATTGTGCATTGGGAAGAACAGTCCATTGTATTTGACAATTTAATGTGGAGCTAATTTAAGTCTTGGCCAGATGTGCCAATGAAGGTACTGTATTATAACTGATGCCAGTGATATCTGGATTTGGCCCTTTGAAATTCAGATAAGAATCCAAGGAAATTTTATGTAGAAAATGATGAGTTTAGGAAAATCGAATGAGACATTGAAACTTCTTTTGACGTTCTAAGTTCAAGAACACAAGATACAGCTGATCACAGTTACTGTGAAAGCATAAAGTGAGGATCATAAAATGAAAGCACTTGGTAAGAAGGAGTTATGGGCAGAGGATAGAAAGAAGTTTTTGTCTTTGTGATGGATCCCATTTTATTTCACAGTCCTTTAGTTTTCTAATACCCAGAGGAAGTGGGAGCAGAAGAAAGAAGGGATGTTTGTGTTTCTTCTGCACGTGTGGAGAAAACAGGTAAGGAACACCACTCTACGGCTGCATGCCACATACAGCCCAGAAGTTGAGCCATTTACAATGCAATGATTATATAAGGTTCTGTCGTGTGCTCTCTTTGGAGGCATTTGGAAGAATGAAGTTGAGGGACCATAGTGTCATGGTGGTATCTTAGGCCTGTTATATTGTGGCTATAGGTAAGGATGCCTTCCATTGTGGTGATTTTTGTGGAGCAGATGGAATGCTGGCAGAGGAATTTGTCTCCTTACAAAACCTATGAAAATCACATTAGCTATAGTTGTTTTAGATTGGGAATAGTCTTAATGGGGGAAAATATTAGGGAGTTTGAAATGAGGATCTGTTATTCTCTTATTTGATTTGGCAGGGGCTATTGGGAAAGAAAGGGGGGAGCACTTTGGAAATGCAAAGGATGGATTATTTTATGCACTACTGCCTCACCCCTGTAGTATTTTGCCTATGGAGCAGATTTCTTGTTTGAGAGAAAGGAAGATAAAGACAGTATGTCAGCCATTTACCAATGATTATTGTTAGAACACACATACCAGACGTTTCTGGTTTTTCTAGCAAGGGAGAAAAATTGAGCGGTTTTGTTCAGGCAATTAACAAATTCAAGTGATGTGCTATATTCAATCCAAACAATAGATACATAAACTCCCATTGAAGCCAGTGGCCATTCCAAATGCCAATTTGTTAGAGAACTGTGCTTTAATTTAATAAGATTCTTTATAAAGAAACGTCTAAACAGCTCAAGTGCTCAAATCAACCAACTTCCCTCATTTAATCCTTTTCTGCTGTAAATCCTGGCTACAACAATGTTGTTGCTTTAGGCAAACTGGAAAACATCCATCCCCCTCAGAGCTCACAGGCAATCACACAACAAACAGGCCCCAGATTCTAAGTGACAAGGTTTTCATCTATGCCTGCTCTCCCTGTGCGTTAGTGATTTTCCAAATCTCTGTGGGTGCACTGCCAGCAAAGGACTTTTCACTAGGAAAATGCATGTCCTAGTTCCATGGAGTTAATTCACAAGCCTGATTGATGTACAATGGGACAAAGTTAGACTGACAGTGAGTGTTTCATTGATGTGAAATTTTACACCAAATCTGGACATAGTATACACTTGGTTTATGATCCAGCTAGGCATGCTTGTTAGTTATTGTTGGGGTCAATCAAAGTGTAATTGTAACATAGGGAAAGACAGTCCCAGGGCTACAAAGATTTGTTTCCAACAGCTGCTATTCATTATTCATTAAACTCTACCTTCTGTTTTTTAAATTAATAACCCTTGGCCTTCTAACAAGGCATCAAACTTTGAGAATATAGGTTTAATAATCAAAGATACCCTAGTTTCATCCCCAGACAAGTGATAGCACAAGAAATTTTAGCTAGTAGTAGGACTTGGCTGCAGAACTATTATTTCTTCTTGCGGAAAACCAGATGTCAGTTAAGTAACCCAAAATGTACAGGCCCTATATACTGTACATCAGTAAATCAGCCAGTGAGAATCATTATGAAGGTAAGTTTCACTTTTAAGAGTCTGAGGGAGCATTTAAAATTTTCATAAAATTAGATTTAATTTAAAAAATGAAGGGAAGATACAATAGTTTATTTGCTAGAATAAGAGTTTATTTGAAATTCAGTTTGTACCTACATTAATTCCCATTGCCTATTAAAAATTAATCCTACCATTATTGGTACTATAGTACATATTTTGGTCCAGATCTTCTCAACAAAATCCAGGGGAAGGAAGGGCAAGTGTTTCTTTTGTGCCACCATGCCTACTTCCTAGTGTTCTATGAATGCTCTTTCACTGGGGTTCCATGAATATTTGAAGCAGAACTGGGGAAAGATAGGGTAGAGCAAGGAGCCGTCTAATCTGTCTAGCAGGTGTGGCCAAACTGTGGCTCAGGAGCCACATGTGGCTCTTGAATGAAAAAGTGTGGCTCACAGAAGAACATCAGCAAATCAATTTAGTAGGTAAAAGTATATGGCTATATGTGTCAGCGCGGCTCTTGAAGGTTTAATAATCAACTTGTGTGGCTCTTGAGTTCCATAAGTTTGGCCACCCCTGCTGTATACATCCCATGCTCTGGGTGTCCCTAAAACTCTGACTGCCAGAAGCAGGGACTGGACGATGGGATAGATCACTCAATAAATTGATGTATTCTTTTCATTCCCTCTGAAGCATCTGGCACCAGCCATTTGTCAGAAGACAGGATATCGGGCTAGATGAACGTTTGGTTTGACCCAGTGTGGCCATTCCTATGTTCTTACTCTGGAGACTAGGTGAGTTTCTGTGTGGAAATCTGTGCAGGATGTAAACAGCTTTGGGTCCATTCCTTGCTACTGCTGGGCAATTGCAGGTGGACCCAGCCAATGGCAGTCAAGTTCTAGCAGACCTGCTTTACATGCTTGGTAATTTCAGAATATGTTTCACTTACATCTGTGATAGGCACTTCTTTGCCCCAACAGTGAGGATTGCCAATTTGGGTTGGATGTATTCCTGGAAGTTTCATCGTATGATATAATCTTTAATTAAAGATTACTCTTTAATTTTTGGAAACTCCAGGACAATTCTGGAGAGTTGGCATCCCTAATTTCAGGGATACATGCACAGAAAATGACAATAGTTGAAAATGGCCTGATTGAATAAATGGCGACTTTGAGTTTGGATAGGAGAGAGAGACAACCTAATACCAGACTGTCTTGTCCACTTCAAAAACCAATCAAACAAACAAACAAATTGAATCCAGGAACAGCTAGCAGACTACTCTTCATGGTGATCCAAGAATAAAATAGCCAAATACTTGGTTACCCATGGTATATCAGGGAAGATATAAGATTAAATAATCAACCTGTCCAGTTCTCCATCCTTTAGACTACACTGTAGAACATCTGCAGAACTTAATAGGGATAAAACTAAGAAGGTGCTACAAAAATCATACTGAATTTAACAGAAAATAATACCATTTCTATAACATTTTTGAAACAGCCATTTAACAGAAAATAACTGCTATCAAGCTCCGTAAGTCATTTTAAAAATTGTATCAGAAAATTATGATTCTCTCTCAAAATTCTACAGAATTTTTCCTTAAGATTAATACGGAGTAGCATGTATCTCAAACTCTTCTTAAATCCCTTCTAAGGTCCCAATACAAAGCCCAGTGAATGACATTGGTGTAAATCATGACATTGACTTCAATAGACTTGGTGTCAGGCAGTAGCTATTTATGCTAAATAGGGCTGTTTTAACTAGCATCAATTTTGTATTGCTAGGAAAATGTTCTTCTGATGCTAAACTATCAATAAGATATTTGTGCAGGTCATTCCTTTGTTTTTTTAAAAATCTGTCTAAGTTAATTACGGTATATGATCATAATGTTCATTAAACTGGGTCCTAGCCATCAATTTATTCTCAGTTTGCACCAATCCCCCATATCCTTTTCCTGTGTAAATTCCACTACCTATTCACATGGGATTCTTTAAGTCGCGACTAAATGTTACATTTTATGCCATTTTTCCAAGCAAACTTCAGAATATCCAATGCACATCAACATGTTTTCCCAACTTTATCGGCCTTGTTGGCAGCTTATCTGCTATTTTCCCTAAGTCCAGCCTTTCATATTTGGTTACTCTAAAGACATAAGAAAATGAACTATCTACTCAATTTCCTTATAGCTTAGTGGTAAGGTTAAAACATCAAGTAGCTACCGTATGTTTTATATTATACTGCTACAATTGATAAGCAAATATTTTCTTTTTTAAACATACATTTGTAGATGTACATAAGTTTTTTCATTCCTGTTCTCTGTCCCAGGGAAGATCTACTCTTGTCAAATCTAAAATGTTGCCTTGGGTGTTTATCTTGTTAAATCTGTCCACATTGATTGGTTCTGCCTAGCATGTATTTCAAAGCACAGAGCTATGGAAAGGTCATACATGTCGCCTTTCTGTTCAGTTCCTCATTTAGGGTGGTGTCTGTTTGTAATTAAGTAACAATTTCATTTGGGAAAAGAAAAAGTAATGTCACTTCATTTGTGCTTCCTTTCTTTACCTTTTCCTTTCTTTCATAATTTTACTATTTTAAACATCACACATAATATTTTTAAAGATACTGTAAAGAAAAAGAATAGTTAAACATATGTTGTTTCAGAAACCAATATATTTTCCTTCATTTGGGGTTCATTTGAAACACCTTCCATATTGTATATTCATATGTGGGTAAAGTTCCTCATAACAATATCAACACAGAGCGTGAAGGTATCGGTCAAATGCAAAGGTTTTGATTGCAAGGCCATCTGGTGTTCTTACTGAAAAAACTCCTGAATGCTTAAAGAAACCCAAACCACATTGTTTCATAGGTGCTGACTCCAATGAAATTAAACTGTGTTGGAGCAGGCTTGTTGCGTAGTTGTTGGAGAGATTGTGGGAAAATCAGCTATTTTTTTATCGAAGAAGTGGTTGTGACTGAGAAACCTGACTTTTGAGAGAAAGTATTGAGTGGAAGACATTGGCAATTACAACAAAATATCTACAGCTAGAAACACAATTTTTTATTTAGTCCCTTGCAGGATGTACCATTCTCATATGCCCAATGAAGCTTAATTATGTAGCTCCTTTTTGTTCATATTAGAGTGATGACTAAAAACTGCCAAAGAGCAACACTATTCTTAGCCACAGAATGTTTTGCAAAAAAGTGGGCAGTTTGTTTTGTGGAGATATTGACAACATGCCTTCAGGTATTTATGGAAAACACAGTGTTATAATGGTCCCCTTTCTTAGAGTATGAGGGACCTTGGGATTCTGGAGAACCAAGCTTGTTTACTTCTTTTTCTCACAGTGGTATTTGTTTACAGACATTACTGTCTGGGGGGACCTGAAGGGATTAGTAATGGGCTATAAGGACTTTCATATGTAGGTCAAATCTGACCCAATGCAGTTGTCACCAAAAATTGTCAGCTATTTGGTATTCTAATGAAATGAGATTTAAAGCACTCAGCCAACACTGAGTGAGCCACTGGGCAGCATTGCTGTCCAGTGATGGGAGAAAGGAGAGCCCAAACTGAAGCAGAGCACTGAGCTTTCCCATCCAGTGTGTGTTCTTATATGTTCTCTCCTCCTCTCAGGACCAGTGCTTTTGGCAAAGATGCCATGCCTAATGCATGTAAGGCTCTGATGGCCAAGTACTTGGACCATATTACAAGGTTTGGATCACTTGATAAATTACCCTGTTCTGTTCGCTCCTTTGAAACATTAGCATTTGGCACCAGCCACTATCAGAAAACTGGATACTAGGGTAGATGGATTATTGGTTTGACCCAGTGTGGCCGTTCTCATGTTCTGACATCTGAGACCGCAGGAACACATCCATTGGAAATGAATTTTGGTGAACATGGCAGGTCGTTGCGTAAATCTTTTAGGTTGATTTTTTTTTTTTGTTTGACTACTAGCTTTGAACTGCTCTGTCACCACTCTGGGCCCTTTCCATGCTCATCTCTGGGTGGTCTGATGCAGTCCCACAGCACATACTGAATTACAAGTTCAGTAGTTTTCCATTATTATCTACTCTGCATCTACCCAGTTTTAAATATACTCTCTCTCGCCCTTACAAGTGAAGATTATAATTCCTGAACACTGTCCAAGCCCTAACATTTTGTTCTGAGTTTAGGAAATGGCATTGGTCAGCAGTAAGAGACTGGCACTTTTTTGAAACATCTTTAAGCTGTGGTTGGTGGTTACAGTTCAGTTTTGCATGGTAGGATGCCATATCATGCACATTACAAGCAGCAGTTTTCACCCCTTCTTGAGGCATTCTTAACAAAAAAAACCCCAACAGTGAATGCACATGGAGATTGAACTCCACCTTCTGTTCTCCAAGCCAGATTTAGAGCAGGCCATGTTATCTGAGGATTGGAGCAGCAGTAGAGAGTTCTACTGTTGTTTCATGTTCCGAATCTTCTAGGTGTATAAATACAGATATTCAGTTTCAATGGTTGCCAACTGACCAACTTTCATAAGAATTTAATTAATTAATAGACAAAATGAAATGAATGCATTCTGTCTTTCATAAAAGTTGCTTTCTAAGGATTTTTAAAACCTTATTTAACTGATTTGCGTCTCTAATTTGCGAAGTGCTGTAGGCTATTCATATCATTTGAACTTTTATGTTTGTGTTGTGTTTGTTCAAACAGTTTAAACAACTGTCACACATTTTAAAAAAAGATACTGTTTGTCAAATGCTCACCTAGTGTAAATCCATGTAGCTGTACAGAAGTCAGCTTTATGCCAGCTATCTACAGAGGTTTACTGTTATAAATGGTAAAGCTGGATGAATGCAGCAAAGGTTTTCCACTGATATTAGTTTGGATTTTTACATGAATTCTCTGATTCTCTTTGCACCTTTTCTGTTTGCTTTCCAAGAGTAGTCTTGTAAGCAAATTTACTGGAAAAAAATGTTTGCAGAAAGAGTGAACATTAAATAAATATTGGCATGTATCCACAGAAAGTGAATTTTGAACACTTGATCTGGAGATATCTCACAATGGCAACCAAATTCTAGGAATCACAGAATTATAGAAACTGGAATGGATCATGACAGGTCATCAAGTCCAGTTCCCTGCACTCATTGGCAGGACCAAGTACCCCCATTAAACCATCCCTGACAGGTGTTTGTCTAACCTCATCTTAAAAACCTCCAATGCAGGACATTCCACAACCTGCTGAGGTAACTTATTCCAGCGTTTAATCACCCTGATAGTTAGGAATTTTTTCCCTATGTCTAGGGTGAACCTCCCTTGCTGTAATTTAAGTTCGTTGCTTCTTGTCTAATCACCTATGATTACAAAGACTAATTTTTCTCAATTTTCCTCAGAACAACCTTTTAAGTATTTGAAAACTGTTATCATATCCCCTCTCAGTCTCCTTTTTAATATACTGAACAAACCCAGCTCTTTCAGTCTTCCCTCATCCGTCAAATGTTCCAGACCTCTATTCATTTTTGTTGCCCTCCTCTGGACTTTCTCTAGTTTCTCTACATCTTTTTGAAATGAGGTGCTCAAAACTGGACACAATACTCAACTGAGGCCTAATCAGTACAGAGTAGAGTGGAAGAATCACTTCTTGTGTCTTACAATACTCCTGTTAATACACCCCAGAATGGCATTTGCTTTTTTTTCAACAGTATTACACAGCTGACTGATAGTTAGCTCGTGAGCCACTATTACACTCAGATCCCTTTCTGCACTACTCCTTCCTAGACAGTCATTGCCCATTTTGTATGTGTGCAATGGGTTGTTCAAGGAGTTAATCATTTTCAGAAAAGGGGGAGAAATAATGCTATGATAACCCCCAACTGTGCAAAAATCATGAGATTGGCTTTCGCGGGTCCCTGAAGCTGCCTTGGGGAAGGCACTGCCATGGAGGTAGTGAAGCTATGGCATTGCTGACTACAGTGCCATCCAGCAATTACTTAGGGGCCAGAATTCAGGGCTTCCTACATATAACTGGTCAAAACTGAAGTTTCTTGTAGGAGCGTGTTTGATTTTGACAACATTTTGTTTTGTGGAGGTGTGGGAGAGAGGGGAACAAAGGTATTTCAATGAGGCCAAAATATTCCATTTCAACATTTTCAGACTTTTTAATTTCAAAATGACTTTTCATTGTGAAGTTTCTTTTATTCTCTATTTTTTTTGTAAATTAATAAAATCTAAATTGAAATGTAACATTCTGATGTTATCTAAATGAAAGGTTTTGATAGACCTGAAATTAAACTTTTCCAGAAATTGTATTTCATGGGAGATTGCAAACTGCTTCATTTTCATTTGAATTTGGAACAAAATAAAAGTCAAAATTGTGGAATTTTCTGTGAAACAGAAATTCCAGTTCTGACACAGCTTGTTATAACTTTACAGCTAATTGCAACTTCTGCTAACTCACCTTGATGTGAAATGAATTACCAAGGGCACCCACTGGCACAGTCTGCTCATATCACCAAATTGCAAAACAGGATGCTATAATTAAGCTGATTTCTCATTGGGAAGAATGGACGTTGTCTGCATCTCCATGTCTACATTCCTTGTCTTGTGTTATGTAACACCAGAACATGGACATAAATCTCTTTAATAAAAGCCACAGAGTTATATCTATACTGTGTCAACTAAACTACAGTCTGTGAAGATTTCACTTATCTACAGTCCCCAGGAGTTTATATCATCTTGAGAAAGCTCTCTCGATAATTTCAGTCTTTGCCTCATAAAACAAATGCTGACTCAGACAATGCTGCCCCGTTCTGACCCATGCACAGGGGAGACCATCTGCAAATGGCTCATACTTTACAGGGAATTCCTACAATAGGGGAGAAAATGGAGGACAAGTAGGAAAAGAAACCAAGTGCCACTCTAGCAGAAAAGATATGTTCGCCTCACCGAGGCTTTAATACTAATTGTGGAGCAGCTCAGTGGCTTTACTGTGCATATGGGATAGGACTTGAGCCACAGTGCATAGAGTGATGGTGAACGGTCAAAACTCAAAGCAATGTACACATCCTTTTTTGTGTCGATAGCTAATCTTCCTTTCTATGCACTTCTATCACACTTATCACTATGGTATCTGAGAGCCACAAGAACTTGCGTGAATCAGAAGCACCTGAATTTCAGCATCATAGCAAAGGAGTTGAGCCAGACCAAAAAAATTCAGCTCCTGAGGTTTCTAAATTTTGCAATGTATTGGATCATTCCCTTTAATTACTATCCTCTCATATCACGGGAATGTATTTTTGGCTACTCATTGCAGACTTGCTGAGCCTCTGCTGCTTGATGAATACCTCAATTCAAACAGAACAGCAGCAGCATCATAAATCCTTATCCTCTCTATAAGGAATTGTGTTTTAAAGGAGATAAGTATCTTCAGTAAGAAGCCACATTCAAAGAAGAATTCTTCTGGTGAGGCAAAACCCAGACACTTGGAAAAGCTAGATTAAGAAACTCAGGATATGTCTACATTGTAATAAAACAACCATGGCTGGTCCATGTCAGCTTATTGAAGGTCATGGAGCTTGGGCTGTGGGGCTATAAAATATGCATTGTAGAGTTTCAGGTGAAATACTAACACTATTTTCAAATGTAGCCTCTGTAGCTAGTTACCAAAAACTTATTGGTGAAATTTTTCACATGCATGTTTGATTATGGCCACTTCAAATATTTGACCTTTAAAATTCACTTCGGCTATGTCTACACTTGAAAAGTTGTCAACTGTATTAAGTTGACATAACTTTCTAAGTGTAGAAACAGCAGAGCGGAGAGCGATGGTGCCACAGCTCCCTGCTGAGAAGTGAGCCGTGGTCCCTGGCAGAAAGGACCTGTGGCTCTCTTCTTGCTGGGACCTGCTGCTTCCTGGCAGAGGGGACCTGTGGCTCCTTTCTGGCTGGAATCCATGGCTCCCTGGCAAGAAAGGATCCATGGGTCCCTTCTGCCAGGAAGCTGTGGGTCCCAGCAAGAAGGAAGCCGTGCTCCTTTCTGCTGGGGACTGCCACGGGTCTGGGGAGAAAAGAGCAGGGATCCCTTCTTGCCAGGACCTGCGCAGGTCTGGGGAGAAGAGAGCAGGCCTCCCTTTTGCCAGGGAGCCATGGCTCCCCTGTCTCCAGCCTTAGGTCAACTTTTGTAATTAAGTCAACTTAGGGCAGCCATACCAGCTTTAGATCAACTTAACAAATCGACCTAGGTGTTGTAGATCTAAAGACTGATAGTTAAGTTGACTTAAGGAAGCTCTTAAGTTGACTTAATGAAAGTCAGATGTGGATGTGGCTTTATTTAGGTTGACGTAAGCTTCCTTAAGTCAACCTAAATTGCTAGTGTAGACATACCCTACATGATGTTAATAACTCTTTCTGTTTCATTGAAAAATTTATTCTTAATATCTCTAAATACTCTTACAGTTTTATTATCTTCAGCCAACCACTCTTAATCTACAAGTAAAAGGTCTCCACATGAGTGTGGAACATGGGACAAATTAATCAAATATAAAGGGACGATACACTCAGAATAACTTTCTGAGCCTTCCATTGTATTGAAAACTGAATGGTTATGCTTAGGGATTGATCTTATTTCACCACAGCATTATTCCAGACTTATAGTGATGAAGCTCTATAGAAATGCCCTTTATTTTTCTGTCTCTCTATCTAATGTGTGTACTTATAAATCATCAACTCATCCTCTTAGTTGAATGCCCCACCACCCTGTATAAGAAGCTGAAGATAATGGAATATCTTTTGCTATTCTCAAGTATCCCAGGCATCAAGGGCTAAGCCCTTTTAGACTTGTAAGTAATCTCACATGGAATATCTAAAATAGTTAATACATGCAAGTCCATGACTTCTTCTCTTGGGCCTGAGCCAAAGTCCATTGATATCAATGGACTTTGGATCAGGCCCTGATTCAGCAAAGCACTTAAAATTGTATTTAACTTTAAGTACATGCTTTAAGTTCCCTTAAAATCAATGGGACTTAAGCATGTGCTGAAAGTTAAGCATTTAATGCTTTGGAGAACTGGGGATTTGCCATTGGCATTCTAAATGTGCACCTCAGTTATACACAAAGGTGCAGGTAGAAGTATGTGCGTGCGTGCGTGTTTGCACACTTTAAAAAATAATTGAATGTCACTTTCCATCCTTCCACTATAACAAAGAAATCTCTGTTGCAAACAGGAATGCATTTTCTCTCTCTCTCTCCTTAACTCTTCAGATTAGGAGATGAAGGCTTCCAGTTGGAAACAGTGTGGAAAGCAGCCAAATCTTGGATCCTCTCGGGCAATATGAGAGACTGAATAGGTTAGAGGGAATACACTTTGGTGAAGTGTAAGCCCACAGTGTAAGAATCAGCATCTTATGTGGTCAGGACATACTTGTCAGCGAATGTGGATCAGCTAGAAGCAGAGAGCAAGGATGGGGTCTTCTAGATAAAGCATGGTCTGGGATGCTGGAAATCTTGCTTCAGTTCCTGACTCTTATAGACTCTTGAGGGATGTTGGGCAAATCACTTCAGCTGTCAGTGCCTTGGTTCCCCATTTGTAAATGGTGATGATAATATTTCCTTTGTTTGTCTGGTCTATTTAGACTTTGAGCATGTTCATGTAAAACTGCATATTTATAGTTGTTGGGTGCAGTCTATGATTTGATTAGGCTAATAAGGTTTCCATGGAATATATCCAGTGCCTGCACTGATCAAGGGAGGCATTCTGGCACCTCATTACCAACAACTGGATTTAAACACATGCTACATACCCTGGTTTGATTTCAATCACCAAAAGATGTTAAGAAACAATATTTGCCTTCTTTTCACAGCTCTTCTCCTATCCCCTTTATGTCCCATGTTTTTGTATTACTATCCTCCATCCTCATTTCTGACAGGTTGGCAGTAACATTGACTTCTCTGATGGTACAAAACCACTAGCCAGCCATTTTCATGGCCTGTAATTCGTTTACACACTGAACGTGAGACCTCGCTGGAGTTATCAGTTTCACCTGGGTTATTTTACCTTCTTCAACTCATATGTTTCTGTTTTCAGTATGATAGTGGTTATCTGGTTTCTTTACCACAGTGGTTCCCAACCTTTTTTAGGCTGGGGACCCCTTTTTAACAAAAAAAATTTTTGCAGCCCCCAGGCTAATTATGTAATCTGGCTCGCAGGGGCAGACTCTAGCCTGCATCACTCTGGTGGTGCCACAGGGACAGCCAGTGAGCAGCACTGCCACCACCATGGCCCGCACCGCTGGGGAGCTGAGCTGCAGCAGCTATGGCCCCCTGCCCTTGCCCCTGCTGGGGAGCTGCCACAGCCTCATGCCCCTTCCAGGATCCGGCCACAGGAGGGGAAAGGCAGCCCAGGCAGGGAGCATTGGGGCTGTAGCTGGATTCCAGCCCCAGTAGGGAGGGCCTCCACGGACCCCTGGGGGTCCCCGGACCGCAGGTGGGGAACCACTGCTTTACCATACAAAGATATAATCTTGAAGACCCAACATTAATTTCCTCTGGAGGCTTATGAAAAATTTCAGGGGCGAGCCTGATTTGTGCTGACAGAGCATTTCAACATATCCAGAGAAAGAACTGCTTCTGGGCACACATGGTAGCCAGATATAACTTATCTGTACAACAGTGTATGTATAGTGCTAGTTCATTAAGTTTCCCATCATGAATCTGCTAACCAGATACTTTACTAGCCACATTTAATGTACCATCACGTGTCTGAGGTCAAATATTAGTAATATCCAGCTGCAGATTACGTTGAGTTTCAGTACAGTTTCAAACAATCATGATTAGGTGAAAGCTTAATATTTTGGAATGGTATAGATCTCTTTGTTTTGTATATTATATCAGGAGTTTACAAAGGGAAGATGGAATAAGTTGGTCAATGTACAATTCTAGAAATCTAAGGTAATTCCATAATTCCCAGTATTATCCTAACAGTATCCTAAAACTACTGATGAGATGAAACAACACAGTCATTGTATAGCTAGCCTGAAATAAGACAGTCTACAGCTAAAGCCACTGCGTTTGTTTGTGAAAATATTGAAATCTTTCTTGGGGTCTTGGTCAGGGAAGGGTGGGACACAAAACAGAAGCCTTTAATTTTTTTGATTTGAGAAAAAGATAAAATCAACCACCTAATACCATGGGGTATATCTATACTTAGAAGTTATTTCAAAATAAGGAGGCTTATTTCAAAATAACTTTTTTCCTGCCCATGCATGCATTTTGTTATTTTGAATTAAACATTTATTTCAAAATAATGAAGCAGTATTTCTAAATTATAAAACCTGCTTTTATTTCAAAATAGCGCTTAAATCAAAATTATTATTTCAAAATAAACCATTCTAAGCTGCAGAATAGGCTTATTTCAAAATAACGGCCCTATTCCTTTATCTGCCTTCCCCTATTTTGAATTAGAGAGCCTGGTGAAGACACTCTGCTTTGAAATAACAACTCCTACCTCATTTTAAATTAGAGAGTCTTCCCTAAACTCCTAGTTCAAAATAATAAATTCAAAGTAGTGCTAATTCAAAATAATTACTTTGAATTAAAATCAAAGTAGTTATTATGAAATAACTATTTTGAATTAATTTTGTAAGTGTAGACATAGCTGTGAAGTCTTACTGGACAGTATTTTCTTTATTAACTGATGAGATGAATGGCATTGAGTTGGCGGAAAGTGTGGGTGGAAATCAAGAGCATCTGTTGGAGGCAGACAATCGGAGTAATTTGTTTTCACCTTCACTGGAGAATGAAATAATTCAGGGCTAATGTACTGACAAAACAAAATCAAAACCAGAGCTCACACTGGATCTTTAAGGTGTCCATTAGACTAGAGGTGAGCAATTAATTCTGCAGTAACAATTATAGCTTTGTGTGAGTCATTGGGCCTGATTAATAGCTGCCATATGGCCTTTTTGCACAAGCTTCACGGGCACAAAGGGGGCACAGAGCTGACCTAAGCCTGCCACTGGCACAGGAAACCCTTGTCTAGTGGGGAGCTACTGCTGCTAGATCTGTGGTCCCAGGGGGACCTAAAACCCTCACATGAAAGGCATTTTAAAAATGAAAATATTATATTAACAAATCATATAATTACAAAAATTTCATGTTTGGGGCCTAATTTTGCCCTTAGGTATTCACCTGCAACTTGAGTGACATTGGTGAGGAAGAGTGAAAGCAGAATTTGGGCCTAATTTTTTTATTTTGTCTCCATGTTACTGCATATTTTATCAGCACCTCAGACATGATGCAAGAGATAGTTGGCTATCTCAAGAGTGGTGCCAAGGATCTGTAGACATACTACCTCAGCAACTGAGGTTACATCTACAGTGCAATAAAAGATCCACAGCAAGGCTGCAGCTGGTGTGGGTTAGCTGACGTGGGCTGGGGGAACTCAAACTAAAAATTACAATGTCAATGTTCAGCCACAGGCTGGAGCCCAGCCTTTGTAACCCTGCCAGGGCAGTAGATTTAAGCACATGGACTCCAGTTTCTGTCCAGAACTTCTACAATGTGATTTTTAACCCCACAGGCTGAGCCTGTGAGCCCAAGACAGTTGTTCCAAACTTTGAGACTCCATCCGATGGGTTTTTATGGGAGTGTAGATACATTCTGAGGATATTACTGCTTTGTCAGGAGCAGGCCTGGAATGGGTATGCAGCCAGGCCCAGGAATAGTAGAAGTAGAGAGTTGGGTGAGAGCTACCTATATGTTTTTCTCCCACAGCTACGCCAAAGAGTGAGATTATTTTAACATGGTACAGAGGCCTGGTAAGACTCAGAGAGGAATGTCCAGGACAATGCTAAACCTATTCTTCGATTTTTTTTCCCCCATCTGCAAATGCAGCCTCAGACAGCACTTGCTAAGAGGGGGGAAGTGGTCCTGAGGTAGAAACTCATGGGTGCTAATGCAGTCTAGAGATTGGGACTAGAATTTTGAAGAGGCAAGACTTGCCCCACAGGCACTACTGCAGAGAATGGTTTAGAAGAGTTGGAGGCTTTAGGGCCTGACTTGACCAAACACTGGCTGGGATGATTTAGCTGGGTTTGGTCCTGCTTTGAGCAAGGGTTTGGATTAGCTCAGTGGTTCCTAACCTGTGGTCTGGGGCTCCCAGGGGTCCACAGACATGTTGCAGGGGGTCTGTGGAGCCTACCCCATCAGAGACAGAATCTAGCTACAGACCCGATGCTCCCTGCCAGGGCTGCCTTTCCCCACAGCAGCTCCCTGGTAAGGGCAAGGGCAGGGGGCCATAGTTGCTGCAGCTCGGCTCCGCTCCCCAGTGGTGTGGGCAATGGTGGTGGCAGTGCTGCTCGTTGACTCCCCCAGTGATGCTGCCAGAGTGGTGCAGGCCAGAGTCTCCCCACATGGGTCAGATTACATAATCAGCCAGGGGGGCCAAAAAGATATATATATTTTGTTAAAAAAGGGTACCCAGCCTGAAAAAGGTTGGGAACCACTGTTCTAGTCAGCTCCAGTTAACACTATGCTGCTGACTTGTAACAAGCAGTAACACCTTTTGCAATAGACGATGGGTCATAAAGTTAATTTCTAGCTAACATTCAGTGTATTCCTAACAACAGTGGCAGACTATCTATACTCCTTTTAATCTACTACACTTGTAACCTATGTAATACATGAGTGTTATATGATTAGTAATCTGACAAAGTGATATAAAAGAGAAAGGGCAACCACATTCTAATTTATGTGAGGGAAACAATGTTTCTTCTTCCAATTTCTACAAGCAGTGCATGAGTTAATGGGAAAACAAACATGATGGAAGCTCATCCAGGTCATAGTTAAGTATCCACCACGAGTTTAATGCATGTTATGAAAACAGCATTGCATCCTTGCTTTTATTAATCAAATAATTAACTAAGCATGATTAATGCCCATCGTATTGAATTTTTCAGAATGATAGAAGAATCCGCTATGAACCCATGTTTAATTCAGTGAAGAACGTCTAAACAGCGATCAAAAGAGGGACAACTTTTTGCTTCACATACTGAATTGAAAATATCGCTAGGATTCCCTAAATGGCAGCATTTAAGCCTGTAAATTTTAAGGGCCTTTTAAAAGCCATAGTGCTCTTAGTGTACGTGAACCCAGAGGGAAATCTCTAAGAGGGGATAGCATGTGCTGTGGAATATCATCACAAGAACCACCTGTGTGTTGATCTGATTTAATACTTGGTATTTTGTGTGGGAGATGAGTTGCCTCCTGGATCCTGAAAGCTCCTGGAGGAGGCACAGGTCCATCCACTTTGGGAAGCTGTGTTTGAGCATCACCTGTTCTCTGTCATGCCAATGAGACCTCACTGCAGAGAAAAGAGAAGGAAAAGTGAATGAAGTCCAATTAGTTTTAACATGCTCAGAATTCCACTAAGCTTCTTTGGGACAAATGTTTTTTGTTGGAACATCAAAGGGCTTATATTTACAGACCTATATATCTCAAATTGCAAAGCTGGGCACTTTAAAACTCATGAATGGTTCTGCTGTGAAGAGTAATCACAGAACAAACTACTTGTCTCCTGTGTAGCAGATTTTGCCACATTTTCCAAAAGATATATCCTCCCCACCCACCAGATTTTTCTCTTATCATAGAAGATTAAAGTTGGAACTAGTCCAACCCCAACTAAATGTGCCAGCCAGGGCCCTGTCTTGTAGCAGAGCTTGGGAGTGAATGTCTTTCTTTACAACGGATATGGCACTTTGGGATCCCTAGCAGTATGAGGACATGTTTTAGCATACCAATCGCAAGCTGGCATAAATCAGGAGCAACTAAAAGACCATCCCAGGAATAAAAGGGCACACAGAGTAAAGGTGCTAAAAATTCCCAGGGGCAGAAAAATTTCCATAGGAAAAATGGGGCCTCTGTATAAGGGAAGACATCAGGGCTAGGAAAGGAAGGATAGGGGGAGCTGTGCAGTGCTCAGCTCCGCAGACCTTGGTTCCAATCCCAATTTGCGCTGATTGTTGCACACCTCCAGCATGTCCACACCTATGAGACGCACAAAGACTCCAGGACACAACTAAAGGTTTCAAATTTTATTGACAGGAAACATTGCTCAAACAGCAGCACGCTCCATCCACCTTGGGAGGCCACCACCAGGGGTCCTCATGGAAGGGCTGGTTCATCTGGGTGTAGCAGAGGCTGTCAACGTCTTGCACAGGAGAGGGGAATGAAATCAGGAGCTCCCTAACCACTCCGCCTCTTCCTCCTCCTCTTTCACGTGTGACTTCTTCGCCTCCTTCTGCCAGATCACCTCCTTCTCCTCTTCCTATATCGACCCTCACAGCCTCCCCGCCTTCGACTCCTGCAACAACTCTGGCTCCTGCTCCTCCTGTGCCTGCATCTCGCCATTCCCGGAAGGCTTCCGACTTCCCAGCTCTCAGCAGCAGGGAGCAGCTCTCAGCCTGGCTTTGGTGGGATGCCCTGAGCTTTATAGACAAGCTGGCCAGCGAGTCACAAAGGCCGTGTCACTCACTCACTGTGATGGACCAGAATGGGCAGATCCCAATATGGCCAGAACTTACCCTGTGGAGCTGTGTGCCCATATAAGGGAATATCCCACAAGCTTTGACCCTCTCTGCCCATCAAGCCCCACTGCTGGGTGCCCATTGACCCAGACAGGATGATCCTATGTGGCCATAAAGCGGTAGGCACTCTGTTGAAATGACACAGCAGGAAGCTACTGAGGTGCTGAAAGTTTATGGGATACGCTCAGTGAGGCTCCATGAAACTGAATGGACACACAGAGTGCTAGTTTGTGCCAGGTTACTAGAGGCAAGGTTTTTGAGGCAGCATGACATAAAAGAAGGGTTCTGACCCAAATTAGCAGAGCTGTTTGAATCTTAGAGATATCCATTGTCTGTGTAATTCTGGCAGTTCCAAACATCCCCAGGTCCCAAATCAGAATGAAAAGTTGGAATTTGTTGCTCCAGTGAATTTCTGGGGAAAGGTTCTATGGCAGCCGAGACAAACTTATTGAAAGACATGTTTGAAAAGATGGAACCACTTTATACAGATGACCTTTCTCACTTTTACGTGTCAGAGAAATGAAGTCAAAAGGAAGCACTGAACCAAATGTTTTAGTAACTTTTTTCTACAAAATTGAGACTCTGTGTCACCAGAGCACCAGTGTCCAATGTTTTACTGTTGTGCCAGAAAAGTTTCAACCGCTCCTACTATTTAGTTACTCATTTTTCATTATAAACTTGTGAGCTGAATCAGCAGAGGCAACAGAAGGGCTGATTGAAAATTTTCCATGAAACACCACTCTGGCTGGAAACTGGGTTTTTGAGAATAAAAGTATTGGTAGAAAGTATCTGCTTTCCTTGACTCTTTTCTTTCTCCCCCATAAGCCTTTTAGTGGAAAACCAAAGCCCCAACATTTTCAGCAGCAACACGTTGGGTTCTTAGTTTGTCATTCATTTTTTTTCTTTGCACTTTTAACACAAAAAATTTCAGGTTTGGATTGTGATGCTTTAATGAAAAATTGAAATTCTGTAGTCTAGTGGTTTCGAAACTGTTGTCCAGGAACCCCCAGGTGTCAACGGCCATGTTGCAGCCTCTTCCTACCGGAGCCGGAATCCAGTTATAAGCCTGATGCTCCCTGCCAGGGCTGCCTTTCGCTGCAGCAGCTTCCTGGCAAGGAGAAGGGCAGAGGCCATAGCTGCTATGGCTTAGCTCGGCTCCCCAGCGATGCAGGCAATGGTGGTGGCAGCAGGGCTCATCGGCTGTCCCGGTGGTGCCACCAGAGTGGTGCAAGCCCAAGTCTGCCCGCATGGGGTAGATTGCATAATCAGGCAGGGGGCCGCAAAGATTTTTTTTTTTGTTAAAAAGGGGTCCCCAGCCTGAAAAAGTTTGGGAACCACTGGATTAGATGACCTCCTGAGGTCCCTTTTCATCCATATTCTTCTATGATTCTCTCTCTTAGGCAGCAGATTCTTCATAAGATGGCAGGATTGAAACTGCTGTTTTCCTTTGGGACAGGGAAAGCTTTAATGTCAAGAGAACTTACTAAGAGTTTTTTGCAGAAAAGGGAGAACTCAGGTAATTTGATATCTGGATAGGGGCTTGGGGTTTTTTTGTTTGAATTTTAACCTTAGAATCTTTAATATGCTGCTAAAAACTTTGGCTACCAGATCTCGGGAAGAATTTGTACTCCGAGCAAAGATGCCTTGGAAGTGGTTTTCTTTAGTTTGAACCCTACATAAAACATTTCTGTTTGTTTGAGACTTTGCCACCAGATCCTGTGGGAGAAAAGAAACCCAAGCCCTCCTTTTCCTCTAGGAGATTTTTTGTGGTGCCTTGCTGTCATGTCAAAGAAAGTGGTGATTAACAATCTAATAGCAACTTATTGCAGTTCCAAGTTCTGCATTATAAAGCAAAAACTTCCAAGTGAGATTTTTATAAAGATTTATTTTTGTCCCCTGGAATAAATCACTGTTTCCCAAACAGCCTCAATGGGTATTTTCAGCTTAAATGTTTCCTTGGAGAAACAGCTGTTTGGCTAGCTGCAAAGAAATGCAAAATCTCTGGCGAAAAGACTCAACTTGTATGGATCTTGCTCTTTGAATGCCAGCATGTCATTCCAACCACTGTGAATTATTATTAAGGCCAGCACCATCATTGCTCAAACATTACAGAAGCCTGCTTCCAGCTTTATCCACTGTTAGCTAAAAAGGGATTAGTTACTTAGACAATTTAAAATGAGTTAGTTGACCAATTAAATCATTTTATTTTGTAATGATAATCAATCCTTCTTCAGATCACTGAAAAGGAGTAGTAAGATGTTTGATTAAACAGTCCACTCATGGACTGTTATCAACCAATAATTCACTTGGATTAATGATCTGACTATAGTTCAGAATTTACTATAGGGCACAATACCCATCTGTGTTGAATGCAAGGTAAGGGCTGGTTGATTCAGTTTATAACAACTGATATTTAATAGACTTAAGTGGCTCCATTAAACAAGACCTAATTCAGCAAATTATCATAGCAGAGGGTTATTCTTATATGTATAGTTTACTGATTGAAAGAGGGTCACTGATGTTATAGAGAAGCTATGCAATTCACTTATATGCATTGATACCTGACAGCTGAAAATGGAATAGTAATTACAGTAGAGTGGCAGAGGAAGAGACAGATAAGCAGTATGGTCTAGCAGTTAAAGTGCAGGTCTGGGCATTAAAAAAATCATGTTCCATCGTCATTCTGATGCTTTCTTTCCATATTGACACGGTATGTTGACACAGTCCTGAACTGGTGGGTTATATGGAGCAGCACAACGCAGTGGAACACTAGGAAATATTGTGATGTCTCACTGAGCAGCCATTGTGCTGGAGGAGTTTATTATATTCCTTTAAAGGGAGCAGAAGAATTGTTTTCATCCACTCACCACCCCTGGAGAAGGCAGAATCTATTCACGTCAGACCTCAAAGGCTGTGTCTACACTGCCAAATTAGTCTGGAGTAAGGAAATTTAGTCCAGACTAATTTGGCCCATGGCCACGCTAGACTTTGACTAGTCCAAACTAAGAAATTTCTTAGTTCAGACTAGGCAAAGGTTAGCTCAAACTAATAAGTGCCCCTGGTTAGTTCAGACTTGCCAGTTTAGTTCGAACGTTAGTTTGAGCTAAGCACATGCAATACATGAAAAAATGGCTAGTTTGAACTAAGCCATTAGTTTGAACTAGTCACACGTCCTAGTTCAAACTTAAAAGGTAGGCAACTTTTTAGTTTGAACTAGGACATGTGACTAGTTTGAACTAAAAAGCTGCGGTTAGCCTGAACTAGCCCGAGGTTAGTTTGAACTAA